>VYXB01004616.1:826666-1075909 GCA_013397135.1 Pachyramphus minor
GGGGGGGAGTTGAAGAGCTCTGAAATTTGTTGAAGATCTTGTTCCCTTCAAACAAGCACCTTCCATGGATTTCTAGCATATGAACAGAGAACTGTACCCAGTTCTGGGAAAGGTTGGCTAGAAGTAAACTAAACATCTGGGGTACCCCTTAATTATTCTTGGTTGGTGTCTTTAGTTTGACCTGTAGGGATGTGAGGGTGTCAAAGTGATGAATTTTAAGATGTTGGGCTGTGAAGACGTGCAGCTGCAAGACTGATGGGTTTAGGAAGGGAATGGTAACAAGGTTAGCTGCATGTGAAGTGTGAATTGAGATTTTTGCAAAGAGACTGTGATTGCAGATGGGCATAATGTTGTACCCTTGCATGAAATCTTGCTATTATTGTATAATGGTCAGACAGAGTGTGAAATGACTTATTACTTTACTTTTATTCTTTAATGAAGCTGGGTAGGGAAGGAGAACTAGCAGGAAATTGATAGTGGTAGTGCACAGAAACTATATGACAGGTGCTGATACATTAAATATTTATTTAGTTTTTTGTCACAAACCCCCTCCCAGTTTTATGCTATGGCAGAAAGCAAACAAAAATATAACTAGTGGATCTAGACAGTGAAGAAGATGCGCAGAATGAGAGTAGTATTTTCTTCTCCATCCTCACTTTCTGCAGTATATGTGAAGTGGGCGTTTCTCTGTGGCAGAACAGCATATACATAATCTATGTAAAACATGAGACACAGATATCTAGATCCAGGCTGTGCACACGTGGTTTCTAGGTAGATTTTCAGCTGTTCAACATGTATCTCTCTTCTAGATCTTGATGCAGGCATGCAGTGATTTGTACACTCTTATGCCCCTATGTAAATTCACGTGTCCTTTTCTTCAGCTTGACATGCATTTGTAAATACCTCTCACTTCCTTCCATACCAAGCACAGGTATCCACATGGATGTCATTCTAAAAACATGCAGGACAGCATCTGCCTCTGAGTTTTGTACAGCAGCATGTGGATATATCTGGGCATCTAGGGTGGGTGGGCAGCTTAGCTGATCTTATCACTTGTTTCACTTTCGATCTGGGTAAAGCACCTATTACCAGATTTTGATTCAATTGTGCAGCTGCAATGGTCTTGATGAATATGGAGTGAGGAAAAGGAACTAGAGCTGCTCCCTCAGGATACTATCCTTAAAAAGAGGATTTCCCAGGTGACCAACCTCAGGATGCCACCCTGAGAACAGTATGGCAAATCCTGCACTTAGTGAGTTGTCTCTCTCTGAGATCAGCTTCATCCCACTGTTTGAATACACACAGTAGCACACAGCTTCTTGTATGTCTTCCCCTCTGGAAAAATGTAGCTTATGGCTCAAAGAGCTTGAACCAGCACCCCTCTTGTACTGCCTTCCCCAGACCTTGTCCCCAGAGCCAGCACAGCCCTTTGCTGACAGTCTGTCTGTGAGTTTTTGCCCTATATTTTCTGTGGAGTCTGGCACTGTTATGTTTTAATCTGAGGTCTGGAAGAACAGGTAATATGAAGAAAAATTGGGAATAATTGCCTATCTCTTCTGCATTAGCATACAGTGTAATAATGATGGAAGGAATGTGTGAAACAGAGAATACATGTGAGGCCTCATCTTTGTCCTTACAATAGTCTTTCAGACTTCCATCTCATATTCTTTCCTCAAGATCTGAACAAGTACAGTATTTCAGGCTTGAAGCCTGTTTCCATTAAGTCAACCCTGTTGTAGGGTTTGTTTAAAGCACGATACTGACCTGATGCAACACTGCCCATGGAAGTGGCGCAAACGCACTGAGGGACGAAAAGGGTCCCCCATAACACAAAAGTACATGGAGTAGCAGCTCCCTGTCAGATTTAAAACCTGATAGACTAGCAGGCATGCTGTAGCTTTAAATACTTTGTTTTCATTATGTGAAGGTCTAACAAGAAGAATTCCTGAAAGTTTTAAAAGCTGCCTGGTAAAAGTGATGAATCAGTACCTGAGTATGTAGAAAGGTGGGATGTCACAGCAGACACTGCTACCCCAGCACTGTGAAATAAACTGGCAGCTTCTTTCCAGCTGGTGCTCTAAAGCATGACAGAGCAATGTAGAAAATAAATCCTGTCAAAAACCCCCATTTTGGGGATTTGTCACTAATAATTTGGCTGGATCCTGTGCATTCAAGTACCATCACTGTCCCTAGACCAAAACAAGGTACTTTTTCTGCATTAGAAGTTCTGAGATAAGGCTGGATTAATATTTCAGCAGAAGCATGATGGGATCTATGGGAAAAAGCACCAAAGCATGTGCCTGCAATGGAGTCCCAGTATAGGCATTGGCAGCTCGACCCATATTACATCACATGAGTCTAATAGATCAGTGAGCTTTTCTGCTTAAAACAGTTGGAGGCAAGGTAATCACACTGGTAACTTTTTATTTCATTCTTCAGCAGTCTTTTTTTTTTTCCCCTTACTTTCCCACCCTTTCTCTTTTCCCTCTTTCTCTTTCCTTCTGTCTTCACCTCACTCTGTTTTGCTGAGCATTCTGCAGCATGCCCCAGTAAGCTCACTCACCTTTCCTGGTTGCTGGTGATGGTCGTGGACAGCCTGCCTTAACCAGCACACTGGTGTGTGGCTTGGGCAATGCAGCACAAAGTGTGTGTAGCAAAGCTGTGCCTCTTCCATGGAGACTAAGCTCATTACAGTATAGTACTCTAAAACATGCTTAACCTCCCTAGTCTTGGGCGTTGTATCCCAAATCTACTGCAGAGCATGGACACCCCAATTAGCACTTACAATGCACTGTTGACATTTCTCTGGGCCAGCCCAACAGGAATAATTAGATGTGATAACTAACACAAAGTCATTTTTTTTTCCCAGCAGAGGGTACAACGCAAAATGAAAGCAACATCTACTGCAACAGCTCTTGGCCAGATTTGGCTCTTACATACAGTATTATGTCTGCAGTGTACGGCTTCTCCAAACATACCCTGTCTGTGCCCTGCCTGACTGCCATCAGCCTGATCTCCTGCGATTAGTGCTAGGGCTAAAGCTCTGGATGGGTTGCACGAGGAAGCTGTCTTAAACTTCACAGGCTTGGGAAAGCTACTGTACAGCACCCTGTAGGAACCCACGCAGAATGTGTCGAAACACTTGTGTAAGATTTTTGCATGTTGTAAACGTTGGCTGGTGACTCTGAGGCTGGTCTTGCCGTAGTTTCAACTTCCCATCCTGCTGCACACCGGTGCAAACCCGAGCAGGATGGGTTAGGGACTAGGCAAAGTGTTACCGACCAGGCGTTGTTCTAGGCAGCAGTTTGCAGGATAGCAGGGGTAGGATTGTGTTATCATAAGTCCTATGCCAGCAAGCCAAAAAACCTATGAAAAAATACATGTGACGATAAATAGGGAAGGAATCTCTGCTGCAGTGCAGCAGGCTGTCCTCTGACACTGCTAATTGCAGCAATGCATTGAAAATACAAGTGTATGTAGTGAGTATTCCTACTTGGGTTTGCTACCCTTACTTTTCTACTTTCATGCATTGCAAACAGGAACTTGGAAAGAACTTGGCAGAGTGAAGAGGATATAAAAATGATAATTTTTCATGTAATAGAGATCACATAGAGATTTCCTTTGTAGTTCACAGCATTTCCTTTCCAAGATGCTTGGAGAACTGAAGCATACAAATAGAGAAAATCTGCAAGTGTTGTCAGGTATTATTTATGTATTATTATTTTTGTTGGAAAAGACATGTAAATATAAAGAATTAGAAAACTGAGCTACTAAAATAAATTATAATGGAACCAACAATAAATCTAACATGAGAATGAAAGTATAATGAGAACACATTTTCTTCAGCATAAATACAAATCCTGTCTGCATGCTAAAGCCCTATTAATTGGATACTTACTACAGGAATAAATCTTTAAATGTGTAAAAACCCCCCAACTTTCTGCTCTGTGATGAAATATAAATATCACTAGATTTATTAAAGAAAAAATTCTGCTAAACGACTACTTCTCTTACATACTAATTTATGCTTATGATGCATCTGAAAGGACTCACCCTGATGTGAATATCAGCTAAATGAAGGAAGCTGTAAAAAGAAAAGGTTTAATGTGCATGACAAGAAGTTGCCTATATCAGGCATGGCAGGTTTCAATGAAGTTTTATACTATAAAATAGAGGAAAGGTGATAGTCTCTTAAGAGACATAATACTTATCCCATGAGTGACATAATAGTTCATAACTCACCAGAGAACAAGGCTCAAGTGAGTCATATATATTTTATGGCACAATTGGGATTAATACCGTACTTCAGAAAGGCATGCATAACCTATTCTATTTATATGGAGAGATGGTTTAAAATCCACCCTCTTCCCTCAGCCTCTTCTCCTATCCTTTGGCATCAAACTACAAGAGAGGGACTTGGAAAAAAATGAGTGAGGACATTGGGTGAGAAACAGACAAGGTATCAAGGTACTGCTACAGCTTCAACATTTGCCAGAAGCTGCCCTTGTACTGGCACAGCAATTGTAAATGCTGATTTCTAGTGAGAGCTGCCTGGAGCCCCAGAGGAAGAGGCTAGTCCTGACTGCTTGCACTGAAGGTTTTTTTTATTGGCTGACCTTGGTGTTTTGGTGGGAAGGCAGGAGTTGCTGGCTTCAGTCTCTGCTTGCAGCCTCTGTGGTGGAATTCAATTGCCCCAAATTCCTTCTCTGATGTTACCATGTTGCCTCTGTCCTCAGAGAGGTGCCAGGATGCAGTGTGTCAAAAAATAGGACACTTTGGAGTATCTACTCCTTTTCTATACCCAACAAATCAGGTGTTCAAAGACAATAGATGTGCTGTTAGAGTCTTGTCTTGTGAAAATCCCATGTTTTGCTCTGTTGAAGGCCTATCATATTCTTTTGAATGGTTTCCTGAAATGTGGCCTGGAGCAGAAATCTAAAACATGAACTTCCATTCCTAAGGAATTGTGTTTCTTAAATTGTATCTAAAGAGTAGAGACATCTTAGTTCACTGCATCAGCAGAATCACTGGGAAAAACAAAAGCTGCTGAAGGTCTAGAGGTGGCATGTAACAGTTTGGGAAATTCCTTTGTATGGACTGATGGATGTTGGTGGGGGCTAAGGTGTCGCTGGGAACCAAGCTGCATGTCAAGTTTCTGACATGACCTTACTCATGCTCCTTCTATGCCAAGGGCCATTGCTGATCAGTAATCTCACCCATCAGCTACTAAGATAAGGGATTTACAGGAAAACCGATTTTGCTCCCCCGTTTGTGAAGAGGTTCTTTTGGGGCAGAGGGAGATAAGACAGGATGGAGCACCCAAATGCTGGATGGAAGAATGTAATTTGGGGCAACTTTGTTGAGATGCATGGGGAGGTTTGGCCAAGAAAGATTTGCTTTCAGTAGCCTCCTGTTTCTGAGAAGCCTTGCCCTAGATGGCAGATCAAGCCAGGTGTGCAGTCTTGGGGCTGGGCTGGTAGGCTGTGCTCTATGCAACAGGGGGCCAAATGTTCCGAACTGGGGAACCCTGCCACCTCCATGGACCCATCACTCCCATATAGAAATCCAGGGCTTTTACACTGGGTATAATGTTTTCATCTAGGTCTGTCCCCTGTATTTTTAATTTACCTGTTACCCATATGGATCTGTCTTACTATATTGGGATGGAGCCTGCATGCATGTCTAAGGCAGCCCAAGAGCTTGTGCCCTCCCTGGTGTCAGTGGAGAGCCGGAAAACAGCTGCAGGAATTCTGGGACATTGGAAAGCTGGCTGAGGGGATCTGAGCCTCCCCCAGTCTCCTTTCTTTGTTTTTTTCCCCCTTCTTCATGTAATAAAGGGCTTGGGATTGGGTGCAGGATCCCCTGGACTGCATTTTTTATTTCTTTTGCTCTGTAGAGGTCATAGCAGAAGTTGTAATACCTGGGATGAAGGTATTACCTGCCTTGTTACAAAGATCTCAGTGAAAGAACAACTCAAATTTTCCACCACTTCCAGGCAGGAGCATGGGCATCTAAAGAGTTGGGTTTGCACTCAGCATTGTGGGCCTTCCCTTGCAGCTTGTTGGGCAATTTGTGCAGGTATACAGGTTGGAAAGACTGATAGTAAGATCTACAGCTTTTGATGGGGACTCAAAAGGTCTCGTTGCCTCTTTTATTGATCTTAGTTTTACGTTAAATAACCGACTCAACCATACAAGTATTGGCATCTTTGGGGCCTCTTTTTCTTTGCTAGCTCTTCTGTCAAAGTGCAGGGAGTTTGTGAGCTTTTTTAAACTAACCTGGAGGGGTTGATTCACTAGAATGATCCTACACACAAACAATGGTAAATAATATTTTGAAGGGCTACCTTTGTTTGAGCTACCGGTGTTGCAGAGGTATCTTTTGTAATAAACTACTCCTTTATGCATAATAGCGATATGCTTAAATGATACATAACCACCATTTTCCAAGTACTCTTAGCAGAAAGCATTTTATACCACATGGTTGTTTTATTGTGCACATTACTGTGATTGTTACAAACCCTTGCCAATGAATGACAAATTTACA
This sequence comes from Pachyramphus minor, assembly GCA_013397135.1. Taxonomy (NCBI): domain Eukaryota; kingdom Metazoa; phylum Chordata; class Aves; order Passeriformes; family Tyrannidae; genus Pachyramphus; species Pachyramphus minor. Next base: position 833,213 of record VYXB01004616.1, read on the forward strand.
TACACATCATGTCAGCCGGCAATATTTTGCAGCCTTAATTGCTTTAGCTTCAGGCATTCTGTGTCAAAATAGAGTGTTTTACGTCCTGCAAGTTGCTCTGTTTCTTTGCAACAGTTAAATTATTCTGTAATTTGCCTGTTTTCCTTCTAATGCATTGTCCATTAAGTCACTTAATAATTTATGATGTAAAATGTATGATGCAACCTTAAACAGCATTTAAAACTATCTTGAGGTGTTTCAGTGTTATGGTAGAAAGGCTGAAAATCTTAAAACACATTTGTTCAAAACATTTTCCTAATAGCTTTTTGCCTGCCCTAAGAACAACTTTACCTGTATTTATCTCACCAAGTTTGGCTGGTGAAGTCCAAGGCTGCAATTCCTGAGCAGAGCAGCCAGCATGGAAGAGAGGCACAGGGGGATGAGCTGTCAGCACACCCTGCCGGGGCAGGAGCCAACTTTGGATCCAATGCTGCAATGCTTCTGTACACTCATCATCCCTTACTCATGTGGATACCCTTGAGTAGTGGAACAGTCCCTGTGACAACAGTGTGCGAGTAAAGTCTATATGACTGAGTTTTCACGTGTTGCTGAAGGCCTTTCACATTTGCCACTGAGCTCCCAGTGAGAAGAGAGACAACTAGAAACTGTAATTAAACCAGAAATGAAAAGGCCTCATCTATCCATCCATCCATCCACTTCTACTCTTCCATTGCTCTGATCTGCAGTGAGTTTATTATGCAGTCTCCGAGGGCTTTATGGTAGAACTAAAATTAGTTTCCAAACCACATGGCCCACTGCAATTAATACGAATGCGTAGTATTCTGCTAGTCAAAAGTCTGGTTTGAAGGTGGTTGCTCTGTTTGTGCCTGGGTGGCCAATATTCTCCTTTCGGTGAGTTCCTTCTAGAAAAGCTCTAAGGACAGACAATTCTGAGTACTTGCCATGTTTCATCTTGTGTGTCAGGGATGGATGAGCTGGAAGTGATTTCAGGTGCATAACTAGAAAGGCTTGCAGATTGAAGATGGTTTAACTAAATACTTAAAAATTTTCTTGCAGAAAAACAAAGTCTTCCCAGGCACAGAGGGGACAAGGACATCAGTGCCCAGGCACTGAGGAGAGCTAATCAGCACTAATTTAGCATTTTTGCATATGAAGTGAGTGATGCAGATCTGTGATGCAGATCCTTCTCTTGAGCTGTGAAACAGTTATGATCTGTTTTACCATGCACTTTGTGGGGGGAAATCACTCTGACAGAAAAAGTTTTTAGCTAGCTGAAGGTTGCTGGCAGATTTCCTTGATGTGCTACTGCAAACATGGTTTAAGAGCCTCAAGAGTTACAAGATTTTGGTCCAGCCATGCTTATACTAGTGCTCACTAGCAGTGTGTCTCTGTTTCTTCTGTTGTTTTCTCTTGTAAATCTCTATGTCCCAGGATACTTCTCTTCTGATACATCAGTTTCCCTAAGCAAAACCAAACATCTTGTAATCAAAAGGATGTGTGACCTAGGGTATGTACACAAATAGAAGCACCACTCGCCCATGAATTGTGTGTGCTTACTTCTTTGGGAACAACACAACGTTTGCCAAGAATATCTGTGTGGGGAGAAGGTCAAGTTCAGTGAGATGGTGTTGGTAGAAGTGCCTTGGGAGGGGTCCCCTGTGCTGTGTGCAGCCCCTCCCATCTGTGGGCAAGTACAGCATCCCAGATGATTTCTCATCCATGACCTGGAAGGGTAGCTGCATTTCATACACATGTTCAAAAGCAAAGACAGTGATGGGCAGGTGAAGAAGGGGAGACATTGCCTTCTATTAGTTATCACACATCTGTGTCATGTCTCCCTCTCTGCTTCAGTGGTTATTGTCTTGTTGGGAAAGAGATTCACCCCTTGTGAGAAACCATGAATGTTGATTGCTAGAAAATGATCAACAGGTAAAGAAATACAGTCTTCAGTGGTCAGGGCTGTTTTTCGGGACTGATACAACTCAAGAAAGTTGAAAGGCTGGTGTAAGCAAGAGCCCAGACCTGCTCTATGACAAGTGTTTGAACTGCTTTGTTTGTCTCCATATGTTGAATGGGAGATGGATGGGACATTACACCTTTACCTGTCCATTGTGCACGACTTCTGGCAGCTTTGTACTCCTCTCATAATGTCTTATCCAGAGATTTTTCACATTGGCTTCTTCTGGTTTCTGTGATTTGCAATGCTGAAAAGGTGTCTCTGAACAAGAAGCTCCTCCTCTGAGGGGTTCATCTGTTGACAGTTTCTGCTTCTGCCTGTTCCACTCCTTGTGAGAGCTAGAGCTGAATCTGGTAGTGTATTCAACTTACAAACTTCCCCAAGGCCAGGAAAGTGTGGAATCACATAGGTATATACTTGGCTTAATCTATTCCCAATGAGAAATCCCTGATGGGCGGTGCCTTGGAGAAAGCCCTTTGTGTAATTAGAGCTGCACACCCCATTTGCTAAGGGGCCAGAAGGAGAAATTTGCTGATTCGCCAGTGAGGCTCTCAATTCTTGTTTTCACATTTAGGTTTCTGTCTTTCCCACCTCTGAAGTTCCCAATTTGGCTTGAATACATTTTAAATTATAACAAATATCCTGATACTTACACCCATGAAAGAGGGCAGAAGGCAGGGGACAACTCTTGGCTATGTTCCTGTACTGAATTTAATTTTTCATTGATAATTAGACTCTCAGAGCCACCTGATATTTTTGACCAGCGGGAAACAAAGGCCCACTGATTGACTCCAGGGATAGATGCAAGCAGCCCCCACTGTGCTCATGCAGCAGCTTCACAAAGACTCAAAACAAGAGCTGCGGCAAATTGGCTCATCCGACAAGTTTTGACTGGCCCATGGTGTACAAGTAGTAAATTGAGAACTGCTATTTCTGAGAATTATTTATTAGCAAAGCCCAATGTCTCACTCCTGTTGTAGTCATTCTTTGCAAACAGCTTTTTACCAGTTTGGATGAGAAAACTACAGCACTTCATTATTTTTCTTTTATTGGGGCAATTATTAAAAGACAGCCAAGGTCTGTTCTGACGCAGCAGACTGCATCTGTACCCAGCTGGGCTGATACCTTAACAGTTAGGCATTATGTGTTTAATTGTATAAAAAGATAATGGGATGTATTTGCAGGAATTTATTGCAATGCAAACAATAAAAGATTATTATTTCACGATTCATTTCTGGTGCTTTTTGTGTTGTAAAAATTCTAAATAAAGGAGTTGTGGTGACAGTTGCTAGTGGGTTGACCACGTGTAAGCATTTAGTACAAAAAAAGGTGTGAAAATACTAGGCTGTGACCAGTTAGCAGAAATCAGAGTTATACATGCTGAGACCTGTGGTTTTACACCAAATCTGAGTAAGTCATGGATAGGGATTGATAACACTTATTGTTTGATTTCTTCTTCTTCTTCTTTTTTTTTTTTTTTAATAAAACCAACATGTACAGGAAGATAAAACAATGACTGTTTTTCATTAGCTGTATTTTACCCAGAAGCACTTTTCTTAGGTAAGTTGAAAACAGTACTGTTGCCAAGTTCACATGAAATAGGGGGGGAAAAAAAGGTCCTGGCCCACATTGTGGCAATGCTGCTGTGTGAAGAGTAAAATAACTATAGTCTTTTGCAGTAAGATTCCCTAAACAGCAAATAACATCTGTGTTGGTGAGGCTGTGCTTTGTTGGAAACATTTTTTTTGTGTGTATGGAATGAGAACACAATTGTCCTGGGGTATTTTCTGAACATGTTCATAGAGATGAGATCATTGGTACTGATGAAACTCTTGCAGAACATGGTCAGTTCCTTCCACAAAGAGAACTTTAACTTTTGAGTACTGAGGTACTTGGAAGGAGTGTCTTTTTTAGTTGAGAGACATAGAATGGGCTTTTCCTCTTGTGTTTATTTGAGCTGGGTGTTGGGGACAGGGCTAGATCACAAAGCGGAGGACATGCAAAGCCTTCTTTTACTAATCCCAGTAGAAGGTAAGCAGCAAGCAAATGTGCAGCCCAGACAGAGTGAGGTTGTGGAAAAAATGTCCACTTATGGGTGGTGCTACTTGCCTTGCCCAGCCCCATCAATTCATATGCAAGTAAAGCAGGGATAACTCTTTCTCCAGAATCCTTGGAATGTGAGAGAACAGAGGTGTCCATGCTGGCCGTCTTTCCAGGTGTAGAGTCCCAGCGATGTGAGAGGCAGAGCCAGGGGACTGTTGGCATGTCCCCCAGCCTGAAACTGCACAGACACCTCTGTGCTTGCCCCCATCCTGGAGTTCAGTGAGCACCTCCTGCACTTGACATATCAGAGAGACCTGGAGATTAAAGTGACATCCTCACTTTTTGAAAATTTGAAAAGTACCCCCAAATTGGACTCCACTTTTAGGCTGTCACATTAACAACAGTTTAGCTAGAGTTTAGCTGTAATTTCACCGGGGAGCTGAAGCTAACCCTTCATAAATCAGTCTGGAGCTGGTAAGAGCCACAGGCTCACCAATACAAATTTCTAAGACTGGGGTTGATAAACCAGGGACCAGCTAAAGCTTGTGGCCTTCAAGGTCATGGGAGCTACTGCTCCCTGCAGGCACATTGATGTTCTGCCACCAGAAGTTAAATTTAGCCTATCCTTATGGGGCCACGTGCAGCAGTTACGCTGAGGTGGTGTGTGACACAAGATAGTGAGACCACACAGGTACCACAACTGCTGTCCCCCAGCAGCACTGTTTTATCCTTTCAGCCTTGGATAAAGCAACACAATTATGGGAACTAAAGCTGCTGTCTTGGATGATGAGAAATTCTTTTGCAGTTTTGATTTTGAATTCATTTGAACATGTTGCCTACAAGATGTAGACAGAAGTGAGCTGTGCATTTAACTGGGCCAGTTGTGTATTCTGTTGGTGTCACTCAAGTAAAGTGAAGCTTGGCAAACTATAAAGACATCTACTTAATACGAAAAAATCTTATCCTGATAGAGCTTTTCCACTCCCATGATCTATTTGCACTGAGATTAGCCAGACCCTGGGCAAGCTGAGGCATCCTCAGCCCCTGGAGGGGCTCATCTTTCTTCAAGGAGAGCCTGGTCTATCTTTCCCCCAGCAAATCTTGCATGACTGGCTCTGCCATGCAGCCCTCCCTGCAGCGTCCTGTTGGTGCTCATCTTCCGCAGGCAGTGCTTGGAAATCCATTTGCAGCAAAGGCCTTCTGTAACCATGGGGCTTGCTGAGCCCTTACACAGGTAAACAAGTACAAACCCTTAGTCTTGGACTCACAGACTGTGGTTTTAGTACAGTCAGCCACCAATTTTCTGGTTCTATTAAAGCACCAACTGAACTTCCATGAGATAGATTTGGCCCCAGACCTGGGATGTAGCTGGATTAGGTGTGCTGGGCACTGCTATAGCCTTTCTCCAGCACAAGGAATTGTGGATCTGTAGTTTACCTCCTAGACCGGTGTGTGCTTCTGCTAAAGAGAGGAATTAGATCTATGCAGGACTTAAGACCAGGGCAGAGTAACTATGATCAATTCTTTGATGACAATTAATGGCAAAATACACAGGGTATATGGGCCATGACTATATAATTTGCTGAATATATTCAACCTCCTCGAAGTGGAAAACTGCCCTGATTTGACAGAGTAAAGAAATAACATAAAAATGGAAGGACAGTTGTGGTCCAGTTGTCAGAGAGGCTTGAAGTTAATGCTGAACATTTGAATCAGAGTGAAGTATCTCAGGCACATAATCTGCTCATTAAAAATACTGCTTCCTGATGGCTGAAACTGAAATCTTCGAATGTTTTCAGATAGACAAAAACAGACAAAATGAAATAATAAAATAGCTTTGGGATCTTTCTTTTTTTTAAGTTGAAAGTTCTGATTTTTTAGATCTAAGGGTCATGTTTTGACACTAGATGTGGCTAAATACAACTAAATCAGTCATAAGCAAAAAATATTATTTATTTCTTCTCATTATGAAACCCAAGTACCTTTTCTTCTTGTCAGCTTAAAATGAAAGGTTATTTTTTATAGTTTAGCCACTGAACTGAGGAATCAGTTATTTGCATATCTCTGGTTGTAAGACATTCTAATATTTATTTTGCTGCTGCTGCTGCTGCTGGAAACACAAGAATTATCTGCTGCTCTGGTAGGAAAATGGAATTAAAAAAACCCCTGAACATGTAGGTCCATTATTTCCGTTTCACAATAATTATGCAGCGTGTTAAACAATGTACACTTCCATCTAATGCAAAGCCTGCTACCTGGAAATACAAAATTACCATAATACCTTGCTGGTTAGACATACAGTGAGACTATGATTATGCAGAGTGTTGAAGAACTTTATGTATAAAATTATTCTTGAGGAGAAGAAGGGAGGGAAAAAACCCACGAAGTAAAAAGCTAAGCCAGCACATTATCTAATTCTCAATGTAAAATAATGCAGAAGTGCGGAAGATGAACATCTGATTTGTCACATCTGATACGCTAATGTTTTATCCAAAAGGAAGAACACATTGTAACATGCTCATTCATCTGCATAAACACCACCTGGCCCTTTACAGGCACCTACTCAAGTAACAAAAGTTAATGGCAGCCCATTTGTAGCCATTTCACTGGTGGAGATGGAAAGGGTTGGTTTTTTTTTTCTTTTTAAAGTAACATATTTACACGAGTGTCTGTTGAGGAACAGCTTCCCTCTCAACGCTTTGAAACCTCATTCTCAGTGACTGTAAATTAAGGAAATTTTAAAGAAATGGTAGAAAATATTATTTAAACCTGTAGTGAGCATGCTTACCCACAGTCACACACAGTGTTTTTAACCCCTAGCCATCTACTGCTGTGGAGACACACCAGAGGACTGTAATGCAAATCTATATTTACTGAAAAGTGTTGCTCTGGTCATGATCTAAACAGCAGTTAGATATAGTTTCTAATGTATGTCTGGGGATGAAACAGATTTGTTGCTTGTTATTTTTTTTTAACTGGAGCATCATGGTGGTATGCTTCAGTAAACATGCCTTTGTGCTACATTACACATATGTGTATATCATCACTTTGCTTTCAGACTAAAATAAAACCTGGGCAACCAATTCACTAAAATGCTGAGCACCAGTTCTGCTGCCTTCACAACAAATGTAGGCGGGAAGGTGTGAAAGCCAAAATAAATAGGTGAAATATAGAGCTATGAAAAGGTTTGTTTTTTTTTTTCCTTGTGAAGTGCCTAGGTCTGGCTGAGTTTCATGGCAGCAATTAGGGGCAGTACTGTAGGAGGTGGAACAGGACCTGGGCTGGTCCTGTTCTGGTGGGGTGGGATTGGGTGAGGTAATCTCCAGCAACACTTTCCAGCCTGCATTGTCCTCTAGCTCTGTGTGTAGCCTCCCCATGGGCTCCTTGGCTGAAGGAACCTCTTTCCCAGCTCCAGGGTGTTGCTGGAGCTCTTGGAACATGGTGGTTGTTTCCAGGTATGTAGTGGCGTGACTCAGTAGGTGGCTGGCTGGCCTCAGATAGCAGCTCTGGGAAGAAGAAGGCTGGAGGTCATTGCAATCATTAATACATTCTTGGCCAGTGACTTCAAGTGTCTGGAGAAAGACCATGGCTTGTACATTTGAGTGAGTCCATGTGCAAATGGGATTTGCCCCAGGTGCAAAGTTGGAGGCTTTGAAGAAGAGTGGGAACAAGATTTGGAGAGCTGAACTTCCACACCTCTCACTGGGAGGGCCAGTATGCTGTCAAGAGTAGGACCTTACACTGAGGCAGGCTCACGTCAGGGCTCCGCCAGTCCTTAATGTCCCTGACCAGCCCCTGGCGTTCCTGCCTGCAACCTACCACTGGCCCAGGAGCCCCATTTCATCTCCCATCATGTAACAGCTGTAACACAGAGCTCTCTGCACCCAGGCAATCCTCTGATTCACAACCATGCTGCTGGAGCAAAAGGTCAGTGTGAAGCTGCAGGAGCTAACCACCAAGGTTGTCCCAGGGTGCCTTGTGGGGATCAGGTGAGAGCTGTTAGCAATTATCAAAGAAGATAAATGGACTTGATCAGCAGTCAGTCTTAAATACTCCTGAATGAGCCTGCTACTGTCCCTTGCCACCTCAGGGATCATGATGCCCATAATGGGTAGGGGACAGGAGTTACCATCATGCATTTTGCCTTCTACATATGGTCATACAGTCTCTCTCTGTGGACAAATCCAGAAAGCTGCAAAGAGCTGGTAGCTATGGGTGATCCTTTTCTGTGTGGGATTTCTGAGGTAATGGCTCTCTGGCATTTCCCTTTTGTTTATGGGAGAAGCTGTGTATTGCTCCCCTGGCTCAGCCCAGCATTAACAGCAATATTTTATCTTCTGACAGTACTACCCCAAACAGTGCTTTTAGTTAAGAGCCCCCCTTTCTAGCACAGGTGCATCTAAAAAGGCTCCATAAGAATCAATATAGGTCTTCTGTATAACTGTGGGATCTACATAGCAAAAGAGAGAAGTAGAAGGAAACAAGAGAAAACAGGCAGGTTCAAGCCTGATACCAAGAACCTCCATTCCGCTTTCCACAAAACTGCCAGGTATAATTGTCTTCCCTTTACTCAAGTGAGTAAATATTCATATTATACTTTCTTTCTTTCATGCATCTCCTCACACTTTCTTTTTTCCTGATGTTCTCAGAGATGTCTATCTTTAGTCTGTTGCCAGTGCTCTAAGTTTAAGTTGCAAGAGGATAATCGTCCCAATAAAGTCGGGTCCCTTTGTTAGAACTCTTGGGAATACAGTCCCTGTTTAATGAAATCGGGAATTGCTGAATTAACAGAAGGCTAACTGAAGACAGGACTTTGCGGGTGGCAGAAATCCTGTTTTACTAGCAACTGTTTTTAAAGAATTGTATAACAAAATACGTAAGTTTGCACATGTTTGTTTCTGTGTTTTGTTTTGGTTTTGTGGTTTTTGTTTTGTTTTGGTTTTTTTTTGGTTGAGTAAGACTCTGTATTTAGCAATATTGTGGTCTGTGTAAGTGCCTCATTGATAATGTGGACCTTAGCCTGCACCCTTGCTACCCTCCTCTTTAGAGATCCCAAAACAGTAGATGCTATTGGAGCTAATATCCTGAAATCGGTTTCACTTTTGTTCTCTCTCTTTGAGTATATGTCAGCTCTCAGTCACACACAGAAGTCCTGTGAGTAGCAAAGGGAACATTGCTGTCATCATTCTCTCTGCATACCTTGATAGAAAGAAAAGCTATTTCTCAAAGTGCCATTATACATGTGCAGAGGGGCATAAACTGAGTCCAGAGTACACCATAGCTACATGCATGTTTGAAATAAAAATCTTCCTGTTAGCCCAGTCTGCTGAAGAAAGGATAATGTCAAGAGAATACTTATCTTTTTTGCCTGTGAGGGAAAACAGATCTGAGATCAATGGGAGTCCTCAAAGGTAAGTTGAGATGGTCCCTTTAGGAGTAATCAATGTTCTGTGTTTTTTACCCCCAAGGGGAGGTAGTTTTCTGTCAGCTTTTTTCATTTTTTATTTTCCAAAGAAATGCCATTAGCTCTCTCGCTGCTTCATTTATGACATTATATTCTATCAGTAAAAACTATTCCTACTGTAACAAAGTGTCCACAGCAGTTTACAGAGGAACTGCATAGCTCCTACCCCAGAAAGTCACCTTGCCTGTCTCTGGAGGGAGGACAAAGGCTGCTAAGCAAAAAGCAGATCTCTTTCAGGGGCAGGGCAGGAGGAGTGACTGGGTAATGAGGAGTATTCCTTCCTCTGGATGAAGGAGGGGGACTCTGGAATTATGGTAGCACTTTGGGCACTGGTAGAGGCAGTCAGCCACAAAGGCCAGCCAAGCAGAATGCCAGTTGAGCCTGGCATCCTGGGAGGATGAAGATGGCCTCATATCACAGAGGGGAGAGAGGGACCTTATCCGGCATTCCCTCTGCTGGCTCTGCCTGCATCAGGGTTTTAAAACTAATGCATCTTTAAGTGTCAAATACTTGGGCTCTTCAAAGCACGCTAGGGTTTCTGTGTTCTCATGAAGCCATATACCTTTTAAAATCTCCCTATTGATGTTGTAACAAAAACCATGTGAGAATTGAACCCACACCTCCTGGGACCTTCACCTAAAACCAGTGAGATGCAGCACCTTCCTGGTGAGCATGGCACTGATGACATGCTTTCCCACTCTCTACAGATCCTAGGCTGTGCACCATCAAAACCACCTTCTTTCTTCCCTGTCCAAGTTATCCATGTACAGGTTTAATAGACCAGGCTGGGACCTAAAACTTCCCCAGCTTTGTAGGTGTAGCCTTAGGCTCTCGGCTACTTCTTGCCTTCACAGTAAGAGCAAAGAACTCACAAAACCCAGGTCATAACTGGAGTAGTGCAGAGAGCACCATGGCCTGAGCAGGAGCACCACTGTGGTGTGGCGGAAAGAATTTTGAGCTTCACCTAGAAATAAACAGCTTCATTTGGACACATTAATGAGTGCAGATATGGGTGCCTGCTTGCATGCTGGGTTTACAGAATATCTAAAATTACTACTCTTTGCTAACAAGTAGACTATGTCTGAAAAGTATGTAACTCCATTCTGAAGAATTGTTGTCGAATTTAGCAGCTAAGCATGAAAAATGATTATTTTTTTCCAAAATCCATGATGTTTTTAGCAGTTATCTGTTGCAAATATGAGCCTGGTTGTTTTGTTTATGTCCCTTGTGCGTCTGTAACTGAAATAATTTGGTCTGTGGAATTAGATCAGAAGGTAGTCCACTGATTCATCATTAGAATCTATTTGGTAAGGGAGATAAAATGTTATACATTGGAGCAAAACCCATGGCAGAGCACTTTCACTGTTCTGCTCCTTAGAGCTTAAATGGAAGAAATTCACAAGCAGCTTTATAGTCCACTAGTGAAAATAGACTATTATGCACAGCCAGTCATACGTGCTTATCTTCTGGGTTTAAGTGGATTAAATAAGGTGTTATTTACAAGGAAATAATGTTTTTGAAATTACTTGAACTTAGAGAAAGCTCTTTCTCTGCAGCCCTCCTTTCCATCAAGAAATGCTGATGGATTGTTATGTTTCAGCTGGTATAACTGCTGTCTTTTCAGAACAAAGGACCAATTAGAAATCATTTGTTATAAAAGCCTCTTTCCTTCTGTTATAAGAGCCTTTGTCTTTTGCTGACCCTTTTGAAAGTTGCAGTTTTGCAAAAAAACCTTGAGAGAAGGAAGCCTTCTTGTCTTTAATCTAAGAGCAAAGTAAGAGCCTAAGTAACTGTCTATGGTCCCACTTTAATCAAGTTAATGCAGCCTGCTAGACTACAGGCTTTGCTTAGTACAAAGAGACACTCAGATGTAAGCTCATGAGTGGATACTTTCACAGGGCATTCGACTCAAAAACAGCTCTATGAGATAAGAGATCAGGTCCAAGAGGAGTCAATGACATGGCATACAGGAGATTGACAGGGACTGGGAAGGACGCTGGGGTGTTGTGGAGGAGAGGTGTAGTGGCAAAAGCCAGCTGGGCCCTGTCTCTGGCATAATTTTCTTTACAAGGTGCTTGTGAAAAAGAAGTGCACCATGATGGACCTTTGTTTAGTTCAAAGGTTTTTACCTCTTTATTCTAAAGCCCCATTGTGAATTCACAGGGCTTAAAATATGTATCACTGTCCCTTTCATTTTATCCTTCTGAAAGAAATCAAAGGCAAATAAAAAAAAAAGTTTTTTTCCAATGAGCCTAGTCTGTTTGAAATTGTGTGCTGTTTGTACATATGGTGTCTCCATATTGTGTGTTCAGGAGAATCTTTTTGAGTGTTGTATACAAGTTGGCTAGACATTTTACTTTAAAAAAAAAAAAAAGGTGTGGGAGAAAAAAAAAGAATTCCAGGTAACTCCTAGGTAAGTAAAATGCTCTTTCTACTCTGCTTCCCAAAAAGAAACTTTAAAACATATTTTAAAAGAAAGATCACTAAAACTTTCTATTCTCCCATTGCAGTATCATTCTTTTTTTTCTTCTTTTCCTGTACTATAAAATTTGTGGACATTCATTTGACTTTAATTACTGCAATCCCTCACCTCTGTTTTTATCAGCTCCTAATTTATAAAACACCATCATTTAAACATAAATATATCTTTCTTCTTCTCAGAATCTTAGCCTAGGCAGAAGAAACAACAAATAAGACTGAATGCATAATAAAATCCACAGGGTTTATTTCTGCTTCTTTCCACAAATAATAAATACAGTAGTGCAGCTTCATTACTCCCCATCAGATGCAGAAGAATTTTGTCTTGATCATTACTAATTGTTTGAGGATACCTTGTTTGCTGCTGTGGGCATATATTTCATTTAGAAGGAGAGAATTGTGTGCTTTCTCTGTTTACAGGGCACTCGGTGTTCTCTGCTGACATATGATATGTAGTTTAAATTCTATCTTTTATCTGCTCAATACATTTAAAACATAATCTCAGTGATTGACAGTTTCCATGAAAAAAATGAAATGATCTGGTTTTACTGTGAAGACAGAATAATCTGTTAACAGAGCAAAAATATTGGTGACACTACGGTTTTCCAAAGGAAATATTTTGTGCATCATCCTGGGATGTGAATCAAAACAATCATGACAGGTGAATGAAAAGAAGAAAATTAAGATATAGCTACAAACAAAAGCAGCATTAATAATTCAGGTAAATAAACTTCAGTATACAGAAAGGAAGCATGCTGTCAAGGTGATGGAGAATGTTTCCTCAAGTACAGCACATCTAGGCAGCAGAAAAATATACAGTGGTTTAATGTTTTACATTTCCAGAAGGGCTTTTTGTATCCCTAATTTTGCTTCCCTTGTTATGTTTTCCCAGTTAATACTATTTAGTGTGTTCCATAAGCTAAACACAGCTAAATGAGTTTGGCTTCTAGTATGGTGAACTTCATTAAAAATTTGAGGTACAGAGAATGGCTGCACTGCAAGTTGGGTGGGTGTCTCTCTTTCTCTTTAATATACTGCAATTTTTTGATGTTCAGCTTTAATTGGCATAAAACACTGCCTTCTCTGCCTAGCTAGCTCCACTATTCTGGCTCTGGGAGGGACTTGAGTCCTCTACTGGGATCTTTTAGCAATGTTCATGGAAATTTATTTTTTATTAGCTGTGCTCTTGGGCCAAACTCCACCCAGATGCAGGCAGGCACACCAGTGATTTTAGTGTGCTGTGGAGCACTGTCCTGGGTTGGTCCTGCTGCTGTGCTACACCATTTGGCCTTCTGAGATGCTTTTCCACCTGCAGTGGAGACCCCCACCACCCACAGGGTTTCCAGTCCTAGCAACCTAACAGGAGAGAGCTGGGCAGCAAGGCCACACTGCAAGGACAGGCATTTGGATGCTCTGGCAGGCAGCCACAGATTCCCTTCCCCTGAGGAGGGAGAGTGAAAGCCTGCCTCCATCATCCTCTTGGGGAATGGCTTTAGCTGGTGGGAGTTACCTCTGGTGAGGTTCAGTGTGTTTGCCATGAGCAACTTCAGGGCATGGGAAAGAGAATAATAAATAGGAGGCATCGGTGTGATTTCTTTTTTTTGGTGTTTTGTTTTGTTTTTGTTTTTAAGATCCCTGTCACCTTTTCAATCACAAGTAATCTCAGATTTTCCTCTAGTAGTTCCATAGCTGTTTCTTCCTAAAGCTCATGCTCTTGGAAACCAAACCTGGGCTAATTGAATACTTTAATAACATCTATGCCTTTAGTTGTAGTGTTTTCTCTTTACATTCTCACTTCGGGCGGTAAGCAGTAAAGGCCCAGATTTCTCCAAGATTTTAAATGACTGCATATAGTCTTACAAAACGCATTAAATACCAGTGGTGTAAGAAAAAAAAAACCAAACAACAGAACCAAAAAACCGACACAACAACCCACAAACTGCAGGAGAAAAAACCAATTTGTACACGTGACTCCAGTGCAAACCTGGCTGTTTCAGTGTTTATAAATATTCCTCTGTGGAGAGAAGCATGTGTATTATAATAATTATGCATTAGTGCCTCATTAGTAGGGGGTAACATCCACGCTGTTTCTTTTTCCTCAAGTGTATTTTTGATAAGTTAACATTTTAAAAAGTCTTATTTAACATAACCAGGAGACTGTACGTACTCATGGCTGTGTGTGTGAGCATCCCCCATGGGCGGGGGGATGGCACTGCGACCTGCCTGTGATCTGTAATGGAGTGAGCTGCCAAGACTGGGTAATGAGGAATCCGTGGGCCTGTAACACGTATGAAATACTGCTGCTGTGAGTCACTTGGGTTATCTGGGCTGGGGGCTTTGGAACCTGCAGCATTAGCATCCATGGCTCTGCATGAGTCTGCGGCAGCCCCCTGGGTGTGCCATAGCTCGCAGCCTCTTGTGTGTTGGTCAGCAGAAAGCAGGGCATGGGGAGTGCGGCCGTGGCCTTGGTAGCCTTTGTGCACACTGAGTGTGACAGACTTGGTCTCTGGCAAGACTAACCAACTCATTTCACTCATTCAATGTTGAATGATTTGATGGTGAAATGATTGTATTTTTCCGGGTGCTGATTTTAAATAGCGGTTTAGATACTGAGTGTTTGTGAAGGGAAGGCAATGGTGCTGTATATACTTTCATTCATCACAGTCCTGTGATTTTCACTAAGGGCCAGGAAAGGATGCCTTGACACACCATTTCATCTTTTTTCACTTTCCTAAGTAATAAAAGCTGACTAAGTGCCTTTGCAACTTTTTTTGTGGCAGAGGCTTGTGTCTGCATATAGACTGTATTAATCCTGGAGAGAGATCCAAGATAATGAAGGAATGAAACACTTTTGAGACTTTTCTTACTGTCACTGCTGCTACTTCAATTATAATTATGTTATAGAAAGGAAATTAGTGCTAACCTGAGAGGAGCAACTCCACTATGCATTTTACCCCATCATTAATTTTCTTTGTGCCCTGCAAGTTAAGACAACAGTTTGTAGACTCACAGAGCATGAAGATTCTTAACTAACCCTTTCTGTTTACAGAAAGCAAATTGACTTTGGAGCAAATCGCCTTCACACTGTTTAGAATGACAAAATAGTACATCAAGGAAAAATATACTAATTGATTGCTTTCTAAATAAAGCATGAGCGTAGAGTTATACTAAATTGGTTGTCTTGTGCCTCAAATTAATCTCTTCATTATATGGCACTAGGCTGAGTATTTTGTGTTTCAAGCCATCTTTTAGAACAGCATTGATTAATCAACTTAATGATGACAGTTTTTAGCTTGTGACAAATGATACATTTATGCAGGCAATGTTTCAGATGATCCATGCTATTGTAAGCATAAAGAAAAGAAACATCAATTTAGAAGATTAGATTATCATGCCATGTTTTATACTCTCTCTAGTTTCTCGAACAAAAAAAGTGAGGTTTACATTATAAGTAGACTGTTTCCTGAAACTAATAATATTAAATAAAACTTATATATCTAGTATCTGGCTTCCTCCAGTAAATATTTTGCTTAAGAAATAATGTTAACTGTGTATTCAGTCAGATGGTAATGAGAACTTAATCAAAAAAGAAATTATTGCAGATGACAATGTGATCACAAGTGACTTTGTTTTAAAAAGTTAAAACACTGTTAGCAATGCATTTGTGTGTTGCACCAGATATAAGCTAACTCTTCTTCACATGTAAACAGAAACCAAACCTATTTTATGAGGTGAGAAATCAGGCAATGAAACCTGAACAATAACAAATGAGGTGTACCAGTCTTCACCCCAGAGCTCCTGTGGGAGATTTGAATCCTCTCCTCAGAGGTGGATGACAGGGCACATCGTCACCAGCACAGAAAGACTCGTAAACCATATTTGGCTCCTTTCACCTAAACGTAACATGAAGGAACCCAGCTGCTTCAGGGGAGGAGTTTTTGTAGGACTGAACTTTCTTCTGTACTCGATGGTGCAAAATGGTGCTTGTACATAATCCTTCCATTGCCAGGAGGGGCAGAAGCAAGTGTTTAGTTACAAGCATCTCCTCAGTGTTTCAGAAAGATTTTCATTCCTATGCAGTTTGTGTAGTCTGCCATACTAAAAAGTTGTGTTTAACATTTTGCTAATTTCCTTCCCTGCTTTTATTAGCTAGATGTGAAATGGTAATCTCACAAACATCTAAAAAGTGAGATACAGACATAACCTACAAATTCAGTCCATTAGTCTTTAGCCAAATAAATTTTTCCTAAGGGGAAAAACTCTACACATTTGTGATACCAAAAATGTTGGTTTTAAAGTCATTAATGCTCAGGTATCCTGTGAATAATCTTTTCAGTTAACAGATCACCACTGTTTGAACTCTGCCAGTTTTATCACTGGCAAAAGGGCTGCTCTTAAAAATGTCTAAATATTTGATGGAGATCAGCAGATCAGTGAAGAATGGAATGTCCACAGGTGGGTCAGAAATAAATTAATTAAAAAACCCCAAACCCTAGATTAAATGATTTGAAAATAATTGTGGTGTCAGAGTCTTGACAGGTTTTAGAACAACCTCTTTAAAAATATGTGTAAATGGAGAATAATGAAAAGAAGGTGGAGTTTAGTGGTGGGAGCACAGTCCAAGTGCAGCTGGCTGGTGCATAGAGTTGAGAGCTCAGCTGCATTCAGGGGGCCCTTGGGAGCTGAAGGCAACCATAAATTCCCCACCCTGGGGAGCAGGTCCTGGCCGCGAGCAGCACCAAGGAGAGGTTCCTGCAGTGTGGAGAGGTCCCTGGGGGAGTCCTGTCCCATGTGTTCGTGTAGAGTGCGATCCTGTACAGCGATGTCCCTCTCTGTGTGGGCAGAAGGCTCTGCAGGTGCCAGAGGCAGGGGGCTGCTACAGCCAGTGTGGGCCTGCCCTCCCCGCTAAGGCTCCTGCTGGCTCTGGCCAGTGGCCCTGAGCACTGCTGAGAGAGGGAAATTTCCTGTCTGGTCATGCATGCGGGCCCTTACCCCGTTTGACTGTGCAACTTCACATGCTTCTTGTTGTGTTTCATAGTGGTGTCAGTCTGTACGGGTTGGTTTGATTCCTGATGGTGTCAGATCAGGTACAGAGCTCAGCAGCTTGAGTGAGATGTCATTTGGTCATCTATGTCCACAGACAGAGGATTCCATAACCTGTATATCTTGGCAACACATAGGTAGCAAAATAAAATAGTGTGGTGAAAGCGAGTAGAGTGTGGCACTGCTGTAGTGGTGTGATGCTGTGCTGGCTCACTGCTTCTCTGTGCTAGTGTATTGAAGAATTTCATTAATGTAATTCCTAAGAAAGCAAAATACAATAATGTTGATTAACTGGATTATATTTTCCTTAGATAAGAGATTATAAAAAATAAATGCCAATAAAGTAATATGGCACAATGTCATGGGTTATGTCTCTGTGAGAAATGAGAGTAGCATATCTTTGTAAGAAATATGATATGCTTCATCCTTTCAAATATGCAGAGACTTACGTGGACCTGTAGACAATGTTACTAGAGTGCAGTAGAAGTAATTCCTTGGTAAATAGTTAACAACAGGTATGTATAGAAATGTGTTTGGGTATTACAAATTAGAAAATTAAAAAAATAAAATAACTAAAATATTGGTTTAACCTGAGTCAAGAATTCAAGGAGGTGGGAATTGTAGGTCTGAGAGTGCTTCATTGCTTATGCCTGAAGTACAACAGGAGAATTTCCCATAAATCATGAAAAAAAGTCAGGAGAATCTATTAAAGCCCAGCATGCTCTAGTATACAATGCTGTATTCAGTACAAAACCAGCAATGGGTTCTTCTATTTCAGTCATAGTCATCTGCTCTGCAGCTAGACATTTTTTCAAGATATGCTGCGCTCCTCTGTGTGCTGTTAATATTTGAAAATGCTGCATAACTGTTTTAGGGTTTTTAGAAATAGCCCTAAGAGTTTTGGGGTTTAGCAGAATTGATAAGAGGAAAGGCAGCATAAGAGCTCTTGCTTTGATGCGTATTATAATAGCAGGCAAAAAACACCCTGGTTAGCCTTGAGAGCAGACCACTGCACTGAGTAGTACTCAGTTCTTTGGGGCTGATTATGGCCTATTGAGGCAGAAAACTTGTTCGAGTTCAAACTCTTTGAATTCCTTGTTCACTCAATAGAGTGTCAAAAAAGAGCATTCAATGGTTCATGTAGCAAAATCACCGCTGGCCTAAATTGTTCCTATTTCTCTTTTGCATATGGTGTGCAAGAAAATTTTTAACACTCTTCCGTAGCACCATAATGCTTTGATATGGGTAACATTGCCATAACAGCCTGCATTAGGGAACTTATATTTTATTCTTCTTTTCAGTGTACATAAAAATCCCAGCTTAGTCCTTTTTTGTCTTTTGGATCCTTTGAACTCTTTCAGGCTATTTTTCAGGACTTTCTGTGCTTTGACTGGGCTGTGCATTCACTGTAAAAGCAGTCAATGCCGCAATGAGACCACAAGCAAAACTGTGAGTGTCTTAAGCAGGGACCACACAACTCTTGTGAGTATTTGCATATTTTAGCAACTCAGTCCAGTGTGAATCTAAAAAGTAAAGAAAAGCCCCTGCTTTCTTCATTAATGGCTTTAATTAAATATCTCCATCCCAGCTACTTTTGCAACAGTGCCCTACCTGTTCCAGGCTCTCAGCTTCTGGTGTTTTTAAATCCTGCCTAGACATTATCATTAGAGAATATGTTTACACTGCCGAGCGAGATTCCAGAATAAAGTGCTGATTCTGACACAAAAGTAGACACCCTGAAGTAGCCAACCTCGGGCTCAAAGAGAGCAAGTCCAAAGCTGGACTGCTCAGTTCATTTTCCAGCTCAGTAGCTGTAGTAATCCAGCCTAGCCAGCTGCTAACAAGATTGGGTCTGAAGTTTACCTCCACAATGAGATAATCAGATTACCAGCCACAAAGATCAAATAATGACCCAGCTTTAGAGCAAGTTCAGCAGGCCCTTGATAGCACTGTGTGGTCCTTGAGACTTGATTAAAAAATTAAATGGCTAAACTTTACCTCAATATTTCGTATTGGGATTTTGAGTGACTTGATGATTCTTTTCATACAGCACTTTCCTTTTCTTTCCTTGATTTAAAATTAAGAGGTAGCAGAATAGGAGGTGGCCCCTGCTGAGCAGTTGTTCTTGAGCTGGGCTTTAAATGAAGCATGCAGAATTTTTAATTTGGGAAGAAGATGATGGAGAGTAAGGTTGAAATAATTCCTGAGAGAGGAGATAGGTTATAGTGGAAAACACATCAGCAAACAAACAGAATCTTTCCAAGTCCCTCCAGTCACTCACCTCCACATGCTATGGTGCCTGTCTCTGTCCCACACTGTACCACCGGAGCAGGACGACTTTGGTGTCTGTTCCATGCAGTAACATTTGAAAGTTTCGGGTTTGGCTACTATATGATTGCAGTTTCAGTAGTAAAGGGATTATTCTGAGAGGCATACAAATGTGATTGTCTCCCAGCAGATGGTGCGCACTGCTTCACCTTTGAGAAAAGTTAATTAAGCCAAGCATATTGTGCCCATAGAGAGGAAAATGTAGATGAATATTGAGCAATCAAACTCAGTGTCTCCTTTTTTCATGCCTTTGCAATGGGACACAGAATCCCATTGAAAAAGAATTATGTACAGAATCAAATTAATTCACATCCAACTTTACTCTCTTCCCACGTTTTAACAGGAGTGCACACCAGGCTCTTCAGAAGTTTTGTCCACAATCAATGGGCCACACTGCTGTGTCCACTAAATTAAATGAATCAGTGCAGAAAAATCTCTTGTGAGATATTAAAAGGGTGAAAGACTGTTTAATTCAAATCCTTCCGTAGTCTTTTCACAGCCCCTTTTACATAGTACAGTATAAATTATTAACTAACTCCTTTTATCTCAGATCAAATTACAAAACAGAAACAATTACCCCCTTGTTAATGATAGCAAATGGTTCTAATAATTATGAAAGTTGGGCTGTACTTTGTTTGGGTTGGCTTGGGTTGATTTGCTTCAAATTCTTTGTTTACAGTTTGTTTTGAGAATGGCAGTCAATCGATCTGATTTCAGGCGAGTTGTGAAAAGAAAAACACTTCATTTTTAAAATGCAGGTAAATATAACCCTTGGTGAACACAGGACTTGAGACACAAATCTCACATTCCCTTCCTCCTCTTATACCTCCCTGATTCTTTGCCAGTGCTCCCTGTTTGTGCATTGACAACCTGTCGGGAAACAGGGTCATCCTGGTGGGATTGTGTTTGGAGATATTGTTCAGCTCCTTTCCCTGCAAGACAGGCAATTTTAGCTGGAGTAATTGGGGAGGGTTGTCACAGGCTGTTTGAAGGGCACTTCTGTTTGGCTGCTTTTCTTATGCAGCGGCTGGGCACAAGGAGGTGTCCCCGATGTAACTGCATGGCAGCTCTAGAAGGGAGTTACCAAGGTTGCAGAAGAAAAGGAGAGGTTTCAAAAGTGCTCATTTTATTTTAAGCTCATAAACTCATTGCCGAGTAATGTTGGCAGCATAAGACAGCTGTGAGAAAATTGCCAAAATCCGTGAAAGAAAGAAGTGGCAAGAAGTGGGGCTGTCAGCTGTCTGCCTTCCTCTGCTCTGCAGCCTTGCCAGGGCCCGGCAGCCGTCCAGCCCAGTCGAGAGCTTGGCTGCTCGGTGGTGATGAGAGGACGAGGGACTGCCTTTTGTTAGCCTCGATAGCAATGATTACTTCCTCCAGTAACACCATGGAAGGTTGCTGGGCTGGAGCTTCTTCAGCCACAGAGTTCGCTTTCAGGCAAGGCAGCAGTTGGGACACAGTAGGGCCAGGGAAATTTAAAAGAAGCCTCTAGTTTCATCCTGAAATTCTGGAGCAAAACCTTGTGTGGAGGAGAAGCCCTGCACAGAGACAAAGGGCAAGCAGGAGCTGGATCCTCACATTTGCAGGCTGTGAGGACATGCCAGGACGTGAGACAAGCCACCAACCGTTCCCGTGGGCTCAGCAGTCAGTTGGAATGAAACACCTTCTGAGCCTTGCCTGTATGCTTTTCAGCTGGGGAGTTGCCTTGGATACTGAGGATATACTGAAATGGAAGTAATGGAAGCAGGAGAGAGGGATAGTAAAATACAGTGCATCTGGAGGTAAGATCTTGGCCTCTTTTGGCTGTGTTAAAGATGAGATAAACAGTAACTTCAATTTAATTTTTTTCAATTTTTTTTACTAAGAAAATGCTGGAACCAAACTTTTTGCAAAATATCTTCTCAGATCCACGGTGGACTTCCAGTAGGAAAGTTTGAAACAGATCCTTGGGCTCACTAGACAGGTCAAAAGGATGTTTAGATGTCAAGACTTGGGGTGCAGGAACTTGAACTTGAGTTTTTTAGTATTGGGAGAAAGGTAAAGGGGCAAATATTTTAGTCAAGCAGCTCTATGTAGAAGTGCGAGAATATCCTAGTCTACCCTGGAAGTAAAATATACTACTGAAAATGAGATCAAATGGCAAGAGTGTGCAGGTACTACTATATTGCTGGCCATATTTTAGAGAGGGAGAGAGGAAGGGAGAGAGTATCCTTTTCAGAGTAAATGTAAATAAATCCTGCTGTGAGTAGTACAGTCCTTTGTGCCAAGTTGATCACAAATCCTGGTATTCGTCTTCGGGGAGGAGATGATGTATATGACTGAACACCTGCAACCACAGAGCTTTTATTGTGGAAATTCCACTTGCTGACCTTCTTCCACTTAGGAGTTGAAATTAATGTGTGTTGTATTTCTGAAAGCAGTAGATCAAAGCAGCATGCACTTACTCTGTGGACCCCTTTCTTGTATTCTGATCCTATTTGCCTACTTTAATGGCAGAGTTAAGGTTTTACTATTATTTATTCCTGTTACAGAACTAATACAACTATATGAGAGTAATCAGGGTTTTATTCAGGTAATCAGGGTATTGTTTGTATGAATAGGAAATTAGTTTAAATTGCAAATCTAGTGAAGGTCCTTGTTTATCCCTCCTGTCTTTCTGTGCTTGTTTAAATGGTGTGCAGGTAGAGGGAAGGCCAGCTACTGGACCATTAACTTCTACTGTATGTGCTGAATCACAAGACAGGAAGAGCTCAGCCTGATTTCCAGGTTCTAAGCTGAGTTTGCAGTGGCTACAAAAGGATATCTTTTAAAAGCTTATAAACAGCTTTTATTATGTTTGTAACCCACTGAGACTCCATAAACATGGGGCTGCACTGTATTGGTTTATGATTCAATTTTTAAAGTTGATCCACAATTTAAGTTGAATACTGTCTTGCAGTCTCATGTTTTAAAATGACAGAAGATTGCTGCTTTAAAACCCTGGACCCTAATGTCTGTCTGCTGCCATAATGTGGAGCCACGCAGAGCTGATGCTCTATGAGTCCCACAGCTGCCTGCGCTGTGCTGAGCTTGCAGGCTGCTCTCCCCATCAGTGCCTCCCAGAACACATTCCCTAGCAATAAATAGCTACAAATTCAAAGGTATTTAAAGTACTTGGATTGCTTTGTGGGTAATAGTACCCACCACAGAAATATCACAGCTATGTCAAAGATGTGTTATCTCCAAAAAGATTACCTCCCTCCCAAAATGAAGCTTCCAGAAGTACAGCTGAGTTAACCTGATCATTAATGTGATGAGATGTTCTCACCTGGAGGAAAGTTTGATGCCTTCTTTTCCCTTCTGTTCAGTGAAGAGAAATTTGATGTATTACAAAAACTGAAGAAGGTAGAACCAAAGAGGAATACCTCTGGGAGGCCATTTTAACACAAATCTCAAGTAGAGCTGAAATGCATGTGCCCTTTGCAACCATACCTAAACTGTGTTATGGAAGGAGATGTTGCTTTGTATCTTTCCTTGACTTTCAGCCTCTCTGCGGAATACAATGCACTCAGGTGCTTAGTAGCCATTTACCTCCAATGTATTGTTGAAATTCCAGTCTTTCTTGATGGTTTGCAAAGCTTATGCATACCTATAACAGACTGGTTTTTTTACAGTCATTAAATAATGATGATACCCTGGGCCAGCTTTGTGCTGGCTATTCTTAGCAAAAGTCAGAGAAGTTTTCCAGTAGAGAAACATTTAAGATGCAGTGCAGTATCAATAGCAGCTCCAGAGGTAGGTGATTTTCTTTGTGATGTCTCAGCTTGCTTTCAAAAAAAATAAAGGCAAGAGGGGACCACACAGATCTTCTGGTACTGCTGTTCCTCCCAGTATGTGGACAAGAGATGATTATATTATTTATTATACTAATACAAAAAGCATTTGATGACTTGCAATAAAGGTTTTAATTCTGAAATTTCAGTGAGGAACTTAAGGAGAAAAACCTTCTATTGTCAGGAGGAAAATTGTGTTGCTCTTGTCGGTCCCTGTTTTTCAGTGATACTTGCAGACAAGGATGTAGTACACAAGAGTGCAGGCACACTCTGTGGTAATGGGAGCATGAGAGGCTGGGCAGGAAGGGCTGCATCCAGGGGTCTGCTCTGGAAGGAAGTAGGGGTGAACCTTGTGCAACTTTCCACAAAACAAGAATTGAGAAGCTGGAAAGAAGAATTCAGTAAAGATTACTTCAGAAAATAGTGGTGTATGATCTAAGGTCACAACACATTTACCTTTTTCACTTCAGTTTTCTTCTAAAACCATCTTGTACTTGTCTTTTTTTAACATCTGTGTAATGATGTACAGCTACAGGGCTAACATTCACATTTTGCTATCATTGTCTTCAGCAAAGATGTCTGAAGGAGCTGCAGGGCTGAAAAGGACTCCTCAGTGAAAGCCGTTGTGACAAAGTAACATAAATGAGAAGAATCTTGCACACATGAATGTACTTGGAAGATGCATTGCTTTGGCAAGCTGTAATGTGGCTTTGGCTGCCTGAGTTGACTCGGGAAGCTTTCTATGTCCTTTTGCCTTCTGTATTTTCCCTATTCTTTGTGTTGCCCAAGTTTATTCTCACTTTTGATTTCAGAATGATCCAGAAGCACCCTGGAGATGGTCTAGTTACCTGAGCTTCCAGTCAATGAGAGAGAAATTGTGCTTGTAGAGTGATGGGGATTGCTCTTTACAAACTGCTCTCCCACTTGGATTGCTGTGCTTCAGATCTAAGGCACAGCAGTGGGTGCTCTATTGTAGTCTTCTAAACTTCCTGTCATAGTCTATATTTTACTTAATAGGTTTTTGAAGGAGTGTATTGATTTCACTGCAGAATGACAGTGACCTTTACATGCTGCTGTACTTTATCTCACATTGTGATAGCCCCACTGAGTCCCCTTAGCCCTGACCCCACAACCAGCCTGTGAATCAAGAGCTGTACATTTTGACAACCTGCATGTTTATTCCTATTGTGTTAGAGGGCTGAAGGGGAGGACCCATATACCTAAATATTCAACAGTCTTCTACCATTGCACTGCTCAGAGGTTCAATATTGCAGAGATCCAACTCTGATTCTTGCTTGGGTCACGTGCAAGCAGGATGCAGCTGTGAAGCCCTGCAAGGAGGTGTGAGCTGGTGCTGCAGATGTGCCAGTTTCAGTGTTCAGTTTTGGGACCAACTTATCTGTCTGAAGACAGGTTGAATGGAGTACTTGTCCTGCCCTTGTGTGATTTTAGCACTGCTCAGGATGAGTAGAAGTTGGTATCTCCACACCAGTGCTAGTTTGGGTGTTTTCTTGCTTCTGTCTGTTCCAACTTCAAGGCTGTCATCCAAACATCAGCAAAGAGGATGGCACTAAAGATGAAGGAACCTTGCTCTTGAGCTGTAACTGTGCATGAATGAAGGCATCACCTCTGTGGATGTTGAAGGAATGGAGGAGCCAGCATACATCCCTGTGACAAGCCTTCATCAAGTGCACATGCTCTTTGCTCACTGATGATGCCAAGGGTCAGGCTTTTCACCTTAGTGTTTGATGATATGCAGCACTGGAAGCAGAAGGCCCTGGTGTCAGAGACAGCAGATAAATCCATTAGAACTATCTTGGTTTCCAAATTCTACTGGAGACCAGTGTGCTCAGAAACCTGGTCACAAAATGTATTCCTGTCTGAAACCAGCATCCTCTTCTTTTTAGGCTGGTCTCAGAAGCAGGTCTTTCCTTGACTGACTGTAACTATTTCCACCTATTGTAACTATTTCCTGACTGTAACTATTTCCAACTATTTTCATCATAGTCCCAGCTTGCAAGTAAATTATTTATTTACTGACTTCTCTACAGTACGAAAAACATTAGTGGGATTATATTTAAAATACTACAATTGATGTAGGCTCTTACTCTAGAAATTTTGAGTAGTTTAGCACAAGTGAAATGCAGTGTGGGACAGTGTTTCCACTTCTACCCTGAGCTCAGTGAAAATGACCTGGGAATATCAAGGTCTGAATAACTGCTGACAAAACAACTGCATCTTCTGTTGAAAAGGAACTGGCAAAGTCTGGCATTTCTCAAGGCCAATTTTGTTACCTGACATTCTGCCAAAAAGGAGCTGCGAGTGACGAGGTTAAGGGCTCATTCAATGGCTGTGAAATCAGCATCAAACAAACAGCCATGGGGAGTGCCAGACCATGTTCAATTCTTTGCCTGGAGTCTCCTAGTATTAGGATTACTCTTGACAGACAGAGCAAAGTCTTCCACTGGCCTAGGCAGGCAGAATAAGCAACACAAAACAACTCACTACAAAGCACGTTGATAGTGATGCAGCAGCAGTAGCTGCTGGTGAGCTTTTGCTACTTTTAAAGCCTCTATGTCTTAATTTTCTTTTGTCTGAATCCTTCTTCCTCTAATGAAGAAAAAAGAGTTAAGACATAGTCAAAAGCCTTTTCTGAACCCTGGACAAAAGGGCAGACTCATCTATTTTAATCTGGTATGTAATCTGACAATGACATAAACAGAACAAAATTTTTCAACTGCCCCTTGGTTTTCTGATTCATGGGCTACAATAAAAAATGGTTCTATGTAATTTCAAGAACTTCAGCTGAAACAGTAATTATAGCCATTTAAGAAGGTTTCTTTTGCAGTTGGCCACTTTTTCTGATGGCCAGGCTAATTTGATCACACTTGTTAATTTGAATCATGCTCCTTAAGAGGACGATGATAAGGCCTTGATAATTGTAAGGATTGTAAATATGCATCTAATATTCCATTCACCATTTATTCAACTTCAGGTGGTGAGCTGCATCTTCAACTGCATATTCATGATTGCTATAAGAGTGTTTGTACTCTTTTCAGATAGATGAGTCTTCACACGCCTTCAGCGGTGCTTATCCCCAGTGGACCAGTGACACTGGCAAGGATGGTGAGATACAGGCAGACTGGATTCCAAGGCAAGTAACATCCCATGGAGCAGCAGAGTATGCTAGTTATCCAAATGGCTGGGCCATTATTTTTAAGAAGGCAAAGGTTGGATTGTCATTTGATTGTGCAAACATAACCACTTATGACTCAGCAATGTAGAAAAAGTTGGACTTCAGCACTTATTTGCACTGCACAGGTGAGATAAAATTTCCACATGTGTTGATGTGCCTGGGCTAGTTTTCATCTGTGAAGGAGTTGCAATGAGAAACTCAGGGCTTGATATCTGCTGTGTAACGGAGGCTTTCGTGGTCATGCCTTTCTCAGTATGGATCACTGTACAGAAGCTGTCCCAGGAGAACCTGCAGACCAATGTTGCAACATAAACAAGACACTGTTGGCATATGGGTTTTATCTACTTGGTGTAGTGCAGTTGTCTCTGCAGCAGTTATTGGTGATAGTGGTTACGACAATCCTAGTTTTTCTGTATATGTGTGTAACTGTTCAAACTGTGCTGATGATTGTTTGATAGACACAGGCTGTGTTGTTTTTTATCTGTCCAGTTCCCTCCATGGTGATCATATTATTGTAGCAAGTAGGCAAAGCATGAGCTTATACATGTACTGACAGTCACAAAATTGACACCTTAAAAAGTCAGATACAAACAAATCTACAGAAAAAATTCCCTACAGGCTACAGGAAGTGGGACAATAACAGTCCTGCTCCTGTCCATTTGTCCTCTAGAAGACAAAATGGAATAGACTTGAAAATTGAGTAAAGAGTCATGAGAGGATGATGTAGTTTTCTTGGTCCACTGAAGCAAAACTGTATCTTGTCTTATTGAGGAAAAAAGGGAAAGCAAAGAGTGAGGCAACTTTGGGGTGATAGTTTGGTCTTTTTCAATTTGCTGAATCTCACACTGGTTTATGCATTCATGACACTCAGCATTTTACTTGAACTCTGTGCACACAAAAGAATCTGCTGAGGACAGTGGGAAATAACATATGGATTGAGACAGGTAATAAATGAGGTGTATATGTGTTTATTCTGGATCCATCCATTCCACCTACCCACATACATAAAGGACATATTACCATAGTAGTTTAGCATCACAGCCTTTTCTTGAGTATCTGATGCCCAGAGGAGGGCCTTAGTGCACTGCATTACAGTCACTCTGGCTGCTTGTCCCACATGCAGTGGCCATTAAATGCAACTGAAGTCTGTGGGCAGTTTCAGGATGATTTTGAATGAGCTTTCAGACCCTTGGAGAGCAGAACCGTGGCCTTGTCCAGCTGGCTCCAGGTCAGGTTCTAGGTTGTCTAGTGGAGAGAAAAACAACACTGCCCTGAAATGTGAGGAGAAAGAGAGGTTGTGAAAGCAATACTAATTCTTACTTCTGCCTCTGGTCAAGCAGGTGTGAAATGAAATCGAAAGGAGCTGCACAAGGACTGAAGAGTTTGTAGCTTAAAAAAAAAATGGAGCAACAGATTCAAGCTCTGGGTTTGATGGAGTTTTGCGGAGATGAAATTTCTTAAGGCAGCTCATAATTTTGCTGTTGAATTCCAGGACCTGATTTTTTAGAGGAGGAAGGTGTCAGGCTGTTCAGCACTACAGGAAAGCTAGTACCTTCTCTGATGTCTCACAGTAAGACACAAGAAAGAAAAATCACTGGAGGTTCCTTTTTCAACTGATCACCAGTGAGTAGACAGGTGGTTTCTAATTAGTAGTCATCAAATTAAACCAAGTTCACCTGACCAAGATGGGAGGCATTGTATCTGCAACTGATCTCCCATTTAGGGCTTTAGTTTTCCGGGTTAAGTATAAGGCTCTGCTGTGTTCCAGCATCCTTATCAGACTCTTCAATTTTCAAAAAAAATGGGACTGCACACAAGAACAAAGAATGCCCTGACTCTGCGGTCTGCCTCCATTTGTGGATCACCTTTCCTGGTCCAGTTCTTGGTATGGGCAAGTCCTACTTTGTAAGTCCCTTGTGGTGCTGTGCTCCCTGTTTGTACTTACTGAGAAGCGAAAGGCAAAATACAATCCTTTATTCTGTAGGTGTAGGAAGGGTAATTTTTTATTTTGACTCTTTTGCTGTGTTCTGTGGAAGTGCCAAGAGTTGGTGACTGAGATCACTGCATTTCAGATGTGAGACTGAAGAAGGCTATGTATCCTCACTGTACCATATTTCATATTTTTTGTTTAGTGTTGCGTTAAATTTCATTAATAGAAAGGTTTAATAAGTTGTTTTAAAAAAGGCTTAAGATTAGCAATTTGCACCTTTTAAAAAATGAACAGTACTCTTGTTCTGATATACAGTTCCATTATCAATTTGCATCTTTAAACAGGTGAAGACTTCTTCTCTCTTTTAGTTAGATGAAAAGATTCCGTTTTACTTTGTACTGTATTTTCCTAAGCACACTTAAAGCGAGCCAGATGTTTAAAGAATTGGAGTGTGATTCAACTTATTGTAACCTAGACTATCAGAATCGACTGGTGGTCTTGCTGAAGAGTAGCTCTGCAGGTTATTAAAGAAAAAAAATTTGTTTCTGAGAATATATCAACAAAAATTTCTTCATGCTTGACAGTCACATACCCAGAACCTCTTCATTTACCAAACTGGCTCCATAGGGAATAGTGCAGCCTTTGGCCTGCTATTGTACAATGATCTGTGCCTGTTGGCAGAGCAATCTTGACTGATAATTCCCATCTTTCAGCCTGCCTTACTATATCTGTTCAAAGTGACTTACTCCAGCTATAGCACCCAAGGAGGTACCTTCTACAACAAGGTCCAGTCATCAGGGGTCAGTCTATTTAGACTGTTCTTCAGCATCCTGGCATGTGTGGGAAGTCTTAGAGGCATGGACCCTATACAGATTTGTTGCAATGTAAATATCATTAATAGGGTCATGCTGTCAAACAAATGCAAAGGATTCCTTTAGCTGAAAGATGCTTGAAACCTTCTTGCAACATAGGTTTTATTCTTAACTGTGAAACTGAAATCTTATCTTTATTTTCTTCCTATTTCATCACTTCATAAATACTTAGAGCAAACTCGTTCTCTGACAAAACACTATCTAGGAATTGTCATTATTTTTATCGGGTTTTTTTAATCCCCTCAATTCGTAACAATTAGCATATGGATGGTGAGGCTTACAAATTAGCTCAACTCTGTCTGGGCTTCCACACAAGCTAACTCAGGGAGGAAGTGTTCTCTGGCATCAGGGCAAGAAAATAAACCTGAAGATGACAGTCTAGCTGCTCACAGTGTAAGGCAAGGTTATGGAGAATAATTCTTGATAAGTTTGGCCCAGACTTTGCTGAAATCACAAGGATTTCAGTGGCCTTTCGTTCTCTTAGTAAAGTCAGGCTTCAGTTTTAAAGACGTCTCTGAGTTGTTTCCAGAAGGTATATGACTTCTGTGTGTGGCTGCAATGGGAACCCAAAGAAAATAAAAAGCGTTAAACTATTGATCATTGACACTTCAGATTGAGGACTTCTTAAATTTAATCATACATCTTCCCAATTCATACATTAAAGTCATACAAAGTAATATTCAGGAAGAGATACTCATTGTCTTCTACTAAACACACACAATTAAAGTGTCAAAAAATGGGACTTCTGCTGCCCTAAATGTAAAAGCCTTAATGCAAACTAAACTACAGAATGGTTGCTGAGTTCTTGCCAAATTTGCTAGCAATTGATTACATAGGGAAAAGCACAGCACAGCATCTATCAGCTCTCTGCATGGGGGAATGATTAGATTCTTTTGATCACTGATAGGCGTATATTAGGTCTCAAACTGAATCCACTCCTCCAACTTTTAAAGAAGAGAACAGTCAGTCCTGATTGAACATTGGTATGTATAGGAGGATCATAAGTGAAATACAGGGCTGCAGCACAAAAATGTTTGAAAAACCAAAATCTTGGGCTTAGTCTCAGTTTGATTTATCTTCGTGCTGCAGGCAGGAGAGCTGTCCCCAGTGGCAATGTTCTTTAGTGGCTTACATGGCCTCTGCACTGGTGAAAGTGTTGTCCTTGAAATCACCGAGGAATATCTTTATTTCAATTTCAGCTTCAGGTTATCATTACAGTACATTTTAAAGATATATTTAATTCTCAATTCCTATATGGAAGTCATACAAATTATTGATTTTTAGCCAAGATCATTAAGAATTTTAACACAGGCTGTGGCTACTCAGATAAAAGAGGTTCTATTAAGAGCTTAACAAAGGTTAATTTTGGCATATAATTAACTCATCATCTAATGAGCTAAAGACAACTTTATCATTTAATTGCTACAACTGGTAAAAAGTTCGAAGAGGAAACACAACAGCTTTCAACATCTAAGTGCTTAGAGTAGTAGCCGTGCTTATTCCCTCACCCCAAGGAAGGTTAAAATCCAGCCCCTCTTACAAATCCCTTTTCTTTGTGTTTTTCATTTCTTTCTGCAGTCTACTTATGGGAACAATTCCTTCACCCTTGGCTGGCTGTACCCATTCTCGTATGTTGCAGAGTAGTATTTAAAATGCAGATGAGTCATGAAATTGCAAGCAAATTTTGGAAAGCATTCAAGTGAAGGGGATGTGAGTAGCAGCCTGGTAGAGGAGGATACTAGGCACTAGCTCCCTTCCTGTCATCCCTTCAGTCCTCAGCCTTGTCCTCCACTAGCTGCTGGAGGAGCTTGATATCAGAAAGTTGGAGTCTGAGAATTAAATCTAGAAATTTAATTAGTCTTTAAAGTTCTGGACATCAGGAGGAATTTCTTCATGGAAAAGGTTGTTAAACATTGGAATGGACTGCCCAGGGAGGTGGTGGAGTCACCATTACTGGAGGTGTTCAAGAAAAGACTGGGTATGGCACTTAGAGCTATGGTCTGGTTGATAAGGTGGTGATCAGTCAAAGGTTGGACTCAGTGATCTCAAGAGGTCTTTTCCTACTTAAATGGTTCTGTGGTTCTGTTAATGGAAAAAAGCATTTAGTGGGACAGCTGCTCAGCTGCTGTAACTTGTGCAATTTGTCACCTGAGAATCTGCCTTATTGAGTATGTGGGACCTTGTTTCTGGCTTTGGACCCTTGTCGAGCAGAAGGGTCTCTCAGTGACAGCACTGGCTGTCTTCTTCAATTGAGAGTTTCTGGGTTTGAGTTGCATTTTCCAGTCAATTTTCTACACAGCCTGTGTGGTCCGATCCTGGAGTTGCCTGTGGTGCTGAATGACACAGAACAGAGAATTTATGGTGCTTTAGTGGGATGGGGGATTAAAATAAGGTACAGCAAGCAAGGGAAAACTGGGCATGAGTGAGGTGGAAAGCCCCAAAATAAGAGACATAAGTAGTTGTGGGGCTGAGAGGGTGAGGTTGATCTGTCTTCATTGGAAAAGTGAATATTTAAAGACTGAATGTCCAGGTCACAGTCTCTGATAGGGTTTCAAATTCAGTAGAAAGTCTTCTATCCTTATTCCTTACACCTCCTTCACATGGTGAGAAACTTTCCTGCAAACAAGCACCCTGACAATGAGAAACCAAATCCTCATTAAAACAAAGAAAGGTTAAGGGGAAAAAATAACCTATATAAAATGAGGTAACTCACCAGTCTTTGAGCTGTAAATTGACAATAGGATTTATATAAATCCATAATTGTATCTCTTTTACCTGCAGTTAGGCCGGTTAATGATGAAAAAAGTATACAGCCTATCGTGTGGTTTTAATGAGGATTCTTTTTGCAGAGTTAAAAAAATCCACCAAATTAAATTCTGCCAATTTACTCCATTGCAAATTGAGCGCCACCCTGTGCGCAAAAAAATCATCAAGTAGCTTAAATCAGTTACAGCTAAATGTGTAAGTCAGCATGTGCTTTAGCCTTTAGTCATGAAGAATATATTAGATTTTAAAAATAAATGGCTTTCTGCTGAGTCTTCATTGCAATGGCTTTCTGACTTTTAATTAAATTTTCAGTACTTGTGGGTACTTCTTCATGTACTTTGTCCACAGAATTCACAGCATCTCTATCATTATATGCAGTGGAAAACCAGAAGCTTGTTCCTTCCTTTGTTATTCGCTGGTACAATACCTAGAGGTTTTTTTCCTCTTGTAAGATAAGAGCAAAGCATTTATTCTACAATAATACTCTATAAGAATGAAACAAGAATGCATAAACTGAACATGATTAGCGGTCGCTGGTAGCTCATTACAGTTTGCTCATTAGACACTTCTGGTCTCTTTCATTGGTGTTAAATGAACTTAATGTAAATTAATAAGTATGGGTGCATGTCATTTGCAAGAAGCTCGCGAAGAAAGGAAACAGCGGGCATTGCGGGCCTCGGTGAGGCGTGCCGCTGCCTGCAGCTGTCGGAGGGAACTGCTGCTCCTCTGTAGGGATGGCAGGAGCTGTCCCTGCAAGGCTGGGCATTGCCTTTTCCAGTTACAGCACTTGTGATTTGAGGGATGACTTCATACCATCGACTGTTAATCGGGAGGGGGAGAAGAGGCCTAGTGCTGGCTGGCTGCTTTCTGCACCTGTGGGACCCTGGCACCAGCTCTGGGAGTGGGGGTGTTGGCCCTGCAGAGCATTACTTGTGCCTCCTGGCTTGTGTAAGCTGAACAGAGGCCAGTGCCTGTCTCCCAGGGAGTAGCACGTGTGCTTGTGTGCTGCGGCAGCCAGGTTGCCTCTGTGGCTCCCGAGCACCCAGAGGTGCTCCACTCAAAACGGCCTGTGGAGGCTGCTAGCCTTCCTCCCCACGCCCTCCTGCTGTGTCTGTGGACTTCGAGATGAGAGAAATCAGAAAGCATAATTTTGACATGGGTGCCAATGCAGAGGAGCAGCCCTCTCCCTTTGCTCAAGAGCCTGGCATTTAATCTGCCACATCCTCTCACAGGTGTGGGTGAGGGCAGGCTGGGGCTACCCTTCGCTCCGGTCCCCAGAGCTCCCTACCAGCTGGACACTGGGGATGCCACCCTGCCCTGTCTTGAGCCCTCATCTCATTTGCTGTGGTGGGCTGCTGCAAGCAGCACGTGGTGTTGGGGTGAGGACATGGCCACGGGCAGGCCTGCAGCCACACGTCCACAGCAGAACAGTGTGGGTGACAGCCTGCATAAGGCAATTGTCTGTGTTCTGTGAGGAAGATACGGAATCATGGAAATGTGACAGGAAAATGCAAAGGTTTAAGAAATATTCTTAGCTCACCCCTGCCCATCAGTGCTTGTGGAATGTAAGAAAAATGAATGTGGCTGGGCAGTGGGGGACCTATCATGCACCTAATTTCAAGTGTCTCATCACCAATTATCCCCATGCGTTTCTTGTTCTCTTTACCTGATGGACTAAGATTGACTCTCAGACCTGGGCTCTTCCTCCTCTCCCAATGTTGCTTTCAGCATGTCATTTTTCCATTTGTCTCAGCTGCCACTTTAAAGGCTATGGCCTGATCAGTTCCTGCATATGTGGCCGTTTGTCTTCAGCTGGTGTCAGTCTCCCCCCCTCCCCACCACCCGTTTACCCCCCAATTTGTTTATTCCGGGACAGCTAGGAGCCTCTTCCTGGAATTTGATGTAAAGCAATTTCAGTGTGAGCTAGGCCTGTATAGAGGAGACTTTAATGGGGACTTGATGTGGGTGGGGGGTGGAGAGGGTAATGGACACTTTCTTTTTTAAGTGTAGGAAAATGAGGGTGGTGTTCTTCCAGTGTTTCATGGTAACTGCTTACACCTGCTGGAGCTGGCTAGAAAGCAGAAATTATAGCAGGAGAAGTGAAGGGAAAGTGGAAATTGGAGACATAGTTTAGTTTTTATTTTGCATCAAAATAAACAATGCAACTTTTTGAGGAGAAAAAAGGAGACATTCAGAACCAGTCCTTCCTCCCTTTCCTCTCCTATCTGTTGCTACTCACTCTGGATGTGGTCAAGCCCTGTTCAAATCCCTATCTAGCTTCTCTCAGATTGAGTCTTGAACCAGGATGTCTCAGGGAGGAGTAGCAGCAAGGTGACTGGCAGTGCTCTTGGGTAGCTCTGCATGGACAAGGATGTGTTGGGGTTGGAGGGATTTTGCCCCTACTCCCACTGGTGGGATGCAGGCCAGCCACCGGCTGTGCAGCCATGTGAATGTGGTGTCCCTGGTGCCCTGTCTGCACCCATCTCTGCTAACATATGTGGGAATTTTGTCTCTCCTCCTGCACGTGTTCTGCAGAAATGGGCTCCAGAGCATATTTTCTATTAACAACTTCCCCTTTTGACTCTGTTTTCCAATGAAAGCTGGTTCTTAGTAAGAGATCTCAACCCAGTTATATCCAGAGGTTGCTGCTCTAAACCATTAACTACTCGCTTCAAACATGGTGAAACTGCTGCTTCTTATGGTTACTGTGGCACTTTGCTGGGACATGGTTGGGTATCCTTCTGAGGAGGTGTTCAGGAAAGGGACAGTAGAGGGGAACAAAGACTCAGACTTATTTTTTGTTTGTGTGGAAAGTATCATTACTACATTCAAGTGCTGTGAGCAGAATTGCCAGACACCTTAAATATTCTCCAGCAGATCCATGTGAGCTCTCATTTGTAAAAATTCTGGTAAAACAAGTTTTCTGACCTAAATCAGCACCAGCCCAGCGCTGAGGAGCTGAATTCTTTATTCGGCAAGGTATCTTCCTTGTCAAAATGCATTTACATAGAGCCCTGCAGCCTATGCACTAATAGCGCCTCCCCCTGCTTCTGCCTCCTAGTGGGCTGCTGAAGGAGGCTATACATATGTATTAAGTTATTAAGCAGTGGTGTGGGTTCTCACAAGTTCAAACGCAGAGCACGCTGTGCCTCTGCTCAAACGTCTCCAGGAGGGCCTGGATTAATAGAAATGCAAATGGAGCATCTGCACAAGGCCATATGATTAGAGCCTTCCCCCTCACACCTCAAAGTCAAAAGCAGAAAAACACTGCATGTGAAATACAACCAAAAAAACCTGGTGATATAATATGCAAAGTCTGTTACCAATTTCAACAGCAGTCAGCAAAACATTGAGCCTCACCCCACTTTAAGCACCATGGGCCCTACCTTCTCAAAGGTAAGTGGTTTAATCAGCATTGAATTGCTTCGGTCCTAGAGTCCATAGCAATGCTTGCCTTTGCCTAGGATTCCAGTGAACTTCAGCTCAGCCCTGTCCAGCAGGAGCTCTGATAGCTTGAGCAGGAAAGATCCTGTTTCGTGCCAACTTGTGCAGAGTCCTTTCTGTACTGATGGGAGGCTTAAATGTGGCACATACTAGTAAAATCAGCCATTAGTAAAATCAGCTAGGGCAGATTCACTTAATCAAATTCTGCTTTCAGGAGCTGGTGTTGATATGAGTCTGTATGTAATCACACTGAGTTTACTTCCTTCTACCTGCCAGTAGAATTTGATTCATCTGAGACAGATCCTGCTGTGCCATGATACCCATTTGATCATGGTGTGGCCTTATCACATGTTGGTTCCTGCTGCCACAAATGTGGAATAACCAGAAGGCAGTGAAGCTTTCCTTTTGTGCCCTTGGTCCTGGACAGATCCATGAGATATAATGGAAGAGGGCTAGGTTGTGGAAAAAACTTAATATTTTCCCTCATGCAGTGGTATTAGATCCCTTAGAGATGGTGAATGATAAGGACTCTTCTCTAGAGAGATCAAGATATTTCTGCTGGAAATGGACTTGTGCCTGTCCAATACCCATACAATTAGGTGTCTTTTTTGTTACCTCCTACTGGTCTGTCTTCTCTGAAGGTAAATTGCCAGAAGTTACTTTATGCCCCCTCTGGCCAGGATCTTCTGAAGAGAATCTCATTCCAACAAAAACTTCTCTGGGTAAAGTCTGTAGGGACACAGGGACAGGTGATCACCATTCTGTGCCTGCTTGCCAAGTTGTTTCCAGCCTTGCAGGGTCATGGTATAAAGAGAGATGCTCATGGGGAAGAAGCTTACCTTTATCTTCTACACATGAAAGTGACTTCCCATTGGATGTAGATCTGTTCTTGATGCATTTCAGAACCAGAGGTACGTGAAACAACTCTCTCATATGTAAGTCTTACCCTCACATACCTGTACCAAGGATGTATCTATGCAACCAAACATAGTCCTTTACATTTTTGTAAGACTACATATTGCAAGCCTTCTTTTTTCCTTCTCTGCAGTCATTGTCTGCTTGATCAAGAAGCTGTCTTGGCTTTGGAAAGGTTTTTTGGGGGACTATCAGTGATTCTGTCAGAATAAGAAATCAGACTGATCTTTCATGTTTCGTGGAGGTTTTATTTAGTTTATCCTTGACAATGACTCTCCTGATGGTAGAGGCTATTCACAGATGCTGAAACACTTACTGTCTTTGTGAATAAGGGAGCAAACTCTTGAGCTCTTCCATGCTCTGTAGTAAGGCTCATGAGCAGCTGTTGTTGCCTGTACATTGGGTCTATTTAATATGTAAAGGGTAAAAACACATCTAGCACTCTGCCTGCAGTGTTCTGTATGGAAGTGGGGAAACTAACCTGAATATAATGTAAGTTGGTTTATGAAGGTCAGCCCCATATACCTGATTCAAATACCTCTCAACTGTATGAACCTTACAGAGCAGCTGGTGATCATGCTTACTGCTTTGAGTGACTTTAAGAGCTCAAATATGAATATTGCCTTATACATACTGCAGTTACTTTTTCAGAAGCAATTACCATGTTTTGTGGCTGTTTCTGCACTGCTTGTTATTGTAGTCCATGTTTTAGTCACCTACCTTGCAATCTGAGAACTACTTTCATACATCTGTTGAAGTAAATCTGCTCTTCCAAGCTTCCCTTAGAAAACTTGTTCTTTTTCCCCAACTTAGGCTTTTGAGCTGGAAAGAGAGCCAGAAAACAAAAGCCACATGTAGAACAACATGTTTTACTTCTATCAAATAGAATAGGAAAAGCTGCAAAGTTTTGGGATTTTTTGTGGATTGGGCTTTTTTTGTTTGTGGTTTGTTTTTATTTTTTTCAAAGGCAACTATAAAGGAACTCTATTTGTAAGAGAAGTAAAATTTTGTGTATGTCTTTAGACCATGTCCCTAGAATTGTTGGACCTTTTGTTCCTCTTTGTCTTTAAAATTCACAGGGCAAATGAAACATTGGACTAGATGGGGAACTGGGTGTGGTTCTTCAGTTCAGTGTCAGAATAAGGTGACTATGAGCTGTAGCATACCTTCCTGCTTTGATAGGTGCTAGCATCCTGCTTCACAGTTTTTCAGCAGAATAGCAGCATGACTATATGTAGACCTTAACTCTTCAAAGACATCACTGAATTTATTTGTGTAGTAGTAATCAATTTTCTTATCTGTCCTCAAACCTTAGAACCAATGGTATGTAAATTCCTAAGTAACTGCATGCACCAGGCCTGCACAGATCAAGATAGAGGAAGAATTAATAAAACATACATATGAGTCTCTGCTGATTTCTGTACACATTAAAGGCTAGTGATTGCCCAGCAGTGAGCACGTTTGTCTACATACTTCTCACATGCCATTAACAGAGCTGACCTCTTTCAGCAGCATACACAAACCCAAACTACAGCTACAGGAACCTTTTTATTTCTCTTAGTCAGAATATATTATTGTGGCACTTGCAGTTTGGTGTGGAAATGAATAAAGGAAATGGTTCCCTTAGGTTAGATGAGACTCTGACTTCTAGTATGTTATGGCCAGGATGAACATAATATCTAATGGGAGAAGGGCCATTCCTGTCCAACCAGTTGCTGCAGGTCCACATGAAAAACAGTAATATATTTCTGGGAACCCATTTGCAACCTTGTTTGCAATTTCCATGGTTGCGCAATTAGAAGAGAAAGAGGAATGGAGAAAATAGAATAGTTGAAGACACAGCACAAATACGCAGTAACCAGGAAAAAAATTAATTGCCCATAATTTTTAGAAAGTATTTTTATTTGTCCAAGATGTGATTCTACTCTGAAAAAACAGCATATCAGTTCAGTATGGGTGAGTAGCTATGTTAGCCCACCTTGATATCTAAAGCAGGTGTTTGCTATATATAATTTATTTTGATTTAAGTAATAAAATTAGCTGCCTATGTGACACTGGCTACTCTATCACATATATGACCTACAGTAAAAAGCTAAAGTGCTCAAATAATGTTTCAAACAGGACTTTTGCCTTTCAGCTATCTGAAAAAATCCATTTAACTCCTATGAAGGGGGCATAGCAGGGTACTCACAGGTGCAAGTATGACTGAGTAGCATAAGAATCTACTCCTGGTTCACTACTGCCCCATAGTTGGACATTAATACAGCCTGAAACTCAGATGTCAGATAAATCCTCTGTGAGCTCCTGGACTGTTTCAGGGCAACCCCAGCAAGGTAAATTTAAATTACACTAAAATGGTTTAGTTCAGATAGAGGTATATGCAACGTGGTAGCAGCAACTGAAGCTGAAGCACACTGCTGGCTTGGTAATTTTTAAACAATTTCACCCAGTTCTTTAGAGGAGGTCTTGGATGCACCCTTTATTGGTTCTTGCTCTATCTTGTACCAGAATGTATTTCTCCAAAATGTTCAGCTCCTGCTTGCTACAGTGGCTGAGCTCTGGTATTTCAGAGGATGCTGCAGTTCCCAATGAAGCACTTGCTTAGGGGAGTGTTGCTGAGGAGATCCCTAGGGAGAGATCTCTCACTATTGTAAAGCGCCGGAGCCCCAGTGAAGCTGTCAGTCACTACATTGTGCTGCAGATTCATCACTGTTGGCAATGCTGTGAAGTGAAGGAGAGCCTGGCTGATGGTCAGATCTCACCTTGAGTCTTCAGCATGAAAGTTAGATATCTAGCACCCTTTGAGGTGTTTTTCAACCACATTTAATTAGGAATGTATTAAGCCTCTCTGAACATGGAGCCCTTTGTTGCTGCTTTCATAATATGACTTCTAAGAATAGTACAACAAAGTAAATGTTATTTAGGAAGAAGGTACGGCAAAAAACTGTAACAAATTACTCCTTCAGGAAGGCTTAGTGGTGCTCAAGATCTAGAGATGAAGAGAGAATAATAATAGAGAATAATAAAGTGAAAATAATTCAGGTGTCCAGGATGAGTGCAGCCTTTATAGGGATGAAGAACACCTGTTTGATCATGAGCACCATAAGAAGGCAGGAAAATGTCTATTTTTCCTAAAATAAGCAGGATCTTTTCTGGCACTACCTAGATAGTATCTGCCTGTGCAATGATCTAAAGATGCGCCGTGCTTTCTAATTTTGATCCATGGTGTGTGTTCAGGCTCTCTGGTTCACAACCATGGCTACCTGCTTGGTAGAGCGAGGAAGAAGGACCCAATTACAGTGCAAAGGTCAGGTTGGCTCTTAAACTGTATCTACAGAATGCAACAATGTTCTGCATAACAGCCATGACTGGGATCTAAGTCCTTTGGACTTGACTGACAAGTAGGAAATTAATCATATTCTTGCCAGGTCAGAGCTGTGATGTTTCACTCAGTTCCCCGGGTGGATTAGTTTCAGCTTCATTGCTGAAGGGGAGAGGACATACATGAGGCACAGAGATTAATTGGTTTATCCAGAAAATTACAGCAAGTTTTAGTTAAACTGGGAGTACGATTGTCTGACCCCTTCCCCCACCTCTTTTTTTCTCCTGTGTCTACCAATTCATTGTTGGTAGGCTAGTTTTTTGTCTTTGTGATTTGGTGACACCATATGGGAGATATAGTTTAACACTGCCCTGTACAAACTGAACAAGATGGGAAGCATGTTCTTCAAACAAAAGATCATACTTTTATTTAAGTGACAACCTATAGGACAAGCTGAAGAGAGGTAAAATAGCTTTGCATCAGAGATTCCTTGATATACTATGTTCTGCAAAAGATAGCTGTCTCCCCACAGTAACTTTCTGACTTCTGTGTTTACCATGATTCTCTTTACAAGTACTTTTGAGGACTGCGAGAGAGAACTCTAAAAGCAAAATCATCCTCTTCAATAGCAGTCACCTCATATAATACCACCAAGGACAGGTTTAGGTTTCTAGGGAGCCAGTGATATCCTGTGGACACTACTATAGGTCAGTCCTTTTAAAAATATTTCTGTTGCTCTCTGGGAGTCTCCCAGCTACCACAGTCCTTCTTCTTTCCAAAATAACATGAGAAATAGTGATCTCTGCATGTTTGGCTTCTCTTTGAAATGCTACAAGAACACTCTTTCTTGCTGTGTTTTAGAGCAATGTAAAAGGGTGCACTCAATGGACTCTCACATCTGAAGGAAAAGCAGACTTTTTTTTTTTGTTTGACTTTTTTTTTAGTTCCCATCCTTCTTTTGAAGTATGACTAGTTTTATAGGTATTGTACTTCCAGCTTACACACGCAAAATTAAAGTGAGATGTTTATTTCTTGACTACTGAGAAGTGAAGTGTTAAAAATCTTTTCCTCTGCAGGAATGGTACTGGTGGATTTTTTTGTCCAGTTTTGTTCCAGTATGGAATTCCTTGCTAGGTGTATAAGATGTAGAAATATGGGTGGAATTTGAAAGTTTGGTAGATTCAGGGTTATTTACCTGTTTACATTCTTTGGAGATATATGAGAAACCAGAGTGAATGAGCTCTGGATCCTAGATGCCATGCTTGTATCAGCTCCAGCAATGAGAAGGGAAAATCATTCCTGACTCACAGCCAAAAGGCTTGTCTTGAAGACTATTCCAGGTCACTGTGCTATGGACTATGGATATATGTACATTTTGTCCATGTAAGGTAACTTCTAAGACAGAATCTCAATGGAGAAACAAGAGGTTCTAATTTGTTGCTCCAAGTTGAAAAATAAATGATGTTGCACTTGATAAATAGGGTGTTAATGATAGCAATGAAATAATCGATTTCTCCTCATTAAGTAACAAACAACACAAGCTGAAAAATTAACCAGTTTGTTTCACACAGTTGGATTAATGGAGAACCAAGTGGGTCTTAACTTCCTCTCACCAATGAATAATGGCCTAGAGAAACACAGTGCTAATCGAGGCAACACTGGTGGTAGTAAACAAGTCAATCCTGTATTTATTAGAGCAGTAGAACATGCATAATACATTGAGCTCTAGTTATCAGCTGAAAGTTGCACAATGCTGGCAAAATAGTATGTTGTATCTTTACTAGAAAAAGATTGTTTCCATGACAGGAAATCCATATGTCTAGGAGGAGAGACATTAATTTAGTAGAAGGTGAGGAAAGTGCCACATGTGGAGCGGGTGGCCTGTTCTTGACTTAATGACCATTCAATAATTACTCTAAATGCATCACTAATAAAGCAAAAAGCACTGTCGATCATTCAACACCCTGCTTCTGTAAACTTCTTAATGCAGCTTAGGTTTGACTAGAAGTTTAGAGGAAACTGGGGATGATATTTAAAAAATGCAAAAAATAAAAATACTATACTACATAAGTCAGTTTTGGGGGTTTTGGTGGTTTGTTTTTTNTTTTTGGGATTTTTTTCCCACAGAAATGTGCAGAGCTTTCAGTGTCTGTGAAGTGAGCATGTTGGGATGGGATTCAACTCAATTGACCTGTTGTGTTGTACAAC
Source organism: Pachyramphus minor (assembly GCA_013397135.1). NCBI lineage: Eukaryota > Metazoa > Chordata > Aves > Passeriformes > Tyrannidae > Pachyramphus > Pachyramphus minor. The sequence goes on from VYXB01004616.1 coordinate 874,988, forward strand.
AGGTTTGGCCTAGAGAACAGCATGCTAAATTGGACCTTGGGAACCCTGCTCTCACCTTGATGTGCTGCATAACCCTGGGATGAAATGTGTCTCTTCCTAACACACAAGATAGGGATGATGATAGTGCCTATTATAAAGCACTAGGAAAGCTAAAAAATCCCATATAGAAGGCATGTAAGGATGGCTAATTTCTTTCTTTGGACTGTAAGTACATTAATCTTGAATTTACTGATTTTAGTGGAATTAGCCATGATGATCTCATTGGAGGTGTTTCTTGTCCTTGAGGTGAAGTTTTTTTTCTTTTATGCTTTAGACAACTGTTTGTCTGCACTTGACTAATTATCCTGGTACCAAGAAACAGTTTTATACATTCCTAGTTTAATAAAGAATAGATTTAGTGCTGGAACATTTGGAAGGTGGTCAGACAGCGTGAGCTTTCTAACAGTAACTGTTATTCAGTAAGGTTTAATTTAGGCTCACAAAACTATTTAAACCTCCTAAAAAGTCAGTTGTCTTTCCTGACTACTCCTTGATTTTGCCTTTGACTTAATTCAAGCAGTAGTCCTTATGGCAATATGATTTATTGTAATTAATTGCTAGTTGATGGTGTTCCTTAAGCTAAGTGCAGATGTTAGTCTTTGCAAAAGTCAAATATAAGATCATTTCAGTTTAAGATCAACTCCATTTTCAGAAGCTAGTGGTGTCACCATTTTTCTGCTAACAGATCATGTCACTGTACACAAGAAATCTGATTCTGCAAAACTGCAATATCCAAAGAAGATAATGAAAATTCATAAAGAATTGATAAAAAGAAGAGGAAGGATATTCTGGAAGAAGCTGTATCTGTAGGAGAGTTTCTCTTACAGGTAACTGGAGTAAGTCCCTCAGGAGTCTTCTGTTTTCATCTATTTATTAAACAACTAAGAGAATAAGACAAACTATAAATTAATCATAGTTGCCACTGACATAAAGTCAAGGAAGTGGTGAACACAGATAATGCAATTCATAGACAACAGGGGGCCAAATTTTCTCCTTGCTTACACCTGTTCAATCTTACTGAAGTCAATGGGATTGGACAGGTGTAACTGAGGGGAGAATGTAGCCTCAGGCCTTTTCCACAAAGGGGTGGAGAGCTGGTGAAAGATGCTTAATGTTAATAAATATGAAGTCTTATCCATTAGTCTGAGATGCTCAAAAGACAAAGAATGAAGTGAGCAGAGAGATGAGGTGCACAAGTGCCCAAAGTGTGGGCAGTTTGCATACAGGAGCTCAGATGATTTCAGGGAATGCTGTGAGATCTCAGCCCAACCCAAAGCCAGGTAGCTTTTGTGGTGGATCAGGGGAGTTGCACCAATAAAGACTTTGAGTGTTTAGGTCTGTATGCACAACCTGCAAGGCAGATTGGAGCATAGCATATGGCTGTCATGCTATTTATTGGTGAATTACAAATACAGTAGCACTGACTACCTCTTATAAATTAATAGTGTTGTCTCAAAAACAGATTAAGTGACAGTACCTCTCAGCCCTATAGTTCTCACTCAAATTGTTCATCAGACTCTTGTCTGATAAAAGGTATCCACAGCCTTATGTATTCATTCACAACCTAAATCTCAGGTTACCAAGGTAACAAGCAGGTTAATCAGCTCCACCACACTTTCGTTAATTGAGGGAGAGTACTTCATTCTCCACTTCAGCCAGCTAAGTACAATGGCCTTTTTTACTTGGCTCTCGTAGACTGTTTTTGATCCACTTGACTCTGAGACAGTTCCCCTCTCCAACTATAGTATATATAGTACTGTACACTAACAACAAACGTGATTGAATTGCTGAATTACACAATGTGCTTTCTGACTGTCTTGTGCTACAATGTTCATACATAATTTATATTGGAATTGCATTAGGTTGTGTCCTTTGCATGAGATTGGCTGTCTTGTAGCTTATAGCACCAGACCCGTGATGGAGGTGGGGCAGAAACATTCTGCATCAGCATGGCTTTGTGAGAGTGGTCCATGGCTGAAACAGAGTGGGGATTCATAGGGGACTGGGGAGCCTTTCCCTGGCTCTGCCTGTGTGTCTGAGGTATGTTCGCTGTCTCACTTCTCTGTCAGTAAAAGCAGTTCTCCATCAGTAAAAGAGAAGATAACTTCCTACAAAGGTATTGCTGATTTGGATTCAGATTGTGTGTGTGATGCACTCCAAGGCAATCTGTGATACTTTCTCATTTTTCCTGGGACACCTTATCACTAAAATTTTAAAAGAAAGAAAACACCATGCTGTATCAAGTGTGTTTTGTGAACAACCAGATCTTAGCCTTATTCCTCCACACAACCAGAATCTCAAAGGTCACAGTGTTTCCGCAAAAGGACTTCAAGTCATCAGCCATACTTCTTGCAAACTGTTTAAGCAGGGAAGCATTAACTGTCACTGAAATGCAGCCATTTGTGCAGTGCAGCATGTATTTATCATGCACAGAAATATTATCCAGCAATTGCAGACAGAAAGTAAACTGGTTGTAATAACTACAGGGGGATTACAGTACGAAGAATGAATTAGAACTGCAGTATTAACAAAACTGATGCAACTCCTGGTAGAGAGTCTGGACTTTCATTTATATACACGTGGATGAATCTATGGTTTTATGTCTGTCTCATGAGATGGGAGCCATAACAACACTGCCTTCTAATGCCAGACTGGAGAGTGAAGCAAGTAGCAAAACTTTGCCCTAGTTCATAAGTGCCAGGTTTTCAATGACCTCTTCAGACACCCCTCCCTAGCCACCAATGTAACCCTAAATCCACCTAAAGCCATTCAAGTATCCCTAAATTTGAAAGGAAAAAAAAAAAAAGAAGTACTAAGAATTTTAAACCAGCACATTCTTTTAGTGTTTGTTGCTGTGAACATGAAAGGTTGATTTGTGATGAGACCAGTATGGGACTTCTAAATGCCTGCTACTAGCAGCGTCTTTTTATTTATTGTGGTGTGTGCCTCTTTAAGTTTGGGAATCATCAAAATAGGGTAGACTCAGCCTTCGTAATGCAACCCTCTAGGAACAATTTTATTCAGTCAAAGTAATACTGAGACCTTGGAGAGGAGAATTGATCTAAAAAGCATAATTTTTTTTAAGAGAAGCCCTCGCACCAACCTTCTATTCTATATTGTCATTAACAATTTCTGCTAACCCAGGAAGATACAGTGCTTTCTGAAATACAAGCCAAAGCTCGCTCAGCTGTGTTAGAAACAGATTTTTGAATCCCTTAGTTCCTCAAGTCTTTAAATGTGCCTGTAAATCTTGACAAATTACTTTTTCGGGCTTCAAACAATGTTTTTTTATGAACTTTTCCAACTGTCACCTTGAGAAACAGCTAAATGACCCAAGAACTACTTATATTTTTTGCACTGTGTAAACAAAAATTTCACAACTGCCTATAATTTGAAATATTGTATCCCTCTGTCTTATAACAAAATGAAACAACCCAGGACCCCAAACCCTCACACAGTCATGTTTGCTGTTTCCTCTTGACTGTATATTACATAAATCCAGATCCCATGTCTGGGGTCCCAAGAGAGAAATTAGTTATTTTTTAAATGAAAAAGACTTAAAGTTTTAAAAAGTAGAGGTTACTCAGCAATTGAGAAAATGTATATCTTGCATACCAGCAAGAAAGTACATACTAAATGTAACTTCTGCTGGAGAGAAGAGAGGAAGACCATGCATCCACACAATCACTGCATTTATGCCCACACTTCTGCCTAAGAAGAAAAAAAACACTTTCACAGCACCAAAACCCATTTCAGCATGCTATGTTTACCAGTGTTAAGAAATGTTATTGCCTTGTCTTCAGTTAATTTGTTTGAGATGCTAAACAAAGATGCACAGTGGCAATCAAGAAAGTTTAGTTGTAGTTCAAAGAGAAGCAGAAAGTAATACTGAGAGTAGGACCAGTACCATGAGGACAGTTGTAGTTGGTGAATTACTAGCAGAGAAGGTGATCCAAATAGATGTTCCTTCTGTTTTTCCTTCTGGTACTTCCATGATAGTCACAGAAATACTCACCTGATTTTAGTCACTTCAGTATCTTTTTTTATTCATATACACCTAAGAGAATGCATGTCTCTTCATTTAGAATAAAATGTTTTTGCTGCTCATTATGTAGCATTTTTGACTGTCAACCTTAAAAGTTTTGGGGAAAAAAGTGCTTGTAGCAATAAAGCACTCTCAATTATTTTACAATTTAAAAAGTAATCAGAAAATTTTTAAGAAATGTATATGGTGAGTTCAGCCCAGAGACTATTCAGAAATTAACCCAAAAAAGTGCTCATTACAAAGCAGCTGAAAGTATTTATTCCTTGTTAATTTGGAGGTTTCTTTATCTCTTTTCTATATATCCATTTGGAAGTGCCCTTAATGGCTATGTATTTCTGCAGTCTTCCTATGTTCACAGTAATCTAATTGGGGGAAAAAAAAAACCAAGACAAAAAGACAAGCCAAACGAGTTTCAAAATTTAATAAAATAAAAAAGATAATAATTTCTATCTTGGTGATATGAACCAAAAATACAATAGTGAGTATCGATGGGATGTGAGATTACTCCCACTTGTGAAAAACACCTCCATAACTCATTTGTGACTAAGGCAGTTTTGAATTATGAGATTTGCAGTTCACTCGTGGGATAAATTACATACTCCTCAGATAACCATTATGTATCTGGCAATGTCCATATCATTCATAGCTTTGGGTAACAGCAAGAGGCTGTGCTTTCCTATTGCTTTAGTGAGTGTGCTCTTCAAACATTTATTGTACAATAGTTATTGCAGGGGATAAATAATGCATATGAGGGAACAAAATTTACATTATAAGTTGATTAAACCGCTTAACAGTTTTTAGCTGCTCTCTAAATAAGGATTTTTAACCAGATTTAATCTATGCAGTGTTTCATGTCCAAAGAACTAGCATTTAATCTCTGTTTAACTGAAATTTAGTTAGCAATGTTGACACCTCTGCATTTTAACACTGGGATCTCTTTGTGAGACACAATCCCTTTCACTCAACTTAATATCCCATCTTGGTCTCTAAGGGAAAATAATTGAGTTTAGGCTAGTTCTAAATAGCGATAAGGACAGGGAACACAGATGGGTATTTCATTGATTAACACTAACACTGGCCTAAGGCCTTGGTGTCAGGCATTAGATTAGGACATTACTAAGAGAATGACAGAGTTTTGGCACTTTATTCCTCCTCAATAACATTCTTTCACATATTAAGTTTATCCCACCCTAGGTAGCTACTTTATCATGCAGAAGGCCTTAATCCACTGATGTGACTCTATCTGCTTTCACTTTGATGCTGCCTCTGTTTACAAGAGTAATGCAGCCTGTGTAAGACAAAGTACTCGTGACAAGAACAACTGAATAAGGCTTTTAGATGCACAGAGCTCTGATCTAAAAAAAAAAGAAAAAAACTTCAATAAACTTCAAAATACTCCAAACCAAAAGAGAAGGGAAAAAAATCAACAAAAACCAGAGGCTTTTTGAAATGAAGTTATGTTGTTTGCATCATGAAGAAACAGACATGAGTTTTCCATCAAGAAGATTCAACTTTACTGATCTTCTTGTACTGCACTTTATCTTTTCTTCACCTTTGACCTTCCTTTCAGTGTCTCCTCAAGGCATCATGAACGTAAGCCTTGTGGTGTTCTTTTAGAAGTAGGATTGCTGCTATCCCCTCTGGTGAATTTAAGCAGCTGTTGGAGTCAGTGACAAGGTTGGCTACAGATTTGGTATACTGGCTGGGAAAGAGATTATGGGTCAGTCCCCAGTGCTGGGAGACAAAAGATTCAAGTAGTTCAGGATTTTTTGGATATCCGAAAAAGATTTCATGAAATTTGTAAAGATCTAATGGTGTACTGCAGGTTTCATGTGGTCTAAACAGCTTATAGCAAGTAAAACTCTAGGTAGCCAGTAAGTGGTGTTTTCACAGCAATGCTGTTTTGCAGATGTGTATGAGATCTTGTGTAATATAATTCCACAAAATTGGATTGCTGCAGACAGAAACTAGTGACGCTTAACTCTTGCAGGAACTGTGACTATAAGGTAGACTGACAATTTTATGAAACTCAAACTAGATTATTTCTGTACTTATTAAAGGAAACCTGAGTTGCTGGTGAGGCTTTTTGTCTCTAGTTAATAAGAGATTTAACAGACTCATTACTGAGAGTGGCATTTTGGATAACTTTTTTAAAGCTTGTTTAAAGAGATGCTCGTAAACTTATCTAACTTTTTCCAAATCATGGAAATATTTTTGAAACTTCTGAAAGACAATAGAGTTATGGGCAGCAAGGCAAAGATTTTGACTAGATTGGTTTGAATCTAAGGGATGTTTTCCTCCTACAAACACAGACCTGTTTAGTTTTGCTTGGAATGTCACTGTACTGGGATTGTGACTGAAGGTAGGAAAGGAAATTGCCTTCTTTCAAAATTTCAGACAGCTTACAAGAACTGCTGTTGTAAACCTGCTGTGCATGTTGGCAACAAGGAAATATTATGTTGTATTTTTGTATTTGCACATAAAATAGTCCTATTAAGATTGTTTAAAATTATCCACATGACACAGGGGCTATCTTAAATTTTTCCCGTTTACATTGACTGAAAATCTAGCCTTCAGTGCTCAGACAGAAACATGTGTGCTCTTTTCTTTTCACTTAAACTGGTGCACAATAGAAGTAACTCCATGTAAGTCACTGGAACTGCATGAGAAGCAGAAAAAAAGATCCTATATGATGGGTGGCAATTTTTTGCATGCACTCAGATCTCATACTATTTCCCCCTTAGAAGAAAGAGTGAAAACTTATCATGTGACTTTTCCACACTTTAATTTTATATGTTTCATATGCTTTATAGTTTGGAGACTGTATGGACAGTTTGTTGTTCAATTTACACCAAAAATTATGTCAATTTTGCCTGAATTCCCCAGTCAAAATCCTTTCTGAAATTATCACTTTAGAACACTATGACTATTTTTATAATGATAGGAATTCTAGTGACTTGTGTTACAGAGAATGCAAAAGCGGCTTCCAATTCTACTTTCCAGATCATGAACTTGAGAACAGAACATAAAAGGTCTTAACAGTTCAAAAGGTGGTATTTTAAAAAAATAATATGCTGTATTCATTAGTTCAGAACACTAAAGTCATGTGAATGTAACTGTTCGTGCACACCTGTAAGTTTTAAAAAACTCCCTCTTTGAAACACTTAGTTTGTAGCCTGTTTTTCTGTATGGTAGATAGAAACTTTGGATTGTTTGAAGGAGAACTGGCTGCAGTTGTGAGGCTTTTGAGTTCTTTATGTGCAGCAATGAACAACCTGGTTTCAGATTTAAGAACATGATGTTACTTCAGATCAGGAACACAAGCTTCTCTGTAGTATTTACCCTTCAATGCAGGACATCCTGACAGATAGAGTTTTAAATCTTCATGTCTTTGGGGTTTTTTTGTTTGTTTGTTTGAAAAGGGATTATGCCTGTGTAGAAAAATGTAGAACATTTTCTTGAGTCTTCCTGTCAGTGTATGAGTTTAATGCACATTTGAGACATTGGCAGCACTATAATAAGCCACAGTGGTAGTTACCATCTGTCATGTTGCCAAACTATCTCAAGGCATATTTGTCTTTCTCAGAGAGGGGAGAATATGTCAATGCACATGAAAATGGAAAGAAAAGCTGTGCTTTTAGCCCACTCCTACCACATAATCACAACTGGTGCTTCTGGACATGTATGGAGGAGTTTAGCTCCATCTATCCTATATCATATCCAGAAAGAAGTCTAGCCACTCTTTACAGCTTAGTCCACTTTCAAGATAGCTTCTATTGTAAACTCATGCCATCAAAATACCACTGTTGTTTGATTCATTGGGTCATTGTTAGCCTTCCCACAAACTCAAAAAGTGGCAAGAGACAATGATGAGGCAATGGAGCCTCAGCAGGTCTGGGAATTGCATAGGTGGGCCAAAGCCTCCGCGGATCATTGGCCTGCTAGGAGATGTACCTGCTGCACCATTAAGTAGGCTGCTCCTGGGCAGGGGCAGAGAGGTGGTGAGCCTTGAAAACACGTGCTGCTCTTGCTCTTTCTGCCTTCAGTAGAAATCGGGTGTGTATGTGTCTGGAGGCCAGGGCACCAGCATGACAAGGTCCAGTGGGAAGATGGACCAGGGAAAAAAATGTACCTGGGCAAAAAAAACCTTGAAAAACCCACTCTTCATTAGATAAAATCTGTGTGGTGGAAAGCTGGTGAAACCAAACATTAATTCTGAAACACCACAATAATTCGTTGTTTTCGCTTTTTAAGTATTTCACAGTCCCTGGAGATAAATAAGAAAAGTGTCTGATTGCGAGTGTCAAATTGCGTATGTGTTGCTCAGAGGCAATTCCTGTGTCACTATTGGGGTGCTATTCCCACTATCACTGGTATCAAATACACTCTCAAGCATTTGATTTTACTGTCTAAAGCAGGATGATCACTGAAGGGCAAAATTGCAGCTTCAGTGTTTATTGAGTGTAGATGGCCAAAAAATACAGGTATCCAATATCTCACACTTCCTTAATAAAATTTTAGAATTAATTTCATCTTAAATGCTGACTTTTATCTAATTCCAGTCACCTCCTAAGATGACTGTACATGTGAACATAAACTAGACAATAATGCAATGGCAGTTTAAAAAAACCTGAAAGTCTTTAGGTCCCAACTCAGAATTAAAACTCTTAGAAATCTTGTCTAATGTGTTGTTTATGCTGCCTGCCCCCATTCTTTGAAAAATGCAGGCTAGCCAAAACTTTTTGATCCTTCTGCTATTAACAGATGGTATATGTAGCTAAGGATAAGCTGCGACTATCATTTAGGCTGCAAGCAAAGGGGTGAGGGATGCTCCCCTGTGGGTACCCTTAAAAGGCCATAAGCTTGAGTAGCAAAAATGAAAAGGTCTAGTGCTGGTGTTAATTACGCAGAAACCACACAGAAAGTGCTCGCTGTCACAGAGTTGAGAGGTTGTGCATCCCTTCCACAGATAAAAGGCATGGTATGAAAACATTTTGCAGAGGACAATGAAGTGAAGATTAGCATAATCTTTTGCAGTATCCTCAGTAAGCTATCCATGAGTGAGCTGCTTTTTTCTCATTCCTTTTGCTCTAATGTCTGGATTTAAGGAATGGCAATGTAAGAATAGGCTTTGTCCTTGAAGCCTGACAGTTGTGTTTTCCCGCCTTCATGTGATCATCCTTGTTGCTAGTGTACTTCTTTTCTGGTAATCAGACAATGGAAGGAAAATGAAATGTCAGTTTATTGACAGAACTTTACCCTGTCTATGTTTTTTTTAATCCAGACTCATCAGTGCTCTCTCACTCTGCATATTTCCTCATTTCTTCAAATCGATAATGTAAAATCTCTTCTATAACTGTTTGGGATGAAAGTAAAGGAAAATAACACTAGAAAAATCCTAAAAATAGCTCCATGGAGCTGAAAAGCAACATAATAGTATAATTCCTCTGTGCTTGGGAGGAAAGTGTTTGTGGTGGATGCCTATTTAGCATGGTAAATTGAGTATGCTTCCATACCTACCTTGGCAAAAATGGCTCTTTAAATGCACGTCGTCAGGTGCACAATGTTTAGTTTTAGTATGGAGACTTAGCCATATACAAGTTTTGGTTTAACATGAGTATCTCTAGGGCTGACACAGTGGCTAATACTCAAGTTTGTTAGCCACTTTGATCCTGAGTGCCCTTTTTTAAGTCTTGCTACTACTGGTTAAGCTAGCGCTTTGTTACTGCAGGGATAACTGGAGGATTCGGAGTGTTGGGAGGTACTATCCCCAAGATCAAAATATAAAAATAGGTCTGAGGTCAGGAAACTGTACAGACCCCCAGAAGCTTTTCAGTTTTACAGCTGGAGATAGTCTCTTAAGTATATATAAATCGTCATTAGGATTCTGACAAAGAAGTGCACGATGGGATTGCTGCAGGGCAGGCTCTTTGAATCTTATTCCTGATAAAAACCACTTCTGGCTGGCTGACAGGAGACAAGGCAAGTTCAAGGAAGGCATTAAAAACATCTTAAATCTATTGATGGCAGCAGAGGCATTGAGATGAATAGTTTGAGATTAGGATGAAGATTTCTGAGTGCAGTCAAAGCAGAGAATTTGGCTCCAGCTGGCAATTCTGGGGAAAAATATGTTTCTGAGTATGGTCAGATTCAAATAATACTGCACAGGACCACTGTGAAACTTTCTGAGAGGCAATAGTTGATTTTTTTTCCTTTATATCCTTCATCCACTCTGAGAAAAAACTCTATCTGATTGAAATACCACTCTAGCAGAAGGCAGGCTACCTGTGAAGGAGTTTCCTAGCAAAAGGCAACAGCAAGGCAGCAAGTGCTGGCTGCAGTGTGATGGCAGGAGCGGGTTTCAGGGCAGTGATGGGCCCCCTGTGCCCCGTTAGGAGCAGTTGCAGCTGGTGCCATGGACCCCATGGCACCAGGGACTCCCCATGGCTGCTTCTCTTTAACAGAACTGAGTGGCAGGGTCTTTCCACTGCCTCACGTGCCCTGAGCAGCCTGGGATGATGGAGGACAAGATGCCTTTACCTATCTGGGGCCAAAATTTCCTTGATGAGCAAAGAGAGTCTCATTACAAATCACCAAGCAATGCAGCTCCTCCCATTCAAGGGCTGCAGGGAGGCTGAGGCAGACATGGTGTTATTAGCCTTATCCAGGCTATGCCTCCAACCCAAAGGCTTTGGGTGGCAGGGACTTGTGTCACCCTGTTAGTGGCGGCACAACTGACAGTGACATTTGGTTTCCCCAGTTCTTCTTTCCCCAAAATAATGTGAATGTTGAGACTTTCTACACTAGAAGACCAGTAATGTCTAACCGCTGAATAAGTAATTTCAATGTACTTCTAAACCTACTGCTCTCAGTCAAGGACAGCATATGCTGCTCATTCATATTTGGATTTTGAATTGATATAGAACACTGAATTGGTTAGAGTATCACACTCCCCACAGGTCTTTATGTGTAAAGCTCTGCTGCTTTTAGCCCTCCTGGAAACATTTATCTCTGTGCAACATCCATGTCTGTCCATAAATGCATGTTCTGTAACAGAGTGACTGCTACAGTGTGAGCTGTGGCAGGCTAAAGAAAATTCTAGTGGAAAGACTTTTCCTAATAATACAATAGAAATCAAGTGAATTTTCTTCCTAACTGATGCTCAGTGAAAGACACATGCTTTGTTTGAGACTGGTATCTGTGTATACTTGCCATGGAGCATCAGCTCGTACCTCCCCAGCACTGTCCAGAGCCACTTGATTTGAAACTCCAGTGGGTTATTCCTCCTTGTGACCTCAGAGATAATGCTTTTTCCTATGCTACATGGACAGGGCATCAATATGACTGAAATCCAGCCCAGCTGATACCTTCATTGTGCTGAGTGCAAATGAAAGTGTCTCTGTTAAAAAGACAGTTCAGTGAGAGGGTGACAAAAGGACTTAGTGGTCCAAGTTATCCTAAGTTCTGTGCTATCACTGAGAGTGGCTATCAGCCTTTTGTTAAAGAAAAAATAAATTGCAGCTTTTCTATCCAGCCTAGAAATCTGACCCAACCTAATGCAAGAAGACAGGTTCAGTGCTACCTAAAATTATTTTGCCTCGTCAGTGAACTGTGGTGTTTGCCTGTTCATAAATACTGTGGACACCTTATTGTCTGCTCTACTGCCATCTGACACACAAAATTGAATCAAATACTCACTATATTCAACTTTTTGTCAGATATCAGATACAAAAATAAGCCTGTTTCCCTTTGTGTTTTAGCTATCATGTTTTGTTATGTCAGACTCTGGGATCACAGTATGTTCGACTGGATCCCTCTGAAAAAGAAACCAAGTGATCTGCAATTCATGCTGATTTGAGTGAGAGAGCAGTTGGTGGGCAGCAGGTAACTGGAAGTTTGCAAGGCATTACACCTAGCTGTCAGTGCAGCTCCGGATTTGCATAATTATTTAAAACATCAGTAAGAATTGTTACATTTAATTGCATCTTATTTACAGGAGATTTGCAATTTTTGATTTATTTTTGAGCAATGGAACAGGCTGCCCAGGGAAGCAGTTGAGCCACTATCCCTGGAGGTATTGGAAAGATACGGAGGTGTGGCACTTAGGGACATGGTTTAGTTGTGGACTTGGCAGTGTTGGGTTAATGGTTGGACTTGAAGATCTTAAAAATCTTTTCCAACCTAAACAATTCTGATTCTATATTTGAGAGAATGCTAACTGAGGTACAAAAAACCAGGGCATATAGATAAACAGGGACCAGCAAATTAGAAAGCTCATTATGAATTAGCTAATAATTATTTTCTTCTTTCAGAAGTACTTCATAACAAGATACCCTTAAAGCACTAGAAGTGATAATTGTTCAAGCTTTCCACAAGTGTGCTGCAACAGGAGTCATGATTTGTGAAGAGAACACACACATGATAGGAAACAGCTCACAGTTTTCTTGATCACTACAGAACAAGCCAGGTGAGAATTTATTTCTGTTAAAGTACCTTGGAAGTGCAAGGGCTTCTGTGCAGAGGTAGCACAGGAACCTGTTGATCGTTTGGGATGGCAAAATTTAAAATACGCACATAAACCAGGAAGTCGAATTACACGACAGGGTTCCTATAATGGCTTGCATTTTTAAAAATGCAGTCCACAGTGCTTTCCAATGTATGGCATTTCTGCTTTCCCCTTCTCCTAGGAACATTAATCTTCATAAGGTACCTATAGCCAAATGGCATTCAGAACCCTTCATTCCCATGGTCTGTATTCATGTAGGGTATATCCTGCTTTATTCACTATTACAAATATTTGCATCAGTATTTGGTTTTGTTCACACAAATGTTTGAGAAACTGCTGCTTCATTCAAAATAAAATCTCTGAGTGAAAAAAGTAAAAGGACTTCAACAAGAACATTAATCTTTTGCAACTCAGGATTCAGTCTTCTCCTCTTGGAGAGCTGTCATTCATCCAATTAGGTGCAGACACAACATTGCAAGCAAATGATTACTCCTTAAGAAACTACCCAGGGAAACAAGCTGTTCACCAACTCTCCATAGGCTCACCTGCAGCTCACAGAGAAAACTGACGGAGTTCAGTGGGATTATGGGGAATATGAAAAGCTAAGGATGTGTCTAAGTGTTGTCAGGATCAGGGCTGATGCACACATCCACCACTATCAGGAGCAGTTTGTGAATTATTAATGATAAGAAAAATTGCCTAAATTAATTGGATAATTTATTTGTAATGAATAATTCGAGTAGCTCTATTCCTGAATGTCTTTCTGCCCTTGAATAAAGCAGTTTGGAAGTGCTGCCTGCCTCTTGTTTCGAATGTAGCTAAAGCTTCAATTAGGCTTGCCTACATTGAAACTTGACATACCAGTTTCTTTCACGTATTTGTACAGACAGAGAAGCAAGTCTGTATTTGGGTTGTATTTTTTCAGGGTTTGAAGTCTTGTTCAAAGATCTTGAAAAATTGAATGACTGAGGACATAGACTGGAATTCTGCCCTTCAGTTTATGTGCAAAATCAAAAACATGCAAAGTTTGGTAGTATCTGAGCTTCATCTGATAAGGCATACATTAAAGTATAAAAAGAAAGCCTAGAAATAGGAGACTTGTCAGTTTGAATGTTAGTTAAATAAGTACATAAGATAAACAGTTCAGTGAGGGTTATGTAGCTGAATTTTCAATCAGGATGCACAAAAGGCTGTTACAACAGCATCTTCCATTACTAAAAACATGTAGGGTTTGTTGCACAAAATAGCAGATATAGTCTTCAGAGGAAAATATACAAGTCTGAATAAATCTTCCTTTTTAAATTAAATATTATTAACCAACTCAGAGCACCAGAAATCCCCCTAAACCCAAGCTCTTTTAAAAATCCAATATGCAGCAGTTTTTGACTGTTCATTTGCCACTTAATTAGCACTGAAAAGTCTTTCTTTCACAACTGTTTATTTCACACCTGCAAACAGGTACTGCATGCTACTAAATTTAGTTAAATGCATCCCTCCTTTTGGTTTTAATCTTAAAATAAATTACTGTTTCCATTCTGTTGAATATAATTGGATGAATAGCTGCAAGTCTGTGATACTGTCACTAAATTTCTACATGGTACAATACACTGTTTAGCTATTTTGCTTCATTATTTTATTATGTTTGAAATAATTGACCCAGAAATACGAGACAAACTAAGCTTTTTGAAAAAGGAAAGAAGTATTTGATGATTAGGTGGACCAAAGTTCTCACTGCTTGTATCACTGTTGAAGAGAGCTGCTTCCACTACTGCAAAAAAGTGTATCAGGGGCACAGGCAAGAGCCAAACGCAATAGCCCTTAGTGCCACTGTCTGAGGACAAGCCAGTGACTGCCTGGAAGAGTTACTCTGTAAAGTGAGACAGGGAAAACATGGAGTTCTGACCTAATCAGGCAATAGGTTTAAAAGGTATCTGCGAGAGACAAGTGTTGTCTGTGGGCAACAGAGAAGAGGAAGAGAAAAAATAGCTTGTAATATAACTTGCAGTGTGTATGTGGGTGTCTGTGCGTATGTAAGCGTGTATATATGTGTGCGTGTACAGCAGGGAATTTGAACATTCTGGGATTTGTAAGGTAGAACACTGCAAGGCATAGACATTTTCTGTACTTTCCTTGTACAATCTCTACTTTTGTTTCTTGAGTGTGACATTAGAAGGAGCTGACAAACCAGACAGGTGATTCAGGCAGTGTGGTATCCATATGCAGTTTGAGAGCTGTGTGTAAATCACGGGTTAGCCAGCTGGCTAAAGCTCTTTTCCCTTCTATGGGGACATGGGCAAACTGCTCTGCTTACTGCATTGTCACACAAAGTATGAAAAGGGAGGGCATGGTATGCTGCTTTTTCTTCCAAAAAATGGCATGTTGTACAAATTGGCAGCCAGGAACAACAGTGAGCACAGGAGTCATGGAGATCTGAAAGATCACGGCTTAGAGATGGGTGGAGGTACAACTCCATGGAGATCATAAGTGAAGGACCCTCTGTGTTTACAGCCCTACTCTGTGGAACCCTAAGACCTCATTAAAATGTGATGCATAGTCTTACATACAAATATACATTGTCACAAATTAAAGTTTCCTCTTCAGGTTTTTAGGGCCTTCCATAGGACTCGGGTTTCTGTCACTAGAGAAGAGATTCCTTTCATATCTACAGACATTATATATGAAATTTAAGGGCGACTGTTTATTGTGGGTTTTTTCACGTGTAATTTATCTGGATTCTGCAGGTATACTTTTTTTTGCATTTGTTCTTTGGTGCTAATGTATTTTTTGTAGAATATGTGTAAATAGATATGAGCAAACTGTGTAAAAGTTATTCAGCTACCCAGTGAACCATGTAATCTGTTGATTCATAGAGACAACAGATAATAGAGTGAGATATTTGCTTTACACTGTCTGTATAGTATCTAGGCACAGAGTCAATTTGTATCCTGTCGGGGCATGTTGTACCACACTATATTATCACTTTGAGGATAGGCAATTTGGGTAATGAATATGTGAGCTAGTTGGGGGTGGAGAAGTATATTTGATATCTATGAAGTGGAAATGTTGAACCAAGGTTTTGGCTTCATCCTGGTTAATTCAAAGCACTATCATCACAGACAAGCTCTTTTGCTATCTTGGAAACAGTATTGTTAATTAGCTTCTATCTTTCCCTTTATCATATCATAAAAATTGAAACAATGCACTAAACACTGACATTTTCTTTGTACAGCAGGTATGAGTAAAAATGGCATCCCTTTGGGAAAACACAAAAATTAAATGGAAGTAAACGAGCATTTTGAGAGCAGTTGAAAGAAAATAGTTCCTCTTTGTTATGCTTGATCCAAGGATCCATTTGGCCAGGCTGTGCTTATGCTCATCTAACGCAATAACCCATCACTACACTGCCATTCCAGCCGCTCCCAACAGCCCTGGGGTTCACAGCTGTGCAAATGAGCAGGAGGCACAGAGTAATGACAAATAGGCCACCCTCTGTCCACTCCCCAGAATATGCTTCATAAGATCAGATTTTTGTTTTGTTATTAATCCTTCTCTTAACAGATGATCTTGCAAGCTGTTGACATTTGCATGACTTTTCCAGGATTCCCTGGATTCCTGACAGGTATTTACAAAACAGAATTTCTGAAAGAGAGATGGTCCAGGGCTGAACTGCTTCCTCTACTCCAAACACCTTCCCTGTTGATGGCGTGTTGTGCAATGCAGGAAAATCTAGACCTAAGTTCTATGTCAAGTATCAGAATGGGGTTAGCTGTGCTGCTCCAGATCTCTGCCCTGAATAATTTGCCCTTTAAATACAGAAATGTAGGTTAATAGCATTAAATTGCTTCTCTCTGGTACTGGTACAACTGAGCTTGGTTGAAGATGTCTCCAGTATTGCTGTGCGGTCAGGGTAACAGATGAGTCTCACAATCAAATATATGGGTAATACAAAGAAACCCACTAAACTGTACCCTATGTAATGGGAGTACCTAGGATCTGTCAAGCTGAAGTTAGGTCCATCCACCTCCTCTTCTCATCTTCTGATCCTGCCATCATCACCTGGAGTCATGGCTGAGATTTGAAGCCTGCAGAGGGGAGTGGGAAGGAGCTATCCACCCACACTGCGGGTGACTGTCACATCAAGGAAATCTCCATACATCATATATGAAGCCAAACAGCAAAGGCTTAAAATTGGAAAAGCTGGGTGAAACATATCAAAATCTTCCTTCTTTCCACACAAACGGTTGGTGATTTTTCCATAAGCAATCATTTCACTCACATATCGCTCAGACCTCCTGATAAGGCCTGCTTCTGACATTTGGCTTCACTTTGACAAAATTCCTCTAGACTTCAATACAAGTTTTACTTGAATAAATAAAGACTGCAGGTAGTCCCAGAACCTCTCTTCCCTTCATCACCACACCTTCTACCACATACACCCAGGCTCCTTTAACATCTTAATTGTACTTTTCAGGTAAGGTTGGCCAGCCAGAGAGCCCCTCTGAGGATAGCTGGGCTAGCCCAAGCAGGCACTTCTCTCCTTATATGTCTGCCAAGTGTCACGGTCACCTGGGCGACAATGAGCAGTCACAGTCACAAAAAAAGGAGGCACTGTGGTAAAAGTAAGGCTTAGTCATGATTCCTGCAGAGGTACAGAAGTGGGTTTTTTCCCTCTAATTAATGCTATTTATTGTCTGTGCTGAGAAGACCTGGTGAAGGTAAAGGTCAGCATTTTGATATGCATTGTACAAACACAACAAAAAACCAGCCTGTATCAGCGTAGTGGCCAATTAGTGTTTGTGACACTCAGTAGGAGTTTTTTGCAAGACATCTCTCAGCTATGGGTGCCACGTGAATTCAGTTCTTTGTATGCCTTAGACTAGAATACACCTTGGAATAGTGCATACAAGGAGGCAGCTTTCCATTGTATTAGGAAAATTAATTCTCAATTTTTAGCTGCTTATTTTTTTCATTTCCTCAGCAATACCTCATGCTGCTAGTTATTGCTAAAACATCGCTGGGAATATAGCTTGCAGATACGTTTGCTCTCAGCTTCTGGTAATCTGTTGCAATCTGATAATGTACCTCCATCTCAAAGTACGATGAGGCAACTTGATGCTCATCCATCAGCCACATAGCTTAATGCAAGCAGGGTCAGGGTGAGCTTTTAATGGGACTGAATCACCTCACTGATTGGAACAACCTCTTGTTATTCAACTGTTGTCTTTTGGGCCCAGATGGAGTAGTTGTGTCAGGGCTTTCATTTAGGCCAGGACAACTCCTGAGTTGTCATGCATTCTGCTTGGGTTGGGTCCAACATGTTCAAGCATTGTGTATAGAATAAATAAAATGGACTAGGGAAAATGCATTACTCTTACTTAGGCCTATGTGTTTCTCTTGAAAGCAAAAGATATCCATGGAGGAGATGAAGGGCCATGTGTCTCATTTTTAATTGCGCACAATTTTAGTCCTGGTGTGACTGTCCCGACTATGGAGGACCTTCTCCTGATGGGGACTGGGACAGAACCTACTGTGCTCACAGCTTCCTGTCTGGGAAGTTGTTATTGCCTTACTTGCCTTAGCTATTCCAGAAAAGCCTAACAGAATGGTGAATTCCCCTGCCATCCCAGTACACAAATCTTGTGTGTACGGTATACACAGGAACGCTCTGAAAAAGAAGTTAGAAAATGTCATGTGTACTGTGTACTATAAAAATTTCAGTTTATCTTGCATGTATTTTTAATGGCAGCCACTTTCCAACTTCCTTTTGTTCGATACAAACAGCAGACTTGTTCTTGAAGTAAACACTGTTAGTCTTCTGTTTTTTCCCTTTTATTTCATTTCAGTTTAGTTTAGTTTAGAGCTTCTGCCTGAGCAGCCAGGGAATATATATAATAGGGCATGAATACATTCTTATAAGTATTAGAACAAGTATGGAAACACAGAGCCCTTAGTGACCTTGCTAGTCCTTTGCTGATCACTTGTGTTTGTTGTTGTAGGAAGGCAAACATAAGTATAAAAGTGTTATTGAACAGAAAACCCTTCAAAAATTTCACCAGTCTTTTGTATTCAAGCCGCAGAGCAATAGGGGGCCACCCTGCTCAGAAAGCATACTTATGCAAGTATTAAGAACTGGCTGAGATAAGAAGTAAAGCTTAAGAGGCCTTCATCATTAGCTGCTAGTGGTGGAGATTAGTGATCCTACTACAGGATTACAGATGGAAAGAGTGCTAGTGTTGGTTAATTGTTCATTAATGCTTGTAAAATAAGATAGCAGTAGTAAAACTTGCTATTGTCTGCTCTCTCAAAGTAAAACTAAATTGGATCTGCTTGTCAATAGCTGTATTGATGTTAACAGGAACATGTTTAACAGATCATTTTACAGTGTAAACTACTATCCATCTCTTTCAACATTGAGACACTATTATCTTAATAAGAAATAATTTATGTTTTAAATAACCTGTTCTCTGTATACACACATTTTCTTCTTTTAATTAGCAATGCCTTCACTAGGGCACTTTTAATATTTCAGAGTTTGCATATGAATCTCACGTGGAACATTACCTCCCTGTAGCCTCAAGGATTTATTTTATTTACGATGCCTTTAGAATTGCCATACCTTATTAGCAGGGAAGGTGTGCAGGCAGCTCCCTCTGCATGGCCTGCCCCGGTGAGGGACCAGTTCTGTCCTGTACCTCCCGTAGTGCCCCAAGCATTGCTCTGCAGCAGGAGTTGTTGGTGGGTGTCCAGCACAGGGACTTTCGGCCACACATGTGTGCTGGACTGGACTAGCAGGAGTGGGACTGCTGCTCCTGGGAGCCATGACATTTTCCTCCCACAGCAAAGTGGATCATCAAGGGTTCTGCAAAGTGCAGTGTGGCAAAAAATGGTCTTTTGACAAGGACATACTTGAAAAGGAGACCCCCCTTTTCTATTAAAAAAAGTAAACTTCAAATGAAATACTAATCCTGGAAACAGAAAAATATTTTCAATGAGATGTGTGTGAAGTATCAGTGTTTTCACAAAAAATTATTTCACAGCAAGAAATCTCAGCTGCTCAAGAAATAAAAGTAAATGTTTTAAAAGCATATGTTTTAAAGACTCAGGAAAACTCTGCACATTACAGGTTGCTTCTCTTATAGGTGCTTAAGCATGAAAATTAAAGTTTCTGGGTCTTCACAGAGGACACACCCTGGGAGACTTCATCACAACCTCAGCAGATCTTCCTCTGTGTTGTATCCTTGGTCAAAGATAATGGTTACAAAAATTGTTGAAGATTATTTGCTCTGCCCTGATCTTGGCTGCTTTATTGGTCCCTTGGCAGCAGTCAAAGGAGCCTGAAGGGCGGCTTTGGCTTAAGCCAGATGCCACTAGCCCTGAGGGACTGCTGCAGCATCCAAACACTGACAGGGCACTGAGAAGTCCTGGCTGGGTCCCTACACAGGCAGCAGGAGAGGTGCTTGGTGGTGTGAAAAGCTGCCATGCTCTGGTGACTGGTCTGAGAGGGACTGCATGTATGGTGGAACAAATGCAAATGCTTCTGCTGAATGCCACTAACTTACCTGCCCCAATACATTGTCAGCTGTTGTCAGAGACCATGTGAACTACCATACTGGGGCTCTGCTGGAGGGGTCATTTATAGCTTCCCATTGCCCATCACCTGCAGCCTTGTCTGTAAAGCAAACAAGCAGGCATTGAACTCCAGATGTATGTGTTGTCCCTCGGAGAAATTTGAATGCAACGATGTCTCTGTCAGTGGATAAGAAGTGATACTGCTGGTTAATTGCCTCAAAAGTGTTAACCAACAGCTCATTAGTCTTAAAGATACAAACTTGATAACCCTTTTTATGTGGCATGGAATGAGACGTGCATAAATAATTGCATGCTGAGACCTGCCACTGAGAGACATAAGATGTTGGTTTTAAGACAAAGAAAAACAAAACCTAACTGAAATATTCGGGAAGTTGAGAAAGATAAAAGTCACAACCTCAGTTTGCAATACAAACCCAGGCCCAGCCTTTCTGTAATGACAGTTTTCATAGGAGCAACAAATAATAGCCAACTTGTCTGTGCTGAAAGTTAACTCCAGTACAGAAAACCACCCAGCTCTTAATTTACTAACTGAAGAAGAGAGTGAGAGATTGTAACAAACGTTGAAGCTTTCCTTACTTTTCATGGGCTTTTCCTCTCCTACAGTTTATGGGTACTTCTTCAGTCACTGCAGTTGTAAATTACCTTCTTAGAAAACTGCCCTAGATCTGGTTTGGGCAGAACCTCTGGGTCTGGCAGTAACTTTAGTTCAAACCATTCAGCAGTAGTATGACAGGCGAAGAAAAAATAAAGAAATCATTACTATGGCTTTGTTACATTGATGGAAAGCTATGGATTTGGAGCATATCCCTCTGGTTCCTCCAGTGATATTAAGGGATGTGTAAATAGGATACAACACTGCATGGTAGCTGCAGCTTAAAATCAAAGCATGAGCAGCTGGACAAACATGCCTTGTAGCCAGATAATTTACGAAAAGCAGAGTGCTACATGAACATGTCCAACTTGGGGACATGGCAAGGTACTATTATTTGAATTTAAAGTGTACATTAAGATATTCTTATATGCAAGCCCTTATAGTCAAGCACTGGGATTTCAAATTATTAGAAGGTGGGGAAAAAAAAAAAAATTTTTTTTCCTGGTAGAAATTCTCCAAACAGCTGCAGATAACATATAAAATAGGTGCTAGAGTAACTGCTAGAGATGCTGGTAGAGACCTTCAGGAAGAAACTCTTTGTCTGTACCAAAATGAGAGAACAACGAAGCACCTCTGTGACTCGATGAGAGAAAGCGTCTGAAGTGGGGTCTTGCCATTCATTCTACCTCATTACAGGTATCTGACTGATAGCAAGGCTGCATCTCAGCGCAGCAGCTCATTAGTAAGAGAAGACTCTGACATTAGTTCAGATGCTGATCGATGTGACTGGTAGTGTGAAGTCTGGATCGTGTTGTCAGATGGAGCTTTATCATCTGCATTGCAGCCTGGTGGTTTATAATGGAAAATTAGTTTAGGAGGAGTGTGTTAAACTGTTTGCCAGGAGGTTTAATACCCAACAAGCCACTGTCTTACAGCATGGCATGGCTTTCTTTTCTCATAAAGGGCCAGGTGAAAAGATCATGAAAAGGCAAGGCACATTTTCAGAGCTGCCTCCTAGAACCCAGGGCCTGCTCAATGCCATGTGTTGTGTGACATGAGGGAGACTGAAAGTTAGATCATGGTAATGCATGAGTAGGTGCCAAAAACATGCCCAGGTGTTGCTGTAGCACGTGTCAGTGCAACTCTCAGGTGGGAACTAATACTGCTGTTATTATCCACTCTTTTGACCTAATGCCACATGAGAGAAGGGAAAGGTCTTGTGTATCTCTGTTCTATTGGAGCTTTAATGGCAATTTGCAATTGTTTGGCATCAAAAGCTTATCAAGTATGATGTGGCCTTCCAGGACTCTGTCCTCAGCATGCTCTGGATTGTCCTCTCCACACACAGATCTGCTTCCACCACTGCTAACAGACTGCTGGGGGAACAGTCTTTGACTTCATACAGTGTTTTCCTTGGTGAGATCTTCTTCCAGCTCACTTGTTCTAAATAGTTGATGGCTTCCTGTAACCTTTTGGACCCACACTTCAGCTTCTTGTATGCTACAGTTGAGCTCCCTCGTCGTGCCTTGTTATGAACCAGCATGTGATAGGTGAGCCCCCAGCATGCCTTGAGGTACATCGAGAGCAACAGAGAAATACAGACAGCAGATCTACTTCAGCAAATTAACAGCAACAGCAGGCTCTATTGAGGTAGTTCTTTTGTATGCCATCATTTTAACTCTTCACTATGGAATAGTTTCTAAATGGCATTGATATTTAAGTCAGTTTATTATATTATTCCAGCCATATAAAGATGTACTACAAATTTACCAGCTCAGGCACAAAATCTACTTTCCCACTGTTTTCCAAGGTGAGGATAACAGACCTTTTCCTGCCTTCTTCCCTCAAATTCAGGTAATGCTTGCCTATTGAAACAAATCACCCATCTTGGGTGAAGAAAATTTTGCAAGGCTGCAGTATGCAGAATGACACAGTTGTTGGGGGTTTTTTTACATTTTTTGGCATTGCTCTCTGCAGGAGATTTCATGCTCCTTCCCTAATTTTTGTATGCAAACCATTTACTGAATTCTGACACATATGACTTTGATGCAACTCTGACAATGCAACACCATGTTTCTTCTATGAAGAATACTTCTGACATTATTTTCTGATGATTTCTTTAATTAAATCAAAAAAGTAAACAGAAAAGGCATGGCTTAGATCGAGCTTTTCTTTTCATGCCCCCAGTTTCAAAGTTCTTCCCCTCATTTTTGCACTCAATGGAGATTTTAACCAAATAAAATGGCATTTTATGGTGGTGTCTGTACACAGACCAGCATGGTCAGTACTGGGCACTGATGGCTGCCTGGTTTAAAAGGACTAAACTCTGCCTGATAGAAAAGACCGATGGCAGCTGGACAGGATACATCCTGCTCCTGTCCTTCTCCAGCCTTTAGGTACCTCAATATCAACAAAAAGTATTTAACCATCGCCCACTTGTGCTGTGGCACGCGAGGGGATATGGATGTGGTCTCTTTCACTGACATGTTCCAAAAGGAACAGCATGAAACCTGAATTCCTGCCAACATTTCTTACCACAGTAAACTTCCTTCTAACATTTGTCCCCAACCAAGGACTCAGTTGTGCATTTTGCAAATGTGTTGTTTTGGGCACTTTACCTGCTTTCTTTTTTATTCAAAAATCAACATGACACTTGGAAAGCAGCTCTTTTCCCCACTTCCTTGCCACCCGCATTGTCAAAGATGTTGAAAATCAAAACTAAAGTAATCAGTTATTTTAAGCCAAAGCTTGAAAGGGTATTAATTCAATGGGATAAACTGCAGTTAAGTAACTTTTATCAAGCAAGCTGGCTTAGATGGTTAAAAGAAAGAAAAAAAAACCTCTAGAAAACATACAGTAGGTAGCAGTTTATGTGTCAAGAAAACTGAGAGAAATTTTGACACTCTGATGTCTAGCAGATAGCACTTAAATCATTTTTCTCCAAACTTCAGTCATAAAACTTCAAAGAGTTTTAGCCATAATACAAATTTTTAGACTAAGAAGCGGTGTTTGAAGTTATTTTATAGGATTTTGCTGTAAGGGCTCCAATTGATTTGTAGTAAGATAAAAGAAGAAAACTTTATTTTCGAAGCTTTGTCGGAAAAAGCTTAGCTTCCATTGGCCGTTTTGCCAATATGCCTTGAGGGGATGATGATGTCGACACGGATATTATATGCCTATACGAACTGAACTGAGTTTACACCTCCTGCTGTTTGTGTTATGGTTAAAATCTGTCACAAAACTGGCAGTGATTTATTAAATGTTTAATGAAGTAAGACAAAAACTTCAAGAACTACAAACAGAAAAGTAGAACATCACATTAAAGTATAATAATATAGGTTACACTTCTGATTTTTTCATATTTCTTTTGCTAAAAATGTGAAAAACACAATTAGAAATCAAGGCAGTATCAAAAGATTATGGGGTGTCACAGATCAGTCTACCAAAGGTTGTGCTTCGCTTGTTCACTTTTTTCTTTCTAAACAGAGGAATGAAAAAAAGAATAAGAAATAACAGTATGCTCACAAAAAAAAGCCAACAAACCAACACAAAGCAAAACTCAAACCAGCATTATAGGGTATCAAGCCTCAGCCATAGAAAATTTTCCCTGTTAAGTTTTCAGATGAGCAATAACAAATGTGACTCAGTGCTATTTCACTATTGCTTCATGTCCCAGTTAGAAGAATATTGTGCTCCACCTTGCATATTTTAATGATGTTTTTCTAATAAACTATTTTTGATTTTACCTAACGAACTTAATTGGAACTATTTTTCATGTTAGAAAGTAATTCCTGAATGCAAATCTCAAATGTATGTTATTTTCCAATAGCTTTCAGAAATTATCTTTACTCCTGATACAACTTTATGTTTTCCACGTTATAATAAAAGGCAATATTTGTATAAGTTTCCTGTCTGTCAGTGCATGTGACTGTTAAAGCTTGGCAAGTGTACTCCTGCACTTTTTGGCAGAGCTTATTTACATTTCTTTGTATAACAGAGGCTAAGTCTATATTTTAGGTCTAATTATTTTTCATTGTAAAATGTAATTCCTGTTCTTTGGCATGCCTGATTATTTATGTACATCCTAAACTAAAAATTCATTAAACACAGCAGGAGGGGGTTTAAGATTACAAATTCATGTTTATTCTGTTATTTAACTCAAAGGACATCAGCCATCAATACATCCATACCAACACACTAATTCACTCTGTGATTTATGGTGAACTTCATGGTGCTGTTTTGCCTCATGAGCCATTTTAACCCAGGTTGCTCCTCACACTCCTTCCTCCTACTTCTCCTTTGTCCTCATCAACATTTTCAAATCCAACATTTTCTGTCTCCAGGAAAGCTATCAGGGCAGCAAAAAGCAGAATTCCTATCCAAGTCCATGTCGTGCTCTGCCTTCCAGAAGTGTTTGTCCTGGTCTGTTGCGATTTCATGCTGTCAGACTTCCAGGGTACCCGTGTAACCGCTGGCCGGCTGTCCCGGACCGAGCCAACCACCCAGCTCTGGGTCACTCACTTTACATTTCTGTTCACCAAAGATGGGAACATTAAGTTGTTAAATAAGGAAGGTTTTCACACAGTGTAGATAAGCACAACAGCCAATGACATTGGCAGACCCCTCCTGCCATGAATGACTCGACCTTTTTTCCTTTCCTGCCCTTTGCATTGTAAACCTCTGTTTGCAGGGGGTTTGGTTCTGCTGCTGTATTGAATATCCCAGGTTTTAAACTGCTTTTTTCGTCTCCTTTGGTATACTGGTAAATCAAATTAACAGCAACAAACCCAAAAAGTTCCCCTTAAAAAAATACTGATAATAAAAACCCCAAAATACAGTCCACTAGTCAAGCCTTTAATTCTTCATCTGCTGCTGGTTGTTCCCTGCTCGTCAGGTGAAGGGCTGGGTGGCAGTTTGCCAACAAGTGCTCAGCAGCCTGAGGGCGGTCACAGAGAAGAATCATGTTTTGAGCTACTTATCAGGTAAGTTTAGATGTGGGAAGAAAAGATTGTGGTTGCTCATTTTTGCCCTCACTACAGGATGTCACTGCCTATTGCTAGGGCAGAAATATTCAAGGTTGCCATAACGCAGCACACCAAAAAAAAGGTAAATGACATTGGAGATATCCTTAATCCCTGGCCTTATATAAACTAATCTGCTGGGGTTTTGAAACAGGTTTATTCTTTCAGCTAGTTTTTAATCAAATGAGTCTCATATTCCCTGTAATACATAAATGATCACACAATAACCCATACTTCTTCTTTTTTCTTAAAGAACAAGATGTAAGTACTAGCTGAGTATTTTGACTATCACATCTCATTTTTTTCTGCCAGCTATGTATTGTCAAAGATTTTCCTGCTCATAACACAAGTTCATGGCAATTGGCTCCAGGTGACTATTCTCCTTTTATTTTTTTTTCTTCCCCACCCTTATGGTGTGTGTTTGTGTAATATCAACTCACTTGTCTCCCTAGTTCCAGTCCAGTATTTCTGGTGAGCAAACTACCCCTTTCTCTCTGGGACTTTCCTTAAGGGGCCCTGGAAAGCAGTGCAGTGTTTCAGATTTTATTATCATATTTTAAATGGATTTTAAAATATCTTCATTAATTCTTCCTTTGCTTCCCCTGGTCTAAGCATTTAAAAAGAATATGTGTTTGTTAGTGTTATAGAACATCACTATGAAAGAGAATTTCTGGACCCCTCATGTCCCAGCAGAGATCTGCCGAAGCTAGTGACAACTTCACGTTTTTCAACTATTGGACTGCCCCATTTTGTAACCCAGGACACCTGCAGACTACACCTGCAGAAAATAAAAACTATCTTCAATTCGTTTTCAATCTCTTAAAAATTACTACTGAGAGTTTTATGTTCCTCTTGTAAAAGAGAAATATGACCCTGCTTCTATTAAAAATGCACGTCCTTAAAATAAAATAAAAGGACAAGCTTGGCCCCGGGGCAGACAGTTCTGTGTGTGGAGAGGTGGCAGAAACCTTAACCCCAGCCTGGTCTGACAGCAGGAGTGCTGAGTGTATGGCCGTGCCTTAAAATACGGCCTTGAAATTAGACTGAGTAGGACTTTTACAACTATTTCTTTGCAAAATGAAGGGTGCGGTGTGCTCCCAGCACCGCACACGTGATGCTCTGCTCCAGCCGTGGCAGTGATCCGCCTCCAGCCGTGGTTCCATACACTCAGTCGTTACTAAACTTGCAAACCCTCATGGTCAGGATATCGATGCAAATATAAGGATCCTTCCCTCTGGTTTAATCCATGGGACATCTAGTGGTGGGCTCCCAAATAGCACCGGGGGACCCGGCGCCCCCGGTGCAGCGGGGCTGCCCGGCAGGGATGGTCCCCAGGCCGAGGTGGGGCTCGGTGGCTGCGCAGGGCGGGGAGGGAGGAGGAAATCAAGCCTCAGCATCTGCCGGGCCGGATTCCTCGGCATTGTTCTCCTCCTCCTCACACATAAATGGAGCTTGGATCCACAGGTGAGCCACCAAAAATGTGAACAGGTGTCTTGTCTACTCAGGCACTGATAGAGCCTCTAAAATTACTGGGGCTGAAGGCACGTGACGTGTTGTTGGAAATCTTGTTAGGTGGAAAATAACATCAGGAACATTTGAAAGAACATTAAAAATATATGTGATGTAAAAAACAAGGTCGTTTGAGGATTTGGACTTTAACCTGAGCATATTCTTTAGGAGGATTTGTTTGGAGAGCAGTTATTTTACTGGGCTCGTTATGGAAAGAAAGCTCCACCACTAATGGGGGGAGCCACAGACACTCTGATATCTGGCCTATTAATGACATCAGTCCTGCTCTTTTGTTCTATACCTCATATATTTATGGAACATAAAATCATAATGGGACAGGAGATATCATAGCTTTCCTATCTATGTAACCTCATAGAAATTTCAAATAGGAGTGTACTTACCTAATCTATTCTGCAAGGGTGACCTCCACTGCTCTAGCCTACGGTTCTTGTGTATCTCAAACTCCTAGTCACTCTGAGGTTTAGATATGCAAGGTGTTAGTCCCAGCCTATCTTTATAAAAGAACAGCAAACTGACCTATCAGCATTCAGCTTTCCTCAAAATTTAGTTCCCCAAAAGAGCTCCTGCTTATTGTAAATGGATTTCAGAAATCTACAGAATTGCACTTCTCCCTTATGATTTTTGTATAATTACAGGCATGAGTCCATTACATCATGTCCGTTAGCAGGTTAATGAGGTAGCAACGATTAAAATTCCAAAGGTTATAATAGATTTGTTTCAGCATGAAATGAAGCTGAGTGTTAAAATGTGATCTCTCCATGCCAGGATACTTGAGTGCACCATGTTAATTATTGCTAAAAGAGCTGGCCTGTGTCTCCTGATTAACAAACAGACAATTCCTCCCACAGAACACTTTCCTCTGGGAGGTGTTACCACATGTTGGCCAAATGCAGCCCCAAAAACTGTGGAGGCAGACCCAGAGGCAGACCTGACTGGGCTGTGGGCTTCCAGAGCTCACTCCTCTGAAAGGGGTGCTGATTTCAAAAGAGGCACATCCCACATCATTTAAATTAAAAGATTCAGAGTACTCTTTCCTTCAGGAGCTACATGATTTTACTTTGTAAGTGATTTTCATAGAAATCATCCTTTTGGACTATTATAGTTACATTTCCAAGTGATATTATGCCATGACCTCAAGGGGACCTACTGAAAAAAATCACCCAAGGGTACTACTGACAGGGACACTCCCCTTCCTGGGAAGAAGGGGAGTGAAAAAGACGGAACATGGCTTTGCAGCCTCTACACAAAGGGCACTGTGTGGAGGTTGTCATCTGCAGGATTGGCTTGTAAACCTTCCGCTATTTGCTCCCTGAATCTCACTGCACCCTGCTCTACAGAGTACTCGCTTCTGCACAGGTACCTGCGCGTCCTGTACTGGCATCACCCTTGAGGGCCCTCACTGCTGGCTGTGGGTTAAAATGCTTCATAGTGCTCCTTGCCTGAGCCACATAGGGAAAGGTGCTTCCCTTTTCCCCACATCAGTCCTGGCAAACTGTTTGCACCAAGAAAGATTTGGACTGGCACAGGAAAAAAAGGATTTTTTAAAAATTTGCATCCACTACCAAAAAGATTGGCCCTACCTCAACAGTTCTTACTGCATATGCATACTGAAAATTACTGTTATACTGCAAGTGTAAGTACTTACATTCACATCCTTCTTTTCACCCTTGCTGGAAAAGCCGCCCAAGCCTTCCATGAGCTGAGAGAGGAGTGGCAAAGGTAGCCTCCAGTTTCAAAACTGTGCAAAAACTCTATGTGTCAGATCTCTGAGACCTTCCTACTGCTGCCCAGGTGGTACCCAGAGCCAGCACACTCCTTCTCAGACACACGCTGGACCACAGCACCGCTCCAGAGCTACCAAGGCACATACATACACCCCAAAATGTGTAATGGTGACTCCATCAGTTTAATTAAACTTTAGTTAATGCAATAACACAGATGGGTTCATTTTTCTGTAGTTACAGATATTGATAAGAAATTCTGAAACCTCAAATGCTTTCACAATGCACAACCGTGTTATTTCCAGTCAGCTGTAGTTACAATCCTGGTAACAATGTCAAAGCCACAGGCAGAGAGCATTGACCGATGATTTAAGTCAATATACATGACATTAATGAA
Source organism: Pachyramphus minor (assembly GCA_013397135.1). Lineage (NCBI taxonomy): Eukaryota > Metazoa > Chordata > Aves > Passeriformes > Tyrannidae > Pachyramphus > Pachyramphus minor. The sequence continues at coordinate 904,429 of VYXB01004616.1, forward strand.
GGTATTGGATAGCTTTTTCCCAGGGAAGCAGTGAATATTTCACATTTTGAAGAGTTAATCCTGTGCTTTCCCTGAATTCAGGGGCATGAGTTTGTAATGTCATAACTTGTAATAAACATATTCTACAGTGCCTCAAAAACTTACACGAGATGTGTGTTTCCATGAGAAGTATTTTGTTCCTCCTGTAGGCTTTTATCTGGCTAAATCTGCTAATATAGTAATTAAATATAAACTTCAAAGCTGATCTTGCAGTGTTCATTGACCGATAATAGATGATGCTCAAGTATCCTTTTTAAAATTCATTGTTCTCTTTCCTGTGTAGCCTAATACACAACCAAAAGGGATTTGTAATTAATCTTCTTAATATCATGTCTAATACATTTGAGTTGAATTAATTTATCTATTTGTTGTTTGTCTGTTTCAAACAACTCATGCTTAAAATCACAACTTGTGTACAACTTCCCCCCCATGAAATCCAGCTGGAAACATAGTCCTTTTGGGAGTTGCACAGTCCAAGACTGCATTTCTGCCTTCTTTTTGGGCAGCTCATTGTTCACTGTCTCCATAAGCTGTTGGTCTTGCACTACATTTCGGGGGTAAAGTTAGTCTTGTATCAACGGCTCATTTATATCAGCCCAGAGAAACCATGCATGCAGCTCTTGCTCCCACATCTTCATGTTGGAACTGCCCCATTCAGTCATGGTTGTCTTTGATGTCCCTCCACTGTTAATAGGAAGAGACAGCTGCCTCAAGGCAGTTCCTTCAGGAGCTGGACAGGGGCTGTTGCGAAGAGGACATCAATAGCAGGAGGTTCAGTGTCTTCCAGGTTAACCACAAAGCTGGGTATGTGCCTCACAAGTGCCACCTCTGTGATGGCACTGTGCATGTGATGTAGGGTGTTAGGTTGACTGCATGCAGGCAGCTGGAATGCCCAGGACTTCCTAACGACCTGTGATCAGAAGAGATGAAAATCCCACCAGGATTGTGAGAGAAACCTCGAAGGGTATCTCTGTCCCTATTGAGGGAACCTTAATTGCTAGTTTAGACCAAGTACCTGGTTGCAAGTGAGATGAATTCTCCCCCATGTCATGAGCACATGAACCCTTTATAGGCTGAGAGCTTGAAGAGAGTCAGCTCCTCTGCAGTAATTGCCTGCATCCATGCTTATACCCCCAGTAAATGCAAAGTACCTTGCTCCTTTGCACACATGCAATTACAGCCACTGCACTGTAAAACTATCCCCTAGTTGTCTCAGGGTACCTTATTCAGGTACTTTTAATCTTGATGTCTCCTGGTTCCCAGTTTTGCTAATGCACTGCCTCTTTTGCCTGACATAGTTCACTGAGGCTGTGTACAGGTGTTAGATCCACCTGCATGAACAGCCTGAGGCTTTGGTCTTATCAAGTACAGAAAAACCTGATCCCTGCCTGTGCAATCCTCCACTCTAAATTCCTGCTGGCAGTCACCTGGTCTCTTAACTTCCAGTTACAGGTCAGAACTAAAGCCTGCTGAGGCTGTGGGAGCCCTTCCCTTGATTTGCACAAGCTCTGGATCACTATTTCCTATTAACCACATATGTAGACAAATATCTGAACACCTTCACCTAAGTAGTTCAGATAATCAGAGTACTATTGCATTTATATATACACATTAAAAAGAAAGACATTTAGAGAGATTATTTATTCTAATTCATGATTAAAAACAAAACAACCCTTCTATGTGATTGGAAAGGGCTCAGAAGACATCTGTTTACCAATTTCCTCCTGGTAACATCACCTCCACAGAAATAACTAAATCACCTTCACATTCCTCTCGGTGAAGCCATTAAGCCTAGAAACATGCTGGTTTGGGCAATACAGAAATCAAAGTGGTAGCACAGCAGAGAAGATCTGTGTTAAAGAACAAAAATCCACAGGCTGCTTCAAATATCAACAAGGAACCCTGAAATTTTCTATCAATTTCTTTTCATGGCCTTGTGACATTTTCAACTAAAAACTATATTGCTTAACATCAAGGCACTTTGAGACAGCTTCAGTTGGAAAAGGTAATTTTTGAGTGAGACTCAGCAGAAAAAGGTAATTTTTCAGAGAGGTTCACTGGAAAAAGGTAATTTCAGAACCAATTGCTGCATTCTTTTGCTGTTATTTTGTCTCTTTTCTAAGTAGCCCTAATGTCATTCATGGGCACACTATGTCAATACATCAGTACCGGCTAAGTCGTTTGTGCAAAGTAAGTTTACAGAAACTGTAGCTTTAGGCTATGTTATTCCAGGACTGTGAAGATCAAACAATGCAATTTCACTTGGAAGTTTCATCAATTTTGCATCAATGTTGATGCCAGAGCAGGAGACCTGCTCACAGAATCATAATTTCATCCTGCTAAAACTTTTGTTTTTGATAGAGAATCTAATTTCATATGATAGGTTATGCAGTAATACCATGTATCCATAATACCAGTCTATCAGAGCCATATTGCTTTGCTATAAATTGAGGCAAAGATAGAGAGGAATTTTTAATAGCCGATCTGAACCACATCAATTTATACTGTTTTGGGATATGAAGGGCAAAACCCCTCAGTTTTTGAATGCAGGTGTTATTATGTGTTATTTGTACAAGTGGAAGAACAAGAACAACAGAAAGCCCAGAGCTTTCATCTGCTTATTTTCTGAAAGCTTTGGAAAGGGAGTAATGTATTTCAGCTTTAATGGCTTGAAAATCTCTGAAAATTATTGGCCCCCTCATACACATATCCTTTGATTGTAGCCCTACAGAGAAATAAGTCTTGCAACGAGAAACACGAAAGTTTAGGTGTGCATGAAGAAACATTACAAAGCCTCACATTTTTAAGTAAAATAGCAAGAATGATGGTCAAAGAGTTAATTCCACCCTTTCTATTATGCTTGCCTATGTGTTGAATATCAGATTTTCATTCATTCCCTCTTTGCTATGTAAACACTCACTATCCAGTGTTCAGCAGTGGACTGGGCATTGTGCTGGGATCCTGCACACAACACCCACCTTTGGCACCCCTGTGGTGAGATTTGCTGTGGCAGGAGCATGCTAACTTGAAAGACAGGAACTGTCTTCGGTTTTAGACTGCTCAGCTTTCCAAAGCTCTGTATTGGCTTCCTGCAGAAACAGGCACAGGTACATCCCTCAGCTCAAAAGACTAACACAAGACAGTAAACCACACACTTGTTGGTGAGAAGCTTTTCAGAACTGGGATGAGAGGGATAAAAACCCTCCAAAGTCTCACACATCATTTAGAAATTACTGGTTCTATATCTCCTGCTATTTAGGTTCATATACAGCTGTCACAGTAGTTTCCTGGAAGCACACAAACAGGCTGCCTTACATGGAAGCTGTCAGGATACAGTATTGTAGTGGTTCAAACCCATTTTTGGAAGTTCAGCCTAGCTAAAGGCCACATTCATTAAAAAGTTATGTAGCATTTATAGATTACTTTCTTTTTTTTTTTTATTGTAAACTACCCAGGAACATGTGGATGAACTTCTCAAAGTAAGTATACGCTTTTCCAATCCATTACACTTCTTTTTTCCCCTGAGTGCAAGCAACTACCTTTCTGCCATGCTCCCAAGGATGCACAGGGCAAAAAGGGGACAGCAGTAATCTCAAAATCTATTCCCTCCTTCAAACACATAAGCCGTTTTACAATTATCAAAAGCAAACCTACTGAAAAGACAAGTCCATAGTGTAGCTGGCACAGGCCCACTGCAGGTCATGCTCTGGGCTTTTACAGTACCTAAGCACTGTGCAACTCTTCCCTTCTGCTGCTCTGGAAAGAAAAACATAAGCCCAACATGCCCCACACTGTCCCATCACCAAACACACAGAGCAAAACTCATGCCAGAAAGAAAGACAGGCACCTGAAACTCTGCCCGTTGCTTAGGCAGAGATATGCCTCTTCTGTGAGCATGCATAGAGACTGTACATTACCTGGTTTTGGTGGCACTTTTCTGTTGTAGGGCTTCTTCCTTTCTGTGCAAACAGCTGTAATGCTGTGGTTCTCAGCACATAGTCTCTCCATTCTACCCACACTTCTACTGTCCTCACATCAGAATTTTGAGGGAAAGAATGGGATTACTTGCTTTTTCCAGGACTGTTGATATGTCAAAATAGGCTGCACTCTGAGATGTTGGTTGATTCAGATTACGTACCTTTCTAATTTATTTTTAATTTGAAGGATGAATATTCCTATGAGATCAGAAGGAAAAAAAAATCAAAGTAATCATTCCAAGGTAGAATTGAAAAATGCTCATTCAGAGTTTCAAATGGTGGTAATTTCACTTAAAAAAATTTGCTTTAAGACACACATTATAGGGCAGAATATTCGGCCTTAAGATGTAGGAATATCCTGTGACTTGTTGCTGTAACACTGATGAGCACGGTCAGTGACCACCCTGCCCAAGGTCCATTCTCAATAAATCCTATCAATGACAGGAGTTTATTAAGAGAGCCTAATGCAGCAGGGAGAGGTGCCACCAAACGTGGAGCCTCCTCATGGCTCCTGCTACTCTCCATCTCCACTCCCTTTGGAAAGGACAGCTTTTGTAGAGAAACATTTCACTGTAAAGGGAAACTTCCACTGAGTGAAAGGAGAGCAAGGGTCTCTCTTAATGTTTGTCAGAGCTTAGGAAGATGAGTCCTCTGCACTCTGGGAGCAGCACTTGCTTGCTCTTTGGGGGGAAGAGATGCAGGACATCTCACTGCTGCTCTTGCCCGCACAGGCTGGGGCTGTATTTGGGTGATTGGTGGCCTCTCCACAGCCCATGCCACACACCAGTCGCTCGGTGGAGAGAGCGAACACCGGGAGGACAATTGATTAGTGAGAGAGAGCAAAAGTCTGTTGCACAGACTTAAGGCATTTTATTTTTGCTTTCTGCTTTCTTTTTATCTCCTCTTTCTCATGTGGCTGGCTGGGCTCCCTTTATTCTGCAGCTGTGGTGCTGAATGCTGATGACAGTGTGGCATTCATTTTAGGGGCAGTACATGCAGGCTGTGGAAGTCTGACCTTTAGGAGGAAAAATGAGTGGAGACTGGGGTTTTATGGCTGAAAGATAATAATGCTTTACCTCTTGACACTTATTTGGGTGAGGGATGTTGATACACATCTAGTTCTTAGGTGTATATTTGAGCAGTACAAAGCAGGTGTCCAAAGGAGCGGTAACAGTATCAGTCATTGAGAGCTCCTTTGTGTTTTAATGTTGCCCTATTTTTATGGGTTTTTCCTCAAATCCCCTTGCTGGTTTTAGGCTGCTGATGACTTGATACTACTCAATCTCAGATGTGATGCTATAAATATGATACAAATATGGGGTTGATCCCAGGACCAACACTTTCGGTATTACTGACAAGTGCCTATCACAAGTATGTGCTGAAAATTTCTGTAAGTGCCCAGTGCTGGAGGGCTCATCCCATAGATCCTAAGGGTAGTACCAGGCTTGGTTGTTCCTGAGGACATGTCATGTTGAATCATACACCAGGTTTCACACCATCTCACCAAAAAGCCAGCCTGTAGGGATGCCAGATATTAATGTATTCCTAATCACCACGCATGCAAAAATGCAAGGCAAGACTTTCAAGACTGGTAGTGCTGGGCCTGGGTCAGTATCTTTGAGATACTGAGTCTTTGAGATACTGAGTCTTTGAGAGCCATTAACAGAGACAACTTGGAGGAGGCCAACATGCCAATATCAACGTGCCCAAAGAGGCTGATTTTGCGGAAGTGGTAAGCATGCAGATGTGGAACACCCAAACATGCCACCTACTTGTGAAATCTTAAAGATAAAAAAATTGCAGTTTAGGTCAAATTTAGAGGAAAATAATTTAATGGAATTTGAAATCTTATATTCTAATATTATATGCAAATACATTTACTATAAATAACAGACAGGTATATGTATGCGTACGTTTATGTGTCTATGTATATGTGGGTGAATGTATACGTATACATACATACATACACACACACATACATATATTTATTCACATACACACACACAATCTCAATAAATCCCATCAATTACAGGGGTTCTTAACAGAGCTTGTTGCAGAACAGGGAAAGATGTACATATAACATATATATAAGATGCCTATAATAAAAAAAAATATATATATATATATGTGGGGAGGGAGTGAGAGAGAGAAGGAGAGTGAGAGGTAATACTGTAAATGCAAACAGATCACCAGCCCAGGGGGTGAGAGATGTTCCCATTACTTATCTGGAATATGCTGATGGCCTCAGCCCAAGTCCTGACAGACACGTCTGCCACGTCACTTCAGTGGCAAGGCTTGTCACAAATTGAGGGCACGTTTGCTCGCAGACAGCAAATAAAGCCAAAGATTGAATGGCTATGGAAGCATTCTTACCCTGGCTACTAATTTAGGGTTTCTGGTATGTCCTGGGTCCATTGGCAGTAGGAGTATCGAACTAGCATCTGTCAAACCACACATTAATTGCACTGAGACAAATGGAAAAATATAATTTGCAGGTTTTGTCACGTGGCAAAGTACAGTATTATGACCTGGCTGAGAAATACTTGCCTTTGGTCTCTGCTTCCCATGGAAAGCACATTCTATTAACATTTATGTTTATAATTATCCTGCAATTTTATTTAGGTTCAGTTGAACAGAGGCAAAACATGGCAGTTTTCTCACAGATCCGAGCAGCTGATGGGCAAAGGTTAATTTGTCAGTACATGGACACATTAGCTTGTCACATCTGTTATTAATTGCAAACAGATATATTAGTCTAATTAAACATTGCAAAGGACTGACCTAAATTGTTCAATGGTCTGTAGCTACATATATTCTGCTATTAACACACTTCATGTTTCATGTTTAGCTTTTGCATACTGATGAGAAGTAGCATTCTTAATTGTAAAGCTAGTTATGTGTCTCGCAGTCACCACTTACTGCTGGTACAGTTAATGTGCTCCAAATGTAAAAATAAAACACATGTGACACAGCCATGTGAATTTTCTGTCAAATAGCAGCCATTCCTCCTCTCCCACCTCCATTGCTCGCCTTCCTAAATGATTATTTTCCTTGGCAGCTGTCTAAGTGGCTTGTCGCAGTCTAATTTCAAACCTCATTATTAGGACAAACAGTTGCGGCGCATCAATAGCCCATCAGGATTAATTAAACTGGGAATCAGCAGCTGACTGTTAATCAGATCATTTGCAGTTGATCAGTGTAGGGACTATCATCAAGATATTACTGTAGTCATTTTTTATTATGTGTCCACAGCTTGTAACAAACCCAGTAATGGCTTGATACAAAATATTTGCCTTGCAAACAGCAGCTTCTTAGCAAATGTTGGGCAGTGTAATTACTGCTTCAAACAAGATAAGCTCCAAAATGTACATTCATGACCTGATTCACTTTGTCCTGCTGGCTTTAGATGCTCCACTGCACGGGAATAAGCAAACCTCTCTTTTGGTGGAGGCATATCTGGTCTTAAAGTGCAGGATGCCCAGCACATTACATCCTCTACTCTTGGTCTCACCTTTCTACATCACAGTTTCCTGAAAATACACAGAAGGATTTTTTTTATTCTAACACTCCTTTTTCTATCATAATCCTCCAGAAGAGAATAAATTTAAATTGCTGAAGGACTGTATCTGCACATATCATTTGTAGTCAATATAATCTGTTACAATGACATGCAAGACCTAGGGGATCTAACAATCACTACTGAAAATGGGTGACAGAGAGAAAGATGGTTCAATTAATTTCTATAACACAGAATTTTGCTTCAAAAACAAAATTGGAAGATATGTTTCCTAAGTACATATTTTGCTTAAGTACTTCCCAGACAAGTAACTAACTTTTAACTTACTATGGCAATAATTTTTTAAAAGTTCATTTTTATATACTAAGACTACAATCTGGCATGATTTGAAAGCTACCTTTTCACAAGGAGTGCTTCTGGGAATGGCTCCTTATTTACTCTCTGAACAAACCCAAACACAAACGGGAAGTTCGCAAAGGGCAGCCATACAGGGAAGTTTATTCCTGATGGAAATGTCAAAGTAGAAGGTTTCTGAATTGTATTCTTCTGTTGTGTGGACGGACAGAGAGGTGACCACAGCAAAAAGAAAAAGAAAGAAAGAAAGAAAAAGAAAGAAAGAACATAAATCAAAGTAAGTCCCTATCTCAGAGGGTATAAAGCAGAAGGAGGGGAAACTTCAACTTCATCATCACATAGACAGAGTCACAGTGGAAGTGATATATTTGCTCATCTTTGCACTCAGGGGAGGCAAGAAACAACTATATATTTATCTAATATATATATGGTTATTTATAATAAAAAATCTATGGGATTTGTGTGAGTCCATAGAAAAAAAATTCAATCAAGGTGAATTTCCTGAGCAAAGACAGTACCCCAGATATGGCAGGAGGAGGCATCATTTTTGATGCATGTCTACATGAAAACAAACAAGAAGGTATGAAAAGCTACATGTCTATGTGCAGGATCCTCAAATGGTTTTCAAATAAGCAGTGTATCAATCAGCAAGCTTTCTTGTTCTTATCTCTGCAGCCCTCATGGAGTTCATGAGATATGCAAATTCCTCTGCACTTTATTTTCAGTGACCAGTGGGTACTTTGAGGTGATGCCCTTGTGCCCTATAAATCCTTGAGGGCTCCAAAAAGGGACTTGGACTTTGCTTTTGGCCATGGTTACACTAAGGTCAGTTGCCCAAGAAAAAGACAGAATGGCACGGAACAAACCTCTGTGGCTAACAAGTTTGCTAACAATGAACACAGAGCCTGACAGGACCCTCAGTCTCTTCCTCCCTGCCATCTGGTGGCTCACCATGTTTCCAGGGCTCCAGTGGCCCTTCTCAGCCTATGCCCCACTGGGGTGGCCACCGACAGCACCTCACTTGGTTTCATTTCTTGTAGCAGCCAAGATGAGAGAACACCAAAAAAATAATGGTCAAAATGCCCCCAGGACCTTGAGGAGAAGGGCAGCAGAGGCTTTCCCCAGAAAATGGTGCAATTTGAGTGTGTTGTAGAGGCTCTGGCCATTTCCTATAAACTTCATTTATGCACTTTAATGATCATTTTTCCAAACAGAGCCAGTGGAGAAGTTTCCCAGGACCCAAAGGTCTACTCAGGGTAGCGATGCTAATTTTAATATGTGCCTGGTGGCTTCATTATCTGAGATTACAAAGATGGTTAAGTAAAATGACATACTTTATGTTGTTTAGCCAACAGAAAATACCCCTTGGTGTGAGGAGTGTAAGGAATGTGTCATTCCTCAGTATATTATGGCAGAAAAAAGAAGCTGGTATTAGAAGAGGAAAAATCCCAGTTCTGCTGTTTCTTGCCACCCTATCAGCCTTGCTGCCCTAGGCAGGAGCCGTGTTTGCTCACACTGGAGGGCTGCCCCCAGACAAAGTACACGCAAGCAGCTGATAACACACATGCCCCAGGCACTGCGGTTTAGGTGACAATGAGGTCAACTCTTTACATTACAGATTTAAATAAGGCTCGATTTCTGACTTATCTTACCACAGTAGAATTAGAGTTGTTTCCTATTAGGAAATGTATTGGAAAATGTATGTCTGACTTTAAAGTATATGACGTGCCTCTTCTCCTAGATGATAATCGCTGGAGGAGCTGTGGAGTCCATGGTGACTAATGCTATGCCCATATGTTCTGGATGCAGCCAGTAGCACAATAATTTTTTGTGGGCAATCTTTGATCAGCTTCTGACACTGATGAGATGGAAATTAAATTTTACATGCTCTAATGGCACTGTCTGGAGAGAGCATAGTGGAATTACAAAAAGAAACCCAGTGCAAGGAAACGTACAGAATCTGCCTTTCTGCCGCATGCTAGAGCTCACTGGCTGCTAAAATGCTTGTAAGGTGGAAAAGACAAACTTCTGCCCCTATTCCAGTCAACTACTCCAAATGTATTCCAGACACTGACATATGAGAGAAATACACAACATAAAAAAGAGACATGGCCATATGGTTTACCTTTAATGATTGGCCACATAAGTAATGTCCATCTGGATATGGAAAGCCATCAAGTGCATGATAGTTATGCTCTTTCAGAAATAGCCATGTGTTTTGGACTACTTCTGGATCTGCAGGTGTGCTTCAGGAATCTGTGTTGTCTCCTACTGCTGCTATGATACATGAACACCCAAGTACAGCAACTCTTCTTCATGGAAAACTGTGCAGCACTGCCTTTCTTTGAGACAGAGGACGGTGTCTCAGTCAGCCAATTGGAGTCTGTTCTGAGAAGAAAACTTTGATCTATGCAAACTCTCAGACTGTTTGCAGCATTTCTTCTGGATCTTACAGTTATTTGGCCCCTTTATCCCCTCCAGGCCTCAAGGGGACAAGATTCAGAAGACAATATCTCGATATTGCCACTGCACTGGTGTTCCTGCTGATGAAAACACCTGGCTGGCTACCAGAGCACCCAGCAGAAAACCCCTTGCTCATCAACTATATGGCAGCCCTCCCCCTCACGCAGAAATACCCTGACTTGTTTATGCAATGCAAAGAAAATGATATCGAGTCCTAAAAATGTAAGGAAAGGAAAAATAGCCTTTACTGAATGGCTTCATTTTGGAGAACAGCCAGGAACATCCAGGCCTCAGAGGAGGCCAAAGATTCAGCATCTTCACCCTCCAAAACAAAGCAAATCCTGCCATACTCTGCTGTCATGTCTCACCACAATGGAAAGTCTTATTATCCAAGTAATTAAATTGGTGGTGGGTCTGAAAAATGGTGGTGGATCCTCACATACCAAGTCTTTTTATATCAGCTTTATGAATAAAATATACTTATTTAAAAATACTGGCACACCAATATTAACAACGATACCTTACTGAAATCCAAAAGCAAGCTAGCAAGCCAAATCTGAGGGAGATTGTGGGTGAGGCTACCATCTACCTCCCAGCCCACAGGGACTAGCCCACGGTCAGCAGTGTCCTGCAGAACAGACCACCCTGCCTGGCGTATGGGATACCTGGTCCTGGTCTTACCTGTGCTGGAAGCAGATCACCTTGCAAATGCTTCTCCATGCATCTCCTCTCCTTTCCACCCCCTTTTCCCAGAGGAGATCCATGTTTTGTGCAGAACACAACTTTTGTAATCCCACTAATTTATATAGCATAGGGAAACCTCTTCCCCTGCATCTAATCCAGCTGTACCCATTTCATCTCCCATGAGTGGCTAATAAAGATATCTTAATAACAGTTACTTGTAAGAAACATGTAAGTTTTGACCTAAGCTCTATATCTATAAGCATTTCCTAAAAGTAATTTTTGAGCACTTCACTGAAGAGACCCAGGTTTTTAGGAGAAAATGCTTATGAGCATATAGTTGCAACCGAACAGGCTCTTCAAGAGAGGTACACACTCCTCTCTGGGGGTTGGCATCACCTTGCAGTTCCTGGATTTCCTGGAGTTACCTGGTTTTCAGGCTCCTTGGGGATCTCTACCAGATACCTGATATCACATTCATAGAGTCTTGTGCAGTTATGGAGCCCTGGCCGGATCCTCAGCTGACACACAGTAGCATGCCACAGCAAAACTATGGGAGCGATGCCGGATGTCCTGGGCAAAGGTTTCCACACAATGCCTATCAAATGAAAACCTTAGGTGACTCTCATATGGAAAAAAAAAATCTACTAAAAGTAATCGCACTGCAAAACTCTTCCTTTTAGGCTATTTTCTGTCCAGTCTAACTGTACTCCCACAATTTCCCCATTCCCAGCTGAAACAGTACCAAGGTGGGGGCAGGGATTACTACAGATCCACAAACCAGAAAAGGACTGTCGGCTGCAAAAAGAACACCCAGCCCATAGCCAAGAAAAAAGACTATAGGTAGAGGACAGAGCAAATCAAACATCAAACATTCAGAGATCAATTGTGAGAGAAGCCAGAGAGCTGGTAAATCTGCTCACCACTGTGAGGCTATTGCTTCTGAATCAGTCAGGGAACTTGGCTTTACATTATCAGGCAAGGTTTAACACTGGTGCTGTGTGCAGAGGGATGCTCTATGCTGAGCTGCACTGGGGACCCAGGGGGGAAAGCTCGGTGGCTGGTTGGCCAGTTGAATGGGTGCTCAGCATGGCTGTTGCCAGCAATGCTTGACCATGCTCTTGTGATTGCTTGGTAAGGCCTTGCCCAGATGATGGTACTGCCAAAGGGGAAGCTCAGAGAGGTGATGCCAAGCCAGATAAATGTTCTGCCTTGCCTGTGTGGGGGTAATGGAAGTTAAAGTGTAAAACCTGGTCTATTACTGACCTTTTTAAATGTCTCCCCTCTTCCAGAACAGCAGGCTGGTACTCCTCCACTGAGGAAGCCACATTTTTGTGACAGCTTTACAGTGTGGTTATGATCAGGCAAATAACTAGAAACTAAATTAAAAAAAAAAAAAAGAGGTACCTATTTACCTGTTCATGCCCAAATCCTATGTACCGCAAATTATTTGTTAACTGAGAGTGCTTAAGGAAAGGTGATTGAGGACTTAACGTGCACACTGCGAGCCAATACAGTACAGCAACACAGTTGTGTTCTGCCTCATGTGCTGTCAATACAGGGCTGAGATGTTTCTGATTCTGAATATTTATAGCTGTTAATGAATAGTGTGCCAAGCTGAAAGAGTAGAGCATGATTTGCAGTTAACAGGATGAGTAGGTGATGCTGGCACGCAGAAACAACAAAGGTGAGACTTGCACACTGGACCAGCGTGCTAGGGAAGGCAAAGATGGGCACCAATTATGGGAGCAGATGAAGTCATTTCTTCAGAGGGGCTTCCCTAATTATACCTACATTTTACGCCTGAATAGCCCTGCCAAAATGCAACTACAGATCTCGGTCATCATATTGGCCTAACTTTAAAGAAGGAGAGAATTCTTTCTGTCATCACACATAAGGGAGTTACATTCATGAACAGATTAAACTCTTGACTGTGAGTCCAAAAATACGCAAGATACAGCCCCTCTTTTATGCCCTCTCAAATGAAACGTGCTAATAACAGACATTAACAACTGAAGCCTTTTAAGATGAAAAGGACTCTATATTTGTTCTCTTCATGCTTGTTAAATGTTTTATGGTGACGCTTATTTACTGTCAAGAAAATATTTCCAGTGGAGGCAACGTACATAATGATAAAAATAAGCAAGCACTAAAACTATTTTTTTACTGACCAGAGCACCTTCCAGCACTTCCCCCTGGATTCTTTCACACAAAGAACATATTGTCATTGGGGCCATTATAGGGCTGTGCTGCTTTGCTAGACTCTGCAGGACTCAAGGGAAACGGCTATAGATTGCAGCAAAAAAGTCCATCAGACAGATCGCATCTGACCCCACTGTTTCTAGGAAAGAATGCACCAGAACACTCTGGCTGAATAGACAGATTTTCCAAATGTTTTAAATCAGTTTTGAGACAAAAAGAGAAGATGCTAAGGAATGGATTTGGCCTATAAACATTAAGCGATGTGATGCCCATTTCTCTAGGAAGCTGACATTAGGGGCTTTCTTGTTGATGGTGGACCTGAAGGAAAAAACCCACAACAATTAAGCAGCAATTGAAGAAAAGCAGGCAAGAAAAGATGGTTATGTATTAGTACAATAGCTCAGAGGCTTTTCATTTTAGGATACAAAGAGGGAGTAGAGAATGCTGTTTTCTTTTTAAAAACCTTTTAAAAATGGTAACTGCATCCTGCTCTTGTAGATGTATTACTTATGACATCCCAGTTTTCATCCGTTCATGATTTTACATTAGAGTTAAATCTCTGCAGCTTGAATCTCACGGCTGAGTTAGCCAGAGCCCATAAAATATTGAAACCTTTAGAGCCGCAGCCAGCCAGGTTGAGAGAAGTTCATGTCCAAAGCTGAGCTTTAGATTCTGAGACATCCCAATTGGAGTGTAGTACAGAAAAAAGCAGTGATAAAATTTTCATAAAAATGAGCTAAGGATATTGCTAGCATGCTTCCCAGCATCTATATGAAAACTTAATCTGAGCTAATGGAAAGGATATGAAAGCCTTTCTCAATTCAAACACAGTCAGTGCATAATTCATAAATTATTGTCAGAGAAGTGATTCTGCTCTGAGATTTATTCTCTTTTGGATAGAAGCAACTGGAGGAAAAACTGGGTCTTTTTGACCTTTAATGCCAGGAAATTTTACAGTAGAGCTGTCAATATAACCAAGTAAACCGGTCATTTCTCCAAACAGCAACAAAGTGCCAGTATGCGCTCACTGCAGGCTAATATTAACACAGCCCTTTAGGTTACTTGCAAACCATTCAAAGCAACTGAACCTAAAACATTTAAGTGAAGATAGTTACAGAGAAGAGAATGAAATTTCCATGTTTTCCATGACAGACACAAAAAGGTTCATTATGTTAAGAAGAAAAATCACGCAAAAATATGCTTCACTTCCTAACTCTAGTCTTCAGCAATGATTACCTTTAAAAGCCTATTTTCCAATTAAAAACCTATGCAACGTTCCAATAGAAAATGCATACTGACAGATTTTTTGTTCCTTATATATGCCTCACTTCTAAACAACATAGCATAAAGTATGAAAACATTTATCCACGGGTAGTGATTAAATATTTCAGCTCTGAGTGAGGTTGTTGCACAGTCAATGCACACAATCTGTAGTGAGTTAAAAGCAAATCTGACAGAAATAGTTGGAAATCTGAGGAAATTGTAAATGCAATTAAGTGCTATCAGTAGAAAAGGCAGCAGCTGGCTGATACATGGCAAGATTTCTCTTTCCTTTAGTTCTGGAATTGCTATTTCCTTTTCTCCAACATAGCAGGCACTTAAAAGAAAATCAGAATCAGAGACATTTACAAGTTGTGAATCCTGGCATGTTTTGAAGCTGTAAAAATATATTTCTGATTGGAGGCAGAGGCACCGCTAAAAATGACCAGCATAATCCCCCCAAAGAAAAACAAAAGCAGCAATCCAATAAATCAGTCTGATAGAGATATGAGGAACATTTCACCAGGAAATAAGTGCACTGGAGTCTGAAAATGATAACATACGGGAAAACAGCCTGATACAATGCCATGATCTATTTCTTTTTAAGTCTGTTTAAAAGTGATTACATAGTGTATGGTTGGGAGCAATTAATTACTTACAAGTGGGTGCTTTAAACACAAAGGTGACAACAGAGACTGACAGAAATCAAGGTTAGTTTGGGGCTTTTTTTTTTTTTTTGCAAGATAATGGCATCAGAAAGCAAAGAGGCAGAGAGATGCATGGAAAAGTGGCTGCTAATATAAAGGTAAAAGGGAGAAAAAGAGATGAGAGCTGTGAGTGATTGAAGACAAATTCTTAGAACATTTACCCTGAATTCTCAGTATGGTTGTTGCCATTCCCTGTGTGCAGCATCAGGTAGTATGTGATCATATCCCTCTCACTTCTTCCTCCTTACAGATCTCCACAAACGCTCACTAATTGATAGGGCTCTAACCTAGAGAGCTAATAAAACCAAACTCTACTGTAACAGAAAGGTGCTCAGATTAAGGGGCTGATTTGTGCCCCTTGCTTCAAACAAAGCTTATACTGGGAGATGTACTTACTGGCAAAGCACTCATCCTGCACCTATGAAGTGACAGACTGTACTGCCCTGGACTCAAAGTTACCATGCCTTTGTACGGGTGTTTCACCGGTTGGGGGAGGATACTGCTGTGCCTGTTGCCACAGCAATTAGCTGCAGTTATATATCCTGCCCTCAGCCCAAGCAAACACTGAGTTGCTGTCCTTCAGCAGCTTCCTCCAACCTCTCACACAGCTGGGCTCCACACTGGTAATAAAGTCATATTTTTAAAAACCCTACATTGTCCTTCCCAAAACAAATTTTACTGAAATTCTGCTGAAGGAATGATGCTGGTACACAAATCTTGCAACTGATTTCCAGGCCACAATATTAGGTTTATAATACTAATAGTTTTGAGCCAGTCATCTTCCTTGAGTGGTTTAGCTCACACTTGAAAGAAGAATCAAAGATTCACAATGCTGGAGAACACAGAAAATATTTCCTTTTCTCATATCTGACTGGTGTTATTTATGGTAGCTGAGTAAAATTGTGACTGACTGGGAAGTGCAACATTTAAATCTGAAATCCGAATTTTCCATGGACCCAACCACATCAGAGAAGAAAGCCGGAATAACACCTCCCAAACTGTCTCCAGGTACTGCTCCAGTACATATAATCAGAATACATTATATATAATCAGAATACCACCTTCTTCAATACTCACCACTGTCTTTACCAATGTTCCTCTTTTCACTTTATAGAAGATGTTATGCTTTTTTTTCCTGGAGGAGAGATAAGGACAACATATGTATCGCACATAAAAAATATAAAAGGTGGCTAGCTTGGAACTCAAGAATCACAATTAATCAAGCTGATTACCAATAGATTGCAGACAAATAGGAGGTAAGAGGTCAATTTTTAAAATGGACTTTTTTTTTTAGTAAGATGAACATCAGAAGAGATCAAAGTAATTAAGTACTATAATGCTGTAATTCCTTCATTGTTTCAGTCTCAAGCTCTGGCATGATGTGAGCAGGCTGGTGTCACCACACAGACACCAGCATCTGTTCTGACAGATTTGGGTCCTATTGGTTCCCCAACATTATATGATGTGCTGGGTCCTCCGTGCTGAGCAAAGTCTCGGGAGCAGGGCCAAGTCCTCAGTGCAGTAGCATCATGAGGTCTGCACAAAATCCCTTCCAGTTCAAATATATCCAGTTAATGTGTTTGTGCATGTGCTAAAATATTTTCATCAAGACATGAGACTGGCATTGTAATTTTGCCTGTAAACCCTATATCCAAATTCTATTGGATTGAGGAATACACATTACATGATCTCATAAATCTAAGAAATAAATGAAACTGCTTAAAAATAGAGTATTTTGTTTTTCTTCCAGAGAGTTTGATGATGTTCAGCCTCAGCCTGTATTAGTCACTGAGAACTACAAAGCACAACTGCAGTCAGATATCTTTGGAAGGCAAGCTGATTTTCTTCTTTCCCTTACCAGTTTAGAGAAACAGAAATATCTAAATAACATATATTGGGTAACCCAGAGCTTTTTTAAGCTTCTTGTTCTTGCTTGTTGTTATTTAGCTTTCATGTAGCTGTAGCCCTGAGAGTAATTCAAGTTTGATTTTATAAAACCTGATCTTCACCTCTTTCTTTGACTGCATTTAACTGTTGTGGAAATAAGGAGAGAAGGATGCCTATTGCAGCTGGAGAAGTTAACATACCTAAATGGCACTTCTTTTATAAAGGGAAGGTTGTAATAAGTCATGTGATTTAGAGTAAAGGCAGCAGTGTGCAATGGGAGCAATTTTCTGCCCCTCAAACAGCACTTCAGGTGATGTTGTTCATCTTTCTGTGACTCGCTGTGTCAAAGCATGCCCAGAGCAGAGGTGTTCAGGGACCTGACAAGCTGTAAGTGTCCAGCTGAAAAACCTGGGAGATATCCCAGGGCTCAAAGAATTCACTTTTTCAGTTGCTCTGATTTACTTCAGAATGCACCTTTAGGGAATTTATGTCTTCCATGCCTTTAGTTTCCCATTTCCTTTCTTGTCATCTTTAAAAATCCATTAAAGATCACAGAGACAGTTTCTCCGAGCTTCCATTTCTGAGGGGCTGTGGAGCTCCATAAAGCATACAGTTCCAGAGGTGAACTGACTCTTTTACTCTCTGCACCTTGATGTTGTTAGGACAACATTTTAATTATAGGTGATGGTTACAGACTGAACAAACATGCTGAATTCTACAGGGAAAAAACCAGTTTTCACTCATAAGGACTTAATGACAACTAGCTAACCAGTCCCCTTCTGTCTGAACAGAAGAACATTAAAATGCAAGATAAAATGGGGGGGCTGGTTTCTCAAAATGTTTGTTCAAGAGATTTAGAATTATAGTAGTCCTACATCTGCAAAAAGCAATCATTAAGGTTTTCAGGTGTTGCTGAAATAAAATTTTAAAAAAGTTAGTTCTCAAAAGGCAGCTGCAGTAGTTCAGCTTGCATTTGTATTTTCTAGACAAAACATTTTGTTAGTAACATATGATGACTGATATTTCACGTATTTTACAATATTCTTACAAGTTTCCCTACAGTAGAATAAGTTTACATTAAAATGCCACACCAGCCTTGCTATGATTAATTTAAAATTGTCTATCACTGTGCATGCTTGCTGATTTGCCCTGGATATTATAATAACTATAGCCTGCTTGTCATTTCCCGCTAACATTGCCTCACCTGTAAAACTGCAGCAGCTCTATTTCAGCTTCCCCAGTTTCTGCCATCATCTTACTTATTACAGTAGAATAAAAGAACATTTCTCAGGTGCATTCATAGATATTTTCATCATATTTCAAATGCATTCAGACAATTGCTGCATATTGGCACCAAAACAAATTAAATAATTTTCCACATCTCTTCACATACGGAATGTTTCCTTCCGTGTTCAAATGACGGCCAGTCTCTTATTTATGCAGAACTGGAAGGCAATGTTCCCACATACATGCAGAGCTATTTAGTTTGTTGAGATATATATATATTTATACCATATCATATTCCTATGCATGACTATGTCTGGGTTCATACATGTTTCTCTTTTTAAAAATGTGAAGCACTATAATAGAAAACCTACAGTTTAAAGTGCAAAATTTAAAAAGAAATGACAGGTCAGGTCGTTTGGATATAGGCTAATTTTAAGATAGCAGAAGCACCATGTCATTAACACAAAACCTTAGTTACACACACTGTCTGTGACTGCAGCAATTACTCTAACTGGGCAAGAGTAGTCAGATCAACACATCTGCCAGTGAAAGCGGCTGCATGAACGGACCGGCCGTGGGGCACAATCTCTGCATGTTTTGGGGCTGTCAAGCTTTGCGGTCCTGTTATTTTGTAAAGAACAAAATCCTTCTGAAACATTTTTCTGTTGCTAGAAACCTGCAAGAGCAGATGCTGCAGTCAGACCAATTTTATGCACATAAAAAAGTCTGTTCCTAATAAATGATCACTTGTAGCGGGATGCTGAGAGGGGCTTACATCCTGCCCTGGCTCTGAGCAGAGCCTCATCAGTGGGTATCATGCCTGTTCCTACCAGAGAGAATTTGGCTCCCCTATAGAATTTGCAATCCAATCTAGGAGAAGATGCAATAAGTGAATTTATTAACCCATGGGGGGTGCGGAACAAGCAATGAAAACAATAAAAAGACTATGTGTTAACCTATGTGCATACCTTGATGGCTCCAGGTTTAGTCGTATGTGCTAAATTAGACCATTAAACACTGTAAAGATAAGGGTGAACAGAAATGCTCTCACAGCCTTGTAATTTATACTATGTTACACAGAGTAGAGTAAGTTTCTCGTAGTAAATAGGGTCTCATTGGATGACTAGTCTCCAACAGTACATTTTCACATAATTAAAGTGGACACAGCTTAGAAAAATTAAAAGGCTAGAATGTAAGGCTCAGCTGCAAATAATATTAAATGGCATTATCAATAACAGAGATCCCAGGGTTTGCATATTAATTGTAAGAAGGTGCTAATTTGAGTGTTTTAAGCTTGCATTCACAAGCTTGTTTACATGCTTTGTTCCACCTGGACCTGTTTGGAGGTTTGTCAAAAACCTAACAAGCAGAAAAAGATTGCATTTGAAAATACACATACATGTTTAATTAAGCCAGGGCCACCGAACATTCCTCAATATATTTAGCTGTTGAGATTTAAGCACCACCAGAGCATCAGGCATTATCACCTTTTGAAGTACTGCAGAATCTTTAATATTTAAAGCACAAAGCAGACTTTAATATAAAATTCTAGCAGACCACAGAAGATTAAAGACGCATTATAAATGTGACAGTTTGTAAATGGAACACCAGTATTAAAGGGAACCCCCCTGATATTTTATAGCATATTTTTCAGGTGTATACTAAATTATAAATACAATTAAATAGCAGTAATTATTCTCTGGAAGTGGATGGCAGTTTAACTATTCTGGAAAATAGTGATTAACTAGAATGTAGGAAAGTGGTAATATGTGTTTTACCACACTGTTCTTGCAGTCAAACTTCATGCAGGAGTCTTCAGCTAATTTAAAACCACCCTGGGGCCCTACATCCATGGGCACAATGTCTTTCTTTCCATAAGGCAGGGAGTGGGGAGGGCTGCTTTCTTGGTGTCCAAAACTCTTGGCTCTTGCCTAAACTATACAGCTGATCTGTAGATGCTGCTGCTTCGAATTCCAAGGGAGGGAGGGCAGCAGGGACACCATAGAGGAGTTAAACTGATACCTCCTGAAGAATTTTAATCCTGAATGAAGATGGACCAATGCTGTCTCTTCACAGTCAGGAGGGAAATTTTGAAAGGAGCTACCAAATTAATTTGGCAATCATGTGTCTGCAGACCAACAAGACTCATTTAATAGGTTGTACCAACCCTTTAATTTAGTAAATAAACCCCATGGGACCAGAATTGCCCCATTCCTTTTCCGCAGCTCTGTTTTTCCAGAGCTGAGTAAAAGGAATGGGGCAATTCTGGTCCCAGACCTCCTGTGGGAGTGATGGCAACTATTCCATCTATTCCAACTATTCCAGAGGGGAGGAACTCTCAAGTGTGGGATTTGGAGCAGACTTTCTGCTTGCCACCTCTTGTGGGGAGTTGAGTCAGGTCCCCCAAATCAGAGCAAAGCTCTCCTGAAGGATGCAGGCTGATGGCAGTGGGCAGCATAGGGACCTGTCTTCTCTATATGGCAGCCAGGATTTTAGCACAGGCTGGACAGGAGGCCTCTCAAGGAATATGTCTGTCACAACTGAGAGCTGGGTCACGTTTTTCTATCCTTCTCTTTCTGCATTGCCCCTTGACCCCCTTCCCTTTAAGAAACAAACTGATGGAGGCAGCCCTTTTTATTTTCATCCCCAAAATTTGTTGGGTTTTGTTTTAGGAGACTCTCAGACTACGATTAATAATATTTAGCAATTTGCATCTTTGAAGACCATATGTATCCAGACTCTTTCAGTCTCACTGGGGAGAAAATCCCTGAACATTGGACATTTTGAGGAAGCTTTCTACAGCTTGAGACAGGGGCCCAAGACTACCAAGAGAGATGCTTGTAGAAGCCATAGTTTCTGGATTGCATTTCTCTGACCAGAAAATCTCTTACTCACCCCTTACCCACCTGGGATTTTGCCTATTCCAGGCTGCATTTAGGTCCGTGCACAGTAATCACTAAAACTCTTGTTGGCAAAATGAACAGCTCTGATGCTGGCAACAACAGCTTTAAGGAGGGTAAAATCTGGATAGGATTGAAGAGGAGAAGAAATTTAAAACAAGATTTTGAAAGCACAGAAATCCAACAATTTAGCATGAATATTCAGGTCTTTGGTGCTGGGCCATACAACTCCAAGGTCTCAGTGCACAGCTAAAGCAGTTCTCAAATCTCTGGAGTGCCAGGCACATCACCACATATAAGGGTGTTTTAATATGCATTCCAGTACAAAAGCTTAGCATATTATTTTCACTTTTATTATCAAAAAAAGGAAAATATAGTGAATGTTATCCAACAGAGTGCTTTAAAACAGAATTTTCAAATAATAAGTATAAAGAGATCTTAGTTATATTATTCATTGCAGAAATAAAAAATAAATTATACATAGTCTCCTAATAGAGATTAAAATGGATAAATAATGAAAAGATTACAATAGCTATATTTCTCAGGGTCTAGTTTATATTGTTAACCTAAGTACTGTACGCTATACATGATTAGGCACACTGCTTTATGAAATATGCAGTGCATCTGCTATTCATAAAAGCAATACTCAGGTCATATTTTCCACGAGACTTTGCAGGAGCTGGATTTCTCACATTCTGTGTTGGCATAGGGACACCAGACCATGCCTCGTGTCTACAGGGGACTTTTTTTTTAATGCAAGGATGGCAAAGGAATTTTGGTTTCTCTAAACTACTTAATTTTCCATGTATCATACACTCTAGCAACACCTCCTCTTCACCTCAGGTTGCAGCTTCTCTGAAAACAAGGATGCCTCTACCTGCTCCTGAAAGATTTTAAAGAATTAAAATAAAATAAAACTTTCATTTGGACTAAATACAAGATTTTATGAGCTTAGCAAAATAAAGAAGCCCAGAGAGCAAAACCAGGCACACTGTCTACCAGGGATGCTGAGGGGCCCATTGGAATTCTCTCTCCCCGCATGTCTGCATGAACTGCAACCTGGAAAAAAGGCAGCTTCACTCAAACCAAACAATCTCTCCAAAGAATAATTAGCTTAAGCAAATGGGTGTTTTATAAAGAAAATTGGGTTAGTTTTAGAAGACATTCAAATTCTCTGTGTTTCCAGTGTTGCCTTATGATTCCTGTTGTGGTGGGAGAGGAGCAGCCCTGTGCTGCAAGCCAGGGCAAAATTCCTGACAAGACCAGCCAGGGGGCTCCCTTATCAGTCTCCAGACCCTCAGATCTGTGGATTCCCAGGGCAATTTTGCTTATCCAAACAATCAGCACAGCTTCCTGCTGACCTAGTGCACCAATCTCATTTTGCCCCTCCATTAGCTTGTGCAGGGGTATGAAACCACCAAACAAAAACCAGCACCAGTGTAGATGTTACTGAGTCTATTAATGAAAAAAGGTTTTCCCAGTGAACATTTTTGTCTTTAATGATGGAAATTATGATCTTAATCTGCTTGCTAAACCCATATTTAAATGGCTAGAAAGAGTTTCATATTCTCCAGTGCAAGGGCCCAAATCTGTTGATATTACAAGTGTCATCAACATACAGCAGCATGGCAGCTGTCACCAGGCAGTTCAGAAAGGCTGATTTAATTGATACTTTCCATTTCAAATACAATTTGCAGTCGGCATGTGGTGAGAAATGCATCTCACCATGCAGATTTTCCTGATGCTGGAGCACAAAAAAAAAAAAAAAAAAAAAAGTGTGCTGCTTTTCTTTTGCAAAAAAGCTTGAAATGTAGTCTAGAAAGCAGAATATTCAACTCTATGTGTGAAAGTTGCTTTCATTTAAGTTAACTAAATCATACTAAATCCCAGATTATTTATTTCTGTATATGAAACAGCACATGTGGCAAAATGTAAAAAGTAGCGTACTATTTTTGGAAATGGGAAAGGAGGCCCTGTTCAGCTATGGGGTTTAAACTAAGGTCTGCAATTCAAGCCTGAGCCCGGAATCTAATTCAGATTTGATGGCTCCAAAATTCTTCAAGGCTTTCTAAGGAGTTTGTTGGGGTTTTTTTTTCTAAAATAACACAAATCTCACAAAAATAGCTGATCTCACTCTTTCACCATTGAAGGTCAAAAGATTTTAGCAAACCCAACTCCTATGACTTTCTTGATGCAGTTTAATTAATAGAACCTAAGGGTAGGCAGAACGATTTGACCATCTGAACTGACATCTGTATCACGGCCCATCGTGCCGTACCCAGATGCCCTGTACCAAGCCTAATAACTGGTGTTTGGCTAAGCCATAACACTTGTTTTCTTTCCTGTAAGAGACCTTTTCTCTGAACTGCACCTTTTTGTTTCTAAGGCCTGTGCCTGCCTGCAGGGGCAAGTGCCACATTGCAAGACAGGGCTTTTCATAGAAACACACAGGCACAAGCTTACTGATGTGACTTTTTTTTTTCCTCTCCTTTTTTACCTATGCTAAAGAAAAAAAGCCTTTCAGATTTTAAAATATGAAGCTAATTTTTATGCCTGAGGAGGCATTACAGCCAGAGTTGGACCATTTCAGTGCTATTTCCCACCAGAAGAGCTCATGGATCCCAGCAGCGCAGCCTTAGCCATGGCTGCAGTGAGATCCCAAGCTGAACACAGCCTCCTTGGCCTCTGCTTGGATCTCCTCAGAGCGGGAGTTTCTCCATGGCTCTGGCCTATTCGGCCCTGTGACAGAGGACAAGTAGACCACCAAAGGCAGGACCTATCACGGGGCTGTGCCCAGGGCAAAGGAGTGCATTCCCTGGGACAGTTGATGGGACTTCACACCTTTCAGCCTGGTTGTGAACCTACCCCTCGCTTTACACTTCCATTTTAGGGAGGAGATTTAGAACAAGAGCTTAGACTGGAAACTCCTTTGACATCTTTTCATGCATTTCATCCAGAACCACTCCATCCAGCTGTTCTCATCCCTGTTTTAGCAGACAAAGCAGTGCCTGAAATCCTTTTTAATTCAAACATCGCTGAATGTTCTTCTCAAGACACAACAGAGTGCTCCTGGCCCCTTCCCCCTCCCCATATCTTGGGTGAGCACATACTTAGATCCCCCAAGCACAGTGATAATTTCTCCTTACCAGCAGAGCCAGTCATTATTTATTATATCACTCTCTCACTTCTTCAGTCTCTCCTAGTGGGAACATTGCAGTGGCTGCTGGCTAGAAAATTAGCCAAGGGAACTTCTTCTGTTGGTCTCTTTCCTCATTATACTAGTAAAAAAAATTCGACTGTGACATTCTAGCTCTCTCTGTATATATATATATCAATGCAGGTTGGAAGCACACTGTAGGGGCTAATAGTGAGTAATTTAACTGTGGCTTTCTCACACGTTTTACCTTCATTCTTTCTCCAGAGTAGCAGCAGAAGAACAGTATGTTCGTGTATTGTTGCTCCACATTACAAGCAGACCTTACAAGTTTATGTCTAATCTCACTCTTTTCACTACGTTCTGTTTTTCATGGCAATGTGATGCAATTTCTTCCAGTGTCAAGGTGCTGCCATAAATCACACAGAGATTCAGGTAATCCTTAAAGAAAAGTTTACATTTTTCCATCTTAAAAAGTACCTTTAAAAAAAACAACAGAGGAATGTCTGACTGGAAAAAAGTTCTGCATATGCACACATGCTGTCAGTGGTATGCTGCTAAGGGCCATTATATTAATATGTGTCCAGAGAGGTCGTTCTCTTCATTTAGGTCTAGACTTATCTGCACTGAGGGCAGAACTGGTGGCAGAACTGCTCAGACAGGAGTCATGTGAAGCAAAAAGGACAGGAACACTTTTCCTTGTCTCCATTCAGGTGTCCCTTAAGTATGGCTTAGGCCAATGATGGGATCGGTTTCAGTTCATGAAAATTAGTAGAAGGTGTGCTCAGCTGTTCAAAAGAGCTTTGTGCATGTCCAGGTCATTGTTTTTGTGTGTTGGTGCCAAGTGCATGCATTCAGATCCATGGGGAGAACATCCACACTTTACCCAATGGATAAACAAAAAGGATTGAGTAATTTTGTGGAATAATGATGTATTTGGGAATGGTCACACTAAATCATACGACTGTTCCCCAGAATCCCTTCTTGAAACAAACACAAAGGAGAGCTGCAAATGACAACATCACAAATGTTCAAATGTCTTGAAAACTTTGGATTTTGATATCCCTGATTTTGACCCAGATCCATTACATATAAATACACATCCTTCTAGGAACATAGACAAAGTAAAATTTTGTGACTTATGGCAAGGTTTATAAAAATACAAGTCTGCTTAAATATTTTGTAGAATGTGCAAAACATGAGGTTAGAGGTGCAAAAAGCATAGAAACACATTCACTTTTTCTTTTCACCCCAACTACCTTTCAGCAGTGAAGTGCTGCTGATTACAGGTGTGCAACTCTTCATCTAGAAGAGACATCTTCAAATCCTTATTTCCTAAATCAATCTGCTGGTCTTGATGAGAGCTATCAGCAGCAGGAAGCAGTCCCTGCACCCTGCACTGCCCAGTGACTCTGAGTGTCCCCAGATGGCACCAGGGGCACCTCTCCTTGCCTGGCCCTCTGCTCCCCGTTCCCTGTGCTCGCCTGGTACATGCAGCCGGCTCGCGTGTTGCAGCGGTGTGTAATTGGCTGGGTAACTCCATGTACCTAGCAACGCAGATGTCAGACACTGGCTCTTGCCCAAAGGGAAGGAGGACGAGGACAGTAAACAAAGACCTTGGTGTCCTCCATTTTGGAGCGCCTGCTGTAAGTTTTACTCTCTTCACTTTGAATTATAGTGGCAGTGCTTTGAGCAACTACATCTGAAGTATTCCAGCAACATCACACTCTTGTTCCACCACCACTCTGATGACCACCAGTATAATTCAAAGAGAAAGAGTAAAAACTCACCTCTAGGTATAAAAAAAGAGAGAGAGTTTATTCCCTGCCAGAAAAACAATACGACCAGAATTATAGCAGTTGCTACCCTGAACTGTAAAAGTAATGCTTTCTGTTAGCCAATGAATAAAACTGTCCTTTTTCAGGAAAACCATCTTTCACACTTATAATATTATCTTTCCACTAGATGCTGAATACACTGGTTTACTGGATCTAGTGGTTTTTTTTTATCAAGGAAAAGGTAAAAGAAGAGAAAAAGTAATGCTTTTTTTTCTGCTTACGGAAAAAGAGGAAAGGAGAAGAATCTTTTTATATTTGCATTGCTAATTAGCAGAAAGCACAGAGATAATACAGTGATCAGTACTGTACACACGTTTTGAGAGATGAACAAACACTGTGCTGCATTTGCATATGCAAGTGTACCATTTGTGTAGTTTATGTTGCATCCAGGCTTTTCCACAGGGCTCCACAAAGGACACACTGAAAACCCCCAATGACGGGCTGGGGAGGATGTTAGGGTATGATTTGTTTACCCTGGAAAGGGCAATGCAGGGGCACAGCTTGCTTTTCAATGTCATTTTGGTGTTTCTTCACCCCCAAACAAATTCACCAGCTGGGTTGACTGAGGAAAAGGAATTTAAGAGTCTTGTCCAAGGTCACCCTAAGGAATGAGCAAGTCAAGCCGCTTACTCAAGGGCACTGAGTGCTTCAGTGGCCCAACCTACCTCCCACTTGCTTCAGGTTGTTTGTGCCAACCTCTGCCCCCCTCACTGCATAGCCTTCCTCATGCAAGCAGTACAGTGTAAAGTTCACAGCAAAGCCAGTGAAGCACCCTGCACCATCCATCCATCTTCTTCATGAGATAAGAATAGTTCCTTAAACCTTTGTTCATGGCAGATGTTTTCCTGGTCTGATGGTTTTTTTCTAAGTGTCAGTGTCTATCCACAAACTCTATCTTGATGTACATCCCCATGCCTTGATATATGAATAGTTTTATGAGATGAACACAGCTTGAAAAACTGAGGTCAAACCTGAAGAAGGTTGAAGAAGCTGGGATAGCGCAAAACATTATATAGCTTGAAATAAACACTGCCTTATCTCACAGAGGTCATTTTATTAGGAAAATGCAGTAACTCTCGGAAAACACTAGCCACATTATCAAGCTTGACAGAAACTTAGCTTCTGCTCATTCACATATTTGGCCTCAACAACAGCAAATGCTTCATCCACGGGTATTTTTTCTTTTAGGGTCTGTCCATAAAACCAACTGCACAGCGATCTCTTTTCTGTCTAATTCCCTTAGCTTCTCTTAGCTGAACACAGAGTGTACATTCAGCAATATTTTTTGAGAATTTAAACCAACAAACCCACTGCCCTAAACATCACTTCATTTGCCTGGCAAGTGATAAGTTGAGTATCTACACAAGAACAGAGTACTTATTTATTTACGTGGTATAATCTACAAGGGTATGATCTCCAGGTTGAGAAGTTCAAACTGTCAGAGACTCCCTTTCTACTTCTCCTTTTCCCTGGATAGGCAGGGTGTTTCACTGTAGGCCAAACCTACAAAAAATCATTTCCATGTACTCTTTGGGTACATGAGACCAGCTCTGGTGTCACCTGGGTTTAGCTTGATCTTCCACTGAGCTGACTCTGGTCTTCTGCTGGATTCACTCGTCAGCATGGCAAGAGCTCCAGATACACATGGGGGAAAACTCCCCAGTGCTTCTCTGGATCCATGTATTTGGAAAGTCATATCCCTAAGCACACCCCTAAATCCTTTTCTACCAATTTCAGCTAGGATAGCTTACACAGGATTTACCCATAGGAAGATGATTTTTATTGACTCCTATTCTTCCCCCGAGTGTGGCTGCAGAGGTGTCTTTAAATCTGGACTCTGACACTTCACTGACTAAATGTTACTTACACTGGAGAGAAAATAACTGAGTTCTGCTGTTGGCAGGTCTGCTTGGATATTGTCACCTCGAACTCACTGTGCAATGAGCACTATTTGGAGGCAGCTCACTGTACCTTGTAAGGTCCCAACAACTACCTGTATGCAAGTGAAGCACAGAATGACAAACCCCCTCCAGATACCCCGGCACCAGCGTGCAGATCTCGCCTGCATTCCAAGAGTTCGGTTGACAGCCCTGAGCCCTCTGCTGAGAGCTGGGGGTGCTGTTTGTGCCCTTGCAGGTCTGGTGGTCGGCCTCAGTTAACTATCAGGTTTTCATCCCAGTTATATTAATGCCCAGTGATGAACAGTATGAGCAGTAGTGTAATTTACAGAACTAATTAAAATACTTTTAGAAAAGTGAAGGTATTATTAAATACTGTCAGGTCCCAGTATGAAAAAGTAGTTTCAATATTTTCTTTTATAAATATACTCTATAATTCTAAACAGATTCTTCTCACTAAGGCTCCCTATCTACTGAGGACAAGAGAGGACAACTGTCATCTTAAGCCATTTCAAATATACTCACAAACAAATACTTATATTAATATTAAACATGTAGCAGTTTCAAGAGCATGTATTTTTTTGTATAGAGATCACACTATTCTTTTGTAGAGCCAATATGGCTTTTGTTCGCAGCTCCTTTTAAACAATCTGGATATTAACTTTTCTACTACTGCAAGCCTCTGAGTAACTTCCAGCAATATTCTCCAGACAGGTGTTTGCATAAAACGTGTCTTACAAAGACCTTGGGCAGACAGCTAAGGAGTTTTACCTTGTGCATATTAGCAGCCCAACTGCTCAAATGCCACAAAGGGCCCTACAGATCCTACGACTGGTTCCCTGGTGCTGCTGAGGCTGTTACTTTATTGGTAGTATGAACCAGAGAAATGTTATATGTTTTTCAGAGAAAGAGTTATGAGCTTTGCGTGAGTGCACGTGAGAAGAATGGATAACAGCAAACCAGCCCATCCCAGCTCCCCACTCTCCCCTTGCTGTCTCTGTGGTTGCAGACAAGTTTCTTCTGGTCCCCATGAGAATGGTGAGACAGTCTTTAGCAATTAGCCCAGGGAGGGAGAGGCTAATTGTACCAATTAGTAGTGGAGCACCAGGTGGGGAGACTTAGGGCCCAGTCAAGAGGGGACTAATAAAATGACTGCCAGGGTCAGTGAGGCAGCACCATTGGGGAGAGGAAGGAAAGATAGGACTGCTGATTGCATCTAATTGGACCTTTTGCTTCCGCTGTAAAATAGTCTTTTCGAAGCACTCAAAAAGAATAGGAGGATCAGTCAGACCTGTGGCTTGAGGAGTCCTTCAGGGGCAGCAGGGGAAGAAGCCCAGGTACAGCCTCGCCAATTCCCTCACAGCTCATGTGGCTCAGAGCAGCCTTGTTCTTCCCCAGTCCCCAGTGAAGCCTCTGTAGAGAGGCCCAGAGTTGTTGTGTAGCCACACTTTGCAATGTTCACCCACATTTTAAGCACTATAAGGTCCTCAAGGGGTCTCGCTCAGAGAATAATATCTTGCCTAGCTCAGGTTTTCTTCCCTGTAGCTCAAGGTTCCTACATGGAAACAACTGTAAATGGAGGGCACCTCAATCCCCTTGTGCCCTGGATTCAAACTGTATTACGGTGACACGTGCTCAAGTGACAGAATAACACACCCGATCACAGTAGATCACATTATAACAAGGTTGTTGCAAAACACTCATCAACGTCGTTTTTGCAACAGTCCTTGGTCTCTCCGGGTTTCAGAGCAGTACTTAAACCAGTCTTCAGGACATTTTGAAGTGAGGCACACAGCTCCATGCTTCAGGAGGACAAAGCCTGGCAGAGGCCCTCTCTAGGAGCTACTCATTCACTACTCTGCATCCATGGTCTGAATTTTTACTCCAAAAGCACACTGTAACTACTTGCCAGTGTACTCCAAAAACAGCCCAAAGCAACCACATAGAAACCAAACAATTAAAACAATAAAAGCATTGAGTCATACAAACTACAAATACCCATAATGTCACAGCTTAACTACACAGCTACTTACTAAGACTTATTGGGTGGTGCTTTATACCAGATCATCTTGCTGAACGCCGGACTTGTGAGATCTCCGCCATTCTGTAGACCATGGGCTGTCCAGAGCAGGGCTGCATAAAGGCACATCTGATTCTTTCCACCAAAGTCACTCCATTTTCTAGAATGTAAGACAAAGTTCAATTTACCACATGCCAGGACACTGCAGATGCTGTTTTTCTCCCTTACCTAAAGGCAGGACACGTCCTACAGTCCCAGCTCCATGGTTGTCACCGAACTAGTGCTTCATGTGAACAGCACAGGCAGTGCCTGCAGCAGGAAGCAGAACTGAAGGGTGACACTGTTGGACATCCCCCAAAAGGGAAAAGTTATGCTACCCCTTTATGTTGGTGAGTGTTAGGGCTGTTCAAAGGCCTAACTGGTCACTTGTTGCATGGGAAGCACCAGAAAGAACCTCAGGGCTTTGGACTGTCAAGATGATGAAGGCATTACAATGGCAAGACACCTGTACCTGAGACATTGTCCTAGTTTTTGCATGAGACTGAGACTTCTACCTGCATACCCAGGCAGTCAGTAGACTCAAGCAGTCTGGGCCACCCTTTCTCACAGAAACAGAAACTGGTCACTCAGCCAAACACTCACTTTCTGGAGCATAAATCTTTTGAAAACAAACAAACAAAAAAACCCCTTGAGGCTTAGGAAAGACCAGTGAACCATAAAGACCTAGCAAGACGGTCCAGGTCCAAATTAGCAGCACTGAACAGTGGTTCAACAGTGCAAAACCTTTCAGCTTTTTGCTATCAGTATCAGAAGAAAACCAGGGTACATTTAAACTCCAGCACCTTGCCACAGTTTAACAGTAAATGGCCTATATTGAATAGCTGGCAACACATTCACTCTCCTTGTTTTCCTTCCTTGTTAAATGTTTCCTGGCATGGTGACAGGTAAAGCATAATACAGCTTGGCAATATGGCTTTTACATGGTGAAACAGCTCCTCCGTGCTACGCTAGAATACATATTACTGTGACAAGGGGCTTTATTCTGAATTATCTGCACATACTAAAAGCCAGTGGGAAATTGGAGGAGAGTTTAGTGAAAACTACATAAGATTTTGTTACTGCTGAGCGGAAAATTTTGGATGGAAATCACGGAGTGTGGGGCTTAATCACAGCTCCTTTTGCTCAGCACATTATGGAAGGCAGACCCAGCCATTAAAAATTCACTTGGGAAAGGTGGATGGTTATCCAGCATTAAGCATGTTTCTGTGGCACCGAATTCTTCAGATTGCTTGTGGAGTTAAGTCATCCACTTCTTAACCTGACAGTGCTTGTTGATAAAAACAGTACCGAGAACTGGATGGTGCACTTACACAAAGCTGATAGATGAGATAGAGGGAGAGGATTTATCCTGTGGAAGGAGAGCTGGTTAGGAATAAAGCTGTGCTGACTTCAAAGCATGGATATGATCAGGTTATGCAATTATTTTTTAACATATATGTGAGTGATGGAGAGCAGAAAGCCATGCAAACCTGGTTCTGTGCTGCCCTTCCTTGGAGACAGTCTTCCCCAGAGCCACTGTTGTGCCTCACAGGGGCATCTTCACTTGGCAGCTTTCTGAAATGCAGGAGCCAATTTGCATTTCAAATTTATGAGATATTTTGTATCAGGAAGTTGCTGTTAAACAAAGGTCTTACTTGCTCTGTGGGCTGGGATAAAATGCTAATGACATTCTGGGTGATACCAGTTGTTTTTGAGAGTTGAGCTGAAGAAAATGACCAAAAGGAGAATAGACAAATTTCTGAGCCAGCAGGTTTTTCTGTTTCTATCTCATAGATTTATTTTCATATTCAACATTTTCATATTCCTGCTTTGTTCAGCCTATCAGGGGTTTCATGCATTGGTCATAACTGGGGTGTTGGGTGTGGTGTTTTTCCCCTGGAAGATTGTTTCTATTTAATATCAAAATTATGAGCTCAATTTGTATTTTCAGATTTTTTTAAACTGGTTTGGAAAAACCAAGGCTCAGGCCATTTTCACCATCCAACACCTACCAGAGGCCTCAGACAATGACCTGATAGAGAGCTTGAAGACCAAGAGAATGTAAGTCAGATTGAACAGGGCCTAAGGTAAAATGTGCTGGTATACCTGTTTTCATTAAATGAGAAGACTAGTATCCTTACTGTCTTGGTTATCTCAGCCATCAAGAACTCTCATAGGAAGAGAGAAACCACCTCTCTGGTATCCTCTGTATGGGAAGCACTATCAGAAATATTGAGGAAACAAGTGACTACAGTCTTCAGATGCTGCCTACCATTGGCCACACAGGACGCCCACTATGCAGGCAACCAGGTAAGCTGGATAACCAGTATTGGTGAGCAAGGATGAATAAGGCAAAAATGTTCTTTGCCATTGTTGTTACAAGAACTCCTGGAGATTCACATTATATGGAGACATTCCAGAATAAATGTAACTGTGCCAAAAAAAACCACAAGGGTCAATGAGGGACCTAAGCTTACCTTGGCCATTTCTGTCAGATGTTTCTTTTGACCTCCAAGTGACTAACACAGTCCTCACCAGCTGAACAGCAGCCTTCATCTGTGCTCCATGCTACATGACAGGGAACTGACCATACTTTGAAGACAGGAGACAAGCTTCATAAGTAGTCTGTCAGCAGAATTATTTCTGAGGCCCTTGATTAATAATGTAGGACATCAGTGATCTTGGAAAACTTTAACATCAGCACTGTTCTTCGCTGAACAGAACAGCTGTTGACATCCTTGTTGCTGTTTCTTGGCTGAAGACAGATGTTTGTGAGCTTAGATGGAAAAGGCAAGAGTGTATGAACAGTGGAAAACACTCACCGCTTCCTTATACTTACGTGGGGATTCAATCTGTACTCTGGGACGTCTTTTAGATTATAATTGCTCCATGATTAAGTATGTGCCAATGGCATCTCTTAGGAGTTGAGACAAGGAGTACACTCCTGTTACTTGTATGATAGTCCTCGCATGGCAGAGGAAATACAAGAGCACTAGGAAAGAGCAATAAATACCATTAACTGCTCCATTGGTTTCTATTTTTGAAGGGTGCTCTGGTCTCAGATGTTAATGGAGTGGCTTAATTTTCCTTGAAATGGTCATAAACTCAGGAAAATGTAATTCAGGGATGAGGTATGATATCTTGTGTTGAAAAAAGGCTGGATGTTCTTAATGCCTAAAAAAAGATTGTTCAGCAGCAGATCAGCTGTGTAAAAATGTGACCCCTCAAATGCTTCCAAGTTCAAAATTATTTGCTGGGTAAGTGTCATTTGAACAAGTTAAAGCTTCACAGTTTACTAAAGGATGTGTTTTGTATTCTGGTCCAAGTATGACTACAACAGAAAATGCTTTCCCTGAATCATCTGAAATACCAAATGTAAGGCAAAATTTTGCTTCAAACTTCCATGAAGAGCTAAAGCCTCTCCACCTACAGTAATATACAAACTACATAGTAAATCACCTTTCTGAAAACATTTCATCCACTTTATACTTTCAGTCCAGCTATTAAAGGCTTCTGTAAGTAAATCTCTTATTTCTTTAAGGGAATAAAACTGCCCTGAGCTTACAGACACTTTCACCTTGAGGAACCCATGATGAAAACTGTTCTGGGGATGGAGAAGTAAGATCCCGTCTCAGGAGGTCCTGGGACCCTGCTGGTCTCAGAGCTGTCCTATCAGCCAGTCCCACTGAGAGAAACATCAAGCAAGAAGCAAGCTTCATCCTGCAGAGGGAAGATCTGTGTCAGAGGCATGCTCAGGCATGATCAGACTATTTACAGGTATAGGAAACTTGCTGAGATCAGGCTTCATGCACCTATCTTCTTTCCAGATTTGTTCTCAGGCTGGGAACATTTTTCCTGCACAGGAGCTGCTTCTATAGCCCCTTGAGAAGTCACTAGGAGCTTTCTCTTTTCATGCTGTGGGAGCAGAGGCTTTAACCACACTGCCCCCGTTACATGGACAGGTGAACTCAGGATTTTTAGCATTATTGTTATAAAGTTGAGAAGTGGGGCTAGAAAGAAGGTTGGTGAGGGGAATGGTCATGATTTGCTCAAGATCTTGAGGTGAAGGATGGCATGAACTTGGAAGGAAGCCAAAACAAGTAATCTCATCCATGGCTCTTGTGCTGACAAATAACCCTAAGCAGAAAACAGATCACTGTCCCCAGACTCCTGTGGCTCCTATATTGAAACCAGTAGGACCATTACAGCAGATACAAGGCAGAAACCAGCTGGAGGGTACCCAGAGCTGCTCCTAGGCTATTGCCACAAAAAAAAATTCCCTTGCCCTGCCACTGCAGATATGAGAGAGGTTTGAAGAGATTTATTGCTGTAGGACTAACAGCTTTTAAGCACTGATTAGCTGATATAGGATTAAGCATGTATTATCCAGCCCATGTGCCATCTGATGCACTTTCAGAAAAAGCACCCCACCAGAGGTGTTGTTTAAACACCAGGTGTAGGTGATGTTTGTTATTATGTAGATGTTACTAAATGATTTGGGAATGAAAGCATTTTTAAATTTAAATCTTATAAATTATTAGGGACAATTAATAGACAGGTTTTTTCCAAAGTTAAGTAATTTCTATTATTAAATCTGCTTTTTTGTTTCTCAGTACTGAACCAATCATTATAAAATATAACACAACAAACAAAATAGGGTCCATCACACTGTACCATCAACTATTATTTATCCATGTTTGTGTAATGATTTCATCATTTGATCAAATAATAGCAGATTCCACAATATGTCATTCACGTATCCCCAGTTTATCTATAATGACTTTCCTCTTGTCAGCTCATTTCTTGAACCTTTGCTGAATCTGGTTTCAATAGTACTATAAACAATCATCATTGCATTGTAAAACTGGAAACTCTCCACTAAAATAGTGTTTTGATCTGGGTTGCCATAGTAATAAGTCTGTGCTCCCCTCTTTGGAGGCCTTGTTATATGAAGTATCTGTGATTTGCTCAGAATGGCCCCAGTTCATCTGTCAAAGTAGGTTTTTCCTTTTTTAAAATAATGATCTAGAAAATCCCACAGTGGCAACAAATATTTTACAACCATAACGAGAAACATTGTATCACTCAAGCTTTGTAAATCTATGCCATTATTGTATTAGAATAAATCATTTTCCTTAGGTATATTACTTAGAAATATGCAATTCTAATTTTAGAGCATGTATTCAATAGGGGGTATTTATTTTTTATGTAAAGAGAATTATTAACTTTGACTTCAAAAATACATCACATGTCAGATTGTGTTTAGAGGCCCTGCAGCAAAAAGAAAAAAACCCTGAATTTTTTTCTTATTTCTATCAAAATACTGCAAATATCCAGTCAGTTTCAGATTTAGTTACTCTAGTCCATTCTTAAGTGCTGATTTTTATAATGAGATCAGATATTACCACAGATTTTACAACTGCACCCTCAGATAAATGATATTCAAATTATATACTTGCAAAAATCAGAAGTCCTGAAAATACATCAATGACACTATGAAAATATATCACTATACATTATTTTAAATAAAAATGCTCCAGTCAGTTACAGTAATTTGATACATGAACTATGATATTTCCTCCTGCAGGAATGAGAGTAAACAAACACTACATCAACACGCCAGTGACAGACTCCATGGAAAGAGGTAAGGATGGGG
This sequence comes from Pachyramphus minor, assembly GCA_013397135.1. NCBI lineage: Eukaryota > Metazoa > Chordata > Aves > Passeriformes > Tyrannidae > Pachyramphus > Pachyramphus minor. Next base: position 940,248 of record VYXB01004616.1, read on the forward strand.
ATCATATTTTATCTAAGACAAATGGTTAAGTTGGTTACTTTATGTAAGTCGCTACCAGCTACAGGATTACTTCACGTAACTCACTGTCAGCTGCTGCCTCATAATACCTGACAGGGGAATATTAAAATCATCAGTGGGAGAAAGTATGGAATGCATCTCTCTCTTATTCAATGAATTCTAATTAAAAAATAATTACTGTATGGTGGGCAACCTTCCGGCCTTAGGCTCCTCCCCGCACATAACACTAGTTGACTCCTCGGCAAAGCAGGAGGTGAGCTGAGGTGCATATGCACATTTCCTTACATTTTGCCAGTTACTTAGTTCTAAGTAGTGCCAGACCATGGGAAGTCTTCGGAAATAGTTTTATATCATTTTGCTGAGTGGATCCCCAGAAGACGCTGTGGGGGCAGAGGTGCTACACATCTTCTGTTATAATTGACCTGGGCTTTGAGATTTCTCTGTCATGATGTATCCCAGAAAGGTGCATGATGGGAAGAAACTTGTTATTCCTCCAGCAGTGCCAAATGGACAAGATCAAGTAGGCCTGGGACTTGAAAAAAAGGAAGAAATATTGACAGATAAGTAACCACTCCAGTAAATGACAGGCAGGCACAGGAAGCTTGATTTCCTTGGGGTTTGGAGGTAATCTATTAACTTTAAAACATTTCAGTGCAAATGTAATAGATTTAAAAAAAAAAAAAACAACCCCCCCAAAATATAAGGCGTTTAATTGAAATCATTAGGTCTATTTTGATTTTTTTTACTCCTTGCAAGTTATCAGAGCGAGAACAAAAATCCACTCATGACTAAGAAAGCTAAATCCAGACTTAATTCAGCCCAAAATATTTATTCATCAGATTACAAAAAAATGTGTCTGTAATATAGCTCAAGAACTTTAAAGGTGTCCTCTGAGGAGCTGTCATTTTTTTATGGCTCTGTGACTGGCATTGAAACACTTGATTTCAAATTCTTTGGATAGTAGCTCATCAACATCCAGGGAAATGCTAGGACAAATTTATATCAATAATGTGGATTGGACTAATTAAGAGCAGAACTTGTCTCTTGAGACCACTGTCTCATTTAGCGCACTCAGTGCCAGCCCAGCCCATACCAATGCATGTCCTGGGGGCCAGGAGAAGAGTTCTCCTGGCTGCTGTGTACACACACACCCAGTCACATATCCCAGACTCAGGATGAAGTGCTAGCTCTCCATGCTGGCATGATCCAGAACAAAAGGATTACAAGTACTCTGGATTTAGGCTCCATTACTGAAGATTTCTGTAATTTCTACTTAAAGATGCTCTCATGTTCTCACTGTTTGCAGCTGGGAATTCTCTTGCACTGAGAGGTATCCTCTTGCCCAGAAGCAGCTTTGCTGCCTTACCCAAAATTCTATTGACATTTGGCTGAGGTTCCAGTTAAAAAAATCATTCCTGCTATCCCCTGTGTGTCCCCCTGGTTGAATTCTTGTATCCTGGGAGGCTCTCTGGGTCAGCCACATCCAGACTCATGGCACAGCAATATTGTACATTGCCTCGGGCCCTGCTAAAGAGGTTGCTGGAACAGAGAGGGAAGTGGGATGAAGAGGCCAAATTCCCTCCACCTTGCAACTCTCTAGACAGCCTATATTCCTCCTTCAACCCATTCACGTCCTCTGTTGCAGGACCAGCATGAGGAAAAAGCTTTAAAACAATGGAACACAAAAGGAAAAAGGAGATGAATTGCCTTGACCTCACCATGCAGTCTACCTCCAATCATTCTTAATTGACATCTTCCATGCTACAGTTTAAACAGATTACACTTTGATCCATCTACCCTTGATTATTTATATGAATTGAACACACAGCACGGTAATTCCCTCCTTCCTTTCTATAACTTTTTTCATATTTGTTGAAGTCTGTTACACACCCTCAGTCTCTTTCTGCAATTAAATTACACCACTCACTCAATCTTCCTGAGTAGATTATGTTTTCCAGACCACTAGCTCTTTCTGTCCTTATCCTCTGGACAGTTTCTTATTGATCATCCACTTCTGGAGATTTGTTTCTTGTTCTGCCATGACAGCAAGCCAAATAAGGTAACAGTTGGTCCTGGAAATGAGTTATGTTGAAGAGAGTTTTACTGCTCACTCAGCTTGGTAGAGACTCACAGGTCTCTAGAGATCCAGGTTTGGTCCCACAGATCCATTTTACCAAGAATGGAGTTTAATTCTGGATGGATCAATACTCTCTGGCAAGACCCCGAGATATATGCATGAAGTACAGGAGTAATCTGTCAAACTTAAGGAGACACAATGTGTAGATTCAAAATTACTGCATCTTTACAGAAACAAATTTGCATTACCTGAAATATACCTAAAAAAAAATCCCCCAAATACTCCTTAATATTTTCAATAATTTAAAGTTTTAACTTTTTTTTCCTAGTTCTACTTATACATTATTATAATTAAATTATATTCCCTTTTGATAACTTCTCCTCTTACGTTACATGACACCTGATTCTCATTTATACCAGGACTGCTTTTGGCTTGCTCCTGATAACAGCATGTACATTAGATACAACAAAATATACTCCCACCTAAATGTCCCTCTACTCTGTCAGTGATGTAACATAGCATTAATGTAAATGAATCCCAGACCTCAACTTTGTAGATCCATGTTGACTTTTTAAGTTTGAGGTCTTAGTATGATATAAAAGCAGGTACAGTTGTATTTTCAGTACAGTATTATTATATTCTTAATGCCATAAGATACATTTTCATAAAATAGTAATGTAGGTTTTTCAGTGCATAACTTGGTGGCTTTGGGAATATTTGAAGAGGGAATGTGTTGGATCTGGATTATGAAATACGCTTTAATACCTACTTGTTAATTATTATCAGGCCATCTGCAATGCTCTGCAGTCACTTTATGAGAGATCTCTCTTGACCTATCCTGCATTTGTCCACTATACCCACCCTTTCCATCAGCTCAGCATGGGCACAGTATTACTCAGTTTTCTCATGCTGTGAGGGGTTAGGTGAGGCAAAGGCTCACACACCAGAGTCTTATCCTATCTCCTAAATTCTTTTTCTGTCCACCTAAAGTCTCCTAATTGTAACTGTGAAGAACATAATGGGAAAAGCGTATCGACTTGTTTAATTTAAAACAGGGTATGTGAACTATCTTTACAATAACTACTTGTTTCAATAATTTATAACTGTGATGCTATACCTGAAAAATGATTCAGATAACTAGAGAATGTGCACTTTAAGTTTAAAGTCAAGGTCTTCCTTGCTCATTTTAATGACTTCTCTTGTGCACAAGATATTAATATTCCTGTGAGCAAACATAGCACTGACTCATTAATCAATAGGGGCTGGCTCCTCTACATAATAACAATAGCTGTACTAGATAATTAACTTTTGTTCCATTGGCTTTAGTTTGTACATAATTTCCAGTGGCTGACACTGGCTAATAAAAAGCTTCGCAGATGACAGACACCTTTTAAAACCCTTTTTACTTGTTTTGGAAAATGATCCACACCTACTGATATAAGTAAAATACAATGCAGGTGTCGGTATGTGTCCATGCCATATTTAAAAGGAGGCAACTGACAATAAATAAAAGACCTAATAAATATTGTAAGGCTTCAGTGAATCCTGCTGTTAAATTGTAGCATAGTGAAGGATTTGCATTTTCCTGTCATGTAGTTATAAGTCTAGAGACAAAGGTATGTCTGCAATTATATGAATATTCTAGGCAACTGGCAGATTTCTTCAGTCCAGACTGGGATAAGAAACACATGTGTTTCTGCACCAGTTTTTTTCCACAAACACATTTTTAATATTAGGTCAAGTTCACCAAAAGTGGCAACAGCAGAAACTCTACTGTAGCACTGAGAGACTTACCACGGAGTGAGGTACAGTATTATCTGTGCCAGAACACAAATGAAAAGGTAGCTTTAAATCCAAAATTTTGGTTACTCTGCAAGATGGCTCCACAGACAGCTGCAGCAGCATCTTCCAGGAGCCCATGGTCTATGGCACAGGGGCAGGCATGTGCAACATGGAAGCAGGAACTCCTAGAGCATGGCCACTCACAGACAGCCACCATGAGACACCAGGGACAGATGGCTCTTCGCCCAGCCTATCATTTCCTTTGCTTCCATCGTTAAGGATTTTCAGTCAATGTTACTTATGCCTTCTTCCTTAAAAAAAACCCCTAAACACAGGGGGAGCCAACTTGATGTCATTAGCAGAGCAGACTGGAGAGGGAGAAATCTACTGTATGCAGAACCTGGAGTCTTCAAAATCTACTTTTCTTCTAAAATAAAAGAAAATTTTTCTTTAGAAATAAAGGAAATCTTAAATCACTTAATGCTTTCTTTTGATGTATTACATGTTTAAATGGTCATCTAGAGTATAACACAGCATTAAATAAACCACACATATGAGAAATTTGAAAAGCAAAAATGGAAATACTGTATTTGATAAATATCAATCTGTCTGCCAAATAATGAGTTTCTGACACCCCTATATCTCTTTCTGACTGATACAGGTTGTTGGGGAAGTCAGTCTGGTATTTCTTTCAGAGGTGATGTAATTTTCTGAAAAAAATAACGTCCCACTGACTTTTCATTAGCTAGATATTTACCTGTAGATACTAGTTCTGAAACCAACTGTTCTTATAATCCACTGTAGAACAAGAAAGTTCAGTATAACATACATTCCACAATTCTCATCTATGGCTGTATTTTCCTTTGTGATGTTGAGTGTTGCAGGATCCAGACATTCAGCCATGTAAATCACTGCTGCTCATTGACACTAACTGAGCCACCATGATTTGCCCAGATGAAGATCTTCGCTTAGATCTGATGTTGATAAAGCATCCTCACAAATGTGAGCATAAACCATTTGTGAAATGTTTCTGCTTTCAGTTTCAAAGATGAAGATAGCTATCTCCCTTATTCATACAAAACACCCCACGCAGAGAATGCCTTGATTAAGGCTTAAATCAAAAGCTGAAGCATGTGAAACAAAGGAGCCTCATACACCTGTTAGAAGAAAAATGCAGGCTAAGTGAGTACTTATTTGCATTATACAGTATGTTCTCCAGCAGGAATAAAATATACTGCAAGTCAATGGCCCGTCAGCTTCTATACAGAAGGGAAAACATTCTTGTGTTCAAAATTGTGGAAATATCAATATTTCAAAAGGTAGTTTTACGGTTCATTCAAGCACTGATAAGAAATCATTACACTTTTTAAGAATATTGATGATTACGGAGAGGCATTTAATGGAGGGAAAGCCTTTTTTTGCAGTTCGTTAGTTTGTGCATGTCTAATTGACTCTTCAAGACTCTTTTGCATGAGACACTAAACACAGTTTTAACCAGATTATTTTTACACCAGCTATAAGCAAGCATCTCCACCTTACCAAACTTTTCTTTCCAGGTCTCCCCAGTGAGTACTGTCAAGTTCTAGACAGAGTTCAGTGCAGGAAATGCATGAAAAGTCAGCAATTAAATCACTTATTTTTTCCTACAGCAATAGGCTACCCAAGAAGCTGATTTAGTAGATTAGATATTATATTTAGAATATATAGGCCCCTGGACAAAACAGGTTCACCTCTTTGTCTATCTGGATAGGCCATGAGGATTGCTTTTGTGTCAGCTGTTAGATCCTGCTTGAATTATCTGGGCAGTGGGAGCAGAAAAAAAAAAGGTGAAATGCAATATGTAAAATCTCTACCAACTCCAGTGGCACAGAACAATGCAAAGGTATCCACTGTCCTGCCTGAAAGATCCCATGTCTCCAGTGAGGTGGTGAGGACACTCCCTCATGAAGCTTCTCCCACTTAATAGGCTAAGGGCTATCTAGGGCATGAAGAGGATTATGGTACAGCTCAAAGCACATGGAGAGCTGTGCATGTTGAAGGCACTGGCTGGGCTCTGCAAAACAATGTCATTAAACATGACCTCTGAGGCTATTGCAAACTTCTGTGGTACAAAATCAACTATTAAGTCAATGAAATCATTTGTATCAAAGACATTGTGACACTGTCTGAACATGGGAATGGAAAATAAAAAGACAGCCCTGCATGTACATATGGTCATGGTCCAGTGCAGTGAGTGTTACTGCTTGGTTTGCTGAAGCATACTGGACAAGTTTTAGAGCTTGTTATTTTTGCAGGAACTACGCTGGGGAAAACATCTGATGTATGTTTTAGTAAAAATACAAACCAGAACCAAGGCAAATATAAGGTAAATATTTTGCAGTTTCAAAGTCAAGAATGACACTCTATGCAAAGCTCCTGTGATTACAGAGAAATTTTTCCTCCTGTGAATACTATTTACCATTTTTATTCACCTCAGTTCTTGCTGCTGCCCCAGGAGACTGGAAGCAGAATTATGGGGCTCTGTGGAGAGATTCTATTCTCATGACATTTCTAGCCCCCATTTTGCTGAACCAACAGATGTGGATCATTGGGATAAGATTACTCTGACAAGCACTAGAACTTTTAGTTGCTTACTGGCTTCCACAGCCTTTGGGGATTTACTCAACATTAGTGAGAAAAGCTGTGCCAGCCCTTATCAGCTGATGTGCACTAGTCCTCTTTGCTCCCAGTTGGATCTGGAAGGCACCATTCACCCTCTGCTCCTGCTGGGCCAGACATGTCACAGCCAGGCAGAGGCAGCAGGATACTACTCACACAGCAGCCTGCTCTGCCTCCTTGCCAGCTTCCAGGTGGACTCTACTGCACAGAGATCCCCTGCTGATGGGGACCTGGCTGCAAACTCCATGGGGTTTGGTGCCACCTGGGGTAAGCACATGGGACCCTACAGACCAGCAGACATTTTTCAAAAAGATCTTGGAGTCTAAAATTAACATGACTCCATAGCTGGCTATGCTGAGCTTTTGTCATACTTATTTTTTCCTAGTTCCTTATTATTACAATGTTACGTGAGATTGGCTAATAGCACCAGGCAATGGTCCCCACATTTAGCTTGAATAAGCACATTAATTAAAGCAAAAGAATACAGCATTCTTCCCCCCCACCTAAAAAAAAAATAAATATCACTCCAACTGTGGTATTATTACTCACTCATGGTTTCTACCAGCTGGTAGCTCAGGCTGCAGCAAGGTTCCTTGTAAAGAGCAGTAAAGTTACTTCACTGATCTTCAAATTCCTCCTTAAAAAATTCTACTTTGCCTATTAGAAGAAAAGAGAGAGAGGTGTTTAGAGAGCTGGCATGCTTAAGACTGCAGGCTCTCTCGTCCCACCTGAGCTGAGCATGTTTCCTTGCCCCCTTGCCCTCTCCATGTGCTGGTAGACAGGTGTAAGCTCTTTGGGGTGCAGAGTTTCATGCTCAGTGCCAAGCACAAGTTGGTCCCTGTCCATAAATGAGACATGAGTGCTATGTTAATATGAAGAGTGACTAGAAATGTTTAGTGAACCAAGTGTGGGATCCTTGTCTTTTCCACTGCAACCTCATCACAGTGACACTTGCGAGTCATCCTGAACCAGGTAAAGAGTTGGGCCAATGCTTTGTGATAAATATGTTTGTATTGCATACATCGGCCTGCAGCTACCAACCCTGTAGCTGCTCCAGGCTGACTTTAAATGCATAAGCCTGAAGAAGCTGAACTCTTTTGCACTGCTAAAACCACCTCCATGATTGCTCAGATAGAGTGAAGCAGCACTCTGCTGTTTTATGCAGTTGAAGTCCCACACCAAAGCAAAGGATGATTAATAGAAGAAAGTAGATTTCTATTAATGTGCTGCATGAGTCCTCCAAGTACCTATTTACCAACAGATGAGGGGTATCTCTCTCCTCTGAAAAGCCAAATAGATGTGTGTATGTGCTGGGGGTGATCAAGGATTGCAGTCAAATTTCCTGCCCTCCTGGCTGGCTTTAAGGCATATTTGGTTAGATTCTTACTCTTATTCACACCCAGAAAAAAACATGTCTTTCTTGCTTGATTGCTGATAATTTTTTTTTTTTTAAAATAGCCTCTCATCTTTAGACATGCAAGTTAGTGTCTCCAGAAGTGTCTGTGAAAAGGTTGGTGTCACCTACGACCAGCTGTAGAAATGACAAATGAAGTTGTATCTTTACTTCATCTATCTGTAGCTGCATTAGAATATATTGGTTGTTATGAAAATGTAGTGCCCTCGTCAGGTGGTTTAATACCAGTTTTTACCTAGACAATCCACATCAGGGTTAGTGACACCATGAATTAAGGATTTGGCAGTGATGAATATGGGTTACTCACATAGAGGACCATTATAAAAGACTGATCCCTAGACCTGCACATCTGCCACATCTTCATTAAAAATGTCCTGCTGACAATGTTGTGCAATTCCTGCACACTCCAAAAAAAGTTCCAGCCTTAATATCTTCGTATAGGAACTGTTATGGGCTATTGAGTCTATGTAAGTCCATAAAGGGTTTTTCTTAACCTACAGCTAATTACTGTCAGACATGCCCAAGCTCTCTTGAGTCTGGATTGAGAAAAGCCCTTTTCGGGACATTCATCTGGGAAGTGTGCCAGGTAAGTAGAAGTTTACTGCCTTATTTTGACTCAGTCAATCCTTGAGGCAAGGTTGTATTTTAGGAATGTGACATTGGCATTATGTTGTGAATTTTGGAAGAAAGGATTGTCAGTGTGACAGCTTGTGTTTACCTCCTTTGCCCCAGAATAGTAAAATACATATAAAAATAGGTAAAATATATTTACTCTCTCCATCACCAATTTTTCCTCTGCTATTCTGCAGGCCTCAAACATCTCCTGCAAAGAGGTAACACAACCACCATGTTTGCACAGTAGTGGTATGCACAGGATCCCCTGCTTCAAAACTAGGCATTCAGGAGGACACAAATTGGGGTGGACATTTATCTCCTCTGATTCCCTGTGCAACAGCTTGGAAGTTACCATTCCCTGCATCAAAGTGAAACATTATCTTATTTTTGATACCTTTGAGCATGTACCAAGTGCAAGTTTTAGGTAGAATATGTTGAAACTGAGAAAAGTAGGCCCATTTAAATTTTATTCTAGCTAGTTCAGTTAATCCCTGCAAAACGGGAGGACTGCCAACAGTTTTTCATCCAGCTAACTCACATTGAACATATCATCACTAGTTACTTAAAATTGAATCTGTTTTTAATAGAAAAACTGCTACTGGAATATGAAACACGAAGTAACACATCATTTTTCTACAAAAGACTAAGCTTTTAAAGGCAGTATTGTAGTCTGGAAACAAACTGAAAAACGTAAAAGGTTATGTCCAGCATTAAAAGTAATCTACATGTTCACCAAAGCCTAGATGATCTCAAAACAGTAATTATTCACTGACTGTAGATAGCCTTATTTTGATATTTGCCGTATGTTTATTATTCATCACAGCAGATTATCACAGGATTACTGCAACAAATTTTTCCTTTCATTAAAATCTTATTTTCAGGTAATTTGGACTTTTTTTTGTTCCCCTTCACAAAATCTCCTTTCATCGGCCTCCAAACCTGACTAATAGCCAGTTACTTCAATTTTCACATGATTATCAGTTCTTGCACTTTATACAAATGATATCTAAAACTCTTTCTTTTCCTGTAGTGCAAAGCATACTTTTAAAGTTTGTAACCACCAAATGTATGAGCATGAAAGCAAGAATGGTTGCTTCTCTTTCATACTACAGGGCAAACAGCCAGACATTAAAGGCTTTATAATTAGGGACTTTAGCAGATTGTAATAGAAGATATATTTGCCTATTTTTGCTGTAAAGTCAATTATGAATATGCAAAATTCAAAGTGTGAGTGACCAGGCCACACTTAGCAGAAATAATAAGACTGCAGCCAATTAAAACAGAAAAAGGTTGAGTTCTGTTTTCTGCCCAGTGTGTTTCTGATGATGACACAACAACAGCTGTGAACTGCCAAAGTCATCCCAGAGAGGTGGCTCAGTCTAGCCCCTGCCAAAATGAAGGATTTGCCCTAAAAGCCAGATGTTCTTGCCACAATTTCCCACATAGAGGAACTGACAAAATGGTTGCTCTGCATATGTGAATCCTTATACCACTGAATCATTTCTTTTTAGGAATATCAGTCTCTTGAAGATGCAGTTTAAACAGACAGGAGGACAAGTAACTTTACAGCATTAAAATCCTGAAGTTTGTGCTTTTAATATTTCTAATGGGACTATCTGGGTATCTTTTTGTTAATTGTTAATTGAAAACTGTAATTGAAACAGTATAAACATTGTTTTTATTCTTCTTCTCATAATATAATCATTACGTGAGAAACACTAAACTAGACATTTGACTTTATTGATCTTTTCATGGACTAACGGTACAGGGAGTCATTTTCTGCCTAGGCTAATTAATTGACAGACTAATTCATTGATCAGGTTCTCCATAGCATAGTTGGTATTGACAAACACTGAATCTTTTTCCATCAGTTGTATTAGTTTGCACCAATTACTTTGTCTGCTTCACTTAAGCAATTACGACAGCTCAAAAGCGACAATCAGATTCTCAGCTGGTGTAAATCAGGCTCTGTCTACTGAAGTCAGAGAGCTGTGCTGTTTTACTCAGTTCAGTTATTTGGCCTTTAAGATTTAATAGTGAGCTTTAAAATATCCAAAACAATATCAAGGATATCTGAGGCAAAAATCATCACACTAGTTGAAACATGTTTATCACAGTAATGAATAGCAGCCATGTTAAAGGCTTACGTACAGATGCATAACTTTGCTCTTAATTTATACACAGCCTGAGAACACTATCAGGTGCAAAAAAAGGTACCTATAGACACAGGTAATCATTCTAAGTCACATAAAACTTAGGTGCTCAATAGACTCACGTTTTCATAGGTTATCTGGAAATCAGGCCTGAAGAATATCCTGCTTGCAAACAGCCACTGCCTTCCAGATACGTGGAACACAGCCATTTCTTTACATATGAAATCTGTGTTTAGACATGTGATTTTTTTAAAATACTCAACTTGCTGAAGGATTTTAGGAGAGTATAGAAGCTTGTGCAGGGCTTTCTCACTTCTGGATCACTACTGAAAAAATGTCTGGACATGGACACTGCTGCTTCACCTGTTGAGCAGAGCCAACAAAGACAGAGGGTCACCAACATAAGACAGTGAAAGGAAAAGAACCAATTGGGAAATTAATAACATCTGTGAACTTTCAAAATAAAGACTAAGTGAAGATAAATAAATTGAACTGATTGTTCCCTGCATAGATTTTCCCTAACAAATTATTTTTCATGTAACCAAGGCAGTCACCAGAGTATATGGATGTTATACAAGAAGGAGAAACTGAACTGATTTTTCAGATAATGATGAAGAAAGTTTCCTTTCAGAAACAGGCCATCTCTGTCAAATTGGTCAGTGTCGAAAAATGTGAGTCAATTAAAATTTTCCATTCATCTCTGTTCTGCTCCTCCTAGAGTATTATGGAAAAAATGAGCCTGTGCAGGAAGTTGTCTTTGTGTTCTGAATCTACTTCTCAGCTCTGAACAACTGAGAATTCACTGAATATAGGCATTAGAAGTTAGTTCATTTTTTAAAGTCTCCAATCAGTTTTTCTCATCTTTGAATGCAAAGATTAAAAATCATGTACTCTCCAGAGATACCAGCAATAGCAAGAAGTCAACATGACTAAGAAAATTTTGCTGAGGCAGTTTCCACGTAGTGATCTAAACCCAATTACTTCCTGTGCTCAACATGCTCATGGAAGCTTCCTCTTTGATGCATGGTATAGGGTAAAATAAAGTGCATGGTCTTCATTAAAATGAGTGTTACTCCCCAGCATGATTAAAAAGAAACTCTGAGGTGTGCCCTGCCAATGATATTTGCCCCAAACCCATGCAGATGCCAATCTACAGGTCATATTTGTAACATTTTTGCTTAACAAAGGGTAACCAGAGTACCACATCGCTCTGCATATGAACTCCATGGGGCAAAGAGGCATGTGCAGGCAAAAGTGGATATGGAGAACAGAGTCACAGAAGAATATGATCTTTCTAAAAGAACGTTTTGCACCCTTCACAGATACAGAGCGAGCGATTTGCAACAGAGAATTCAATGACTTTTAATTAAAATCAATAGAAAATCAACATTACAAAACCAAAACAAATTAAAGCACAAATTTAATCTCTGTTTCTCTGGTATTTGTAATGGAGGATTTACCCTGAAACTATGCTGTAAGTAGGCTGATATATACTGGGTATGTCTTAAAGAATGTAGTACAATTATCATTCCTTATACAGGAAAAGAGATGATCGACCATCTTCTTGCCTGATTTGCAGCATAGAGGAACGCGTCCTAATTCTGATCACATGCCAGTTTTACACAGACACTTTTACTTTATCATAGTGGTATTTATTCCTTATTAGTGTCCTAACAATCGAACAGTATATTTTTATGCAAGATCAGGTCCTGTGGACACAATAAGCCTCAGAACTCTGCAACTTTCCCTTTTAAATATTTTGTTTTTCATAAGAGATGTAGAATATGCAAAAGCAGAATAAATCTATTCTATTCTCATATTTTTCTATTTTTATATGCTATTGTCTGTAGTAGCAGGACAAACAAATTATTTTAAAAGTTATTAAACTATATTTTTCTTATCTAAATTCATATTGTCATGCCTCTGAATTCAACTTGTCAAACCTCTGAAGTGCACAACATCCAGGAAAAAGCCATGCTGATAGTGGTGTTTTTCCCTTCTGGAACATCAGCTCACAGCTTCATTTGACCCAGTTGTACAGTGGACAACTCTTGTTTACTTGTGAGACCAAAGGCCTTCCAATTATTACCCAGTTTATTATCCCAGAATTGAGGACCTAAAACATATGAGGTTGATACAGCCTTGAGTTACCAGTGACTGGGTTCTCCCATTGACTCAGATGGCCAGGATAGATAGACTGACCTTGACATTGTCAACACCAAAACAACAGATCTCCAGTTCAACTCCCTGCGTTCTTCCAGACCAGTGTTCCATTGCTGTTTGTCCTGGATGCAGTAAAGTCTTGTAGAGCTCCCAGAATTTTCAAACTGATCCATCTCACCTAGAGAATTACTGAAAATAATACTTTGACAGACAGACAGTAAAGGCTGGTTAATATCAGATACAGCATTTTGTAAATGAGGCATCATTACCAATAAGCGTCTGTGCATTTTGAGTCCATCAACTGTGGTCTTTTACAAACTATTTGGAAAACTAAACCAAAAAATAAAACAAATAAACAAACAAAACAACCAGTTTGGTTTTTTTTTTTTTCACATTGAAATCATTCCACAACTGACAACTGATAGGGTCCTGAGCAACCTGATCTAGTAGGTGGCATCCCAGCTCCTGGCAGGGGGTGCAAATTGAAGGTTTCTATTGAGCAGGCTCTTTTGTGGTTTCCATGCTATGATCTCTTACCTCCTTTGAAACATTTGCTCTTGCCCCAGGTCAGAGTTGACACATGGCTGATGTAGGATGATTGCTTCTGTATTTCTAGGGCTTTGGCCACAAGATCGTGTCCTGGCATGGACAGAAATGGCAACCACCTGTGGCCCCACACTGGCAAACCCATGGTCACACATGGAAACTGATCCTTGCCAGTACCTGGATTACCCTACCAAGCAGATACTTGGTTATACAGGATTGTGCTGCTGCTCACACCAGAGAAAAACGCTGTATTGTATTGGAGATACTTCTGACGGGAAGAGCCCAACTCTGCTCCTTTGGCCTCCTCCACCTCCTATGGGATGCAGGGCTGGGCTTCCACCTTTCCCTAAGCCCTCATTCTTGCGGTGATGACATTCAAGTTTGCTAGCCTTGCTGAGGAGCCTTGAGCCAGCTTGGGCTGTCACAGTGTCTGCAACTCCTCATTTAGCCCATGGCTGTGAAGTGCAAGAGTCTAAGATTCAGAAAATGCCCTACAGAGGCACTGCGTGACTTAGGTTATATCCAGTTATTCTGCTATACTTTTGCTCAGGACCTCCACACAACTACCTCATTTGCATTCACAGCAGCAGGTTTTCCTTTTACCCCAAGGAAATCTAAGGGTCCAGTTTTGTGCTCCTCACTTCCAATCATGGTCAAGTTTTTTTGTTTTCTTTTTCTTTTTTCTTTTCTGAAAAATTTCAAAACACTAAGTTTTCTCACAAACCAGTAAATTAGTTACAGAATTTAAGACAAAATTCCAACCTTGTTTGTCTCTATTCCTGATTATAAAGATTTCACTACCAGTTGTTTCAGCAGAAATCACAGGTCACCAAAACCACCAAATGTTTAAATCAATTATATCTGAACATACAACACTCCTCATGCTTCAAAACTATGCTCAGAAGCTGCCAGAAAACCAACATTATTTGAATGTTTTATTTACTATTACAGTTTTCACTGTGAAAGTTCATTCTGTCTTCACAGTGACAGTAAGAAACAATTACTGGAAAGGGTACACAGTTCTCTAATTTAGTTTTCAATAGTTGATGAATGAAATGGGAAGTGTTGACCACACTAGGTCACAGAAAAGTCATTTCGGTAAACTTCTGCTCTCCTCTGACAACCAATACACCGAGTAAGGATGGTCCTACACTATGTCTGTTCATGCAAAAGCTTGGTTTCTTATTATCGTTGAACACAGCAGAAATCTGCCTCTTCAGTCTGAGCAACTGTTTCTCAATCAATAATTAAGTAACTTTAAGGTCTAGATCTATACAAAGATATTGATATTTTCACTGAAAATGAATCAATATGAAGAGGGTAAAGCATCTGAGTAAGCCTTTTTAATGGCAGTGTTATGGCTGTGAGAAGTAAATTAATTGATTAAATGAATGACAAATATTGGACAACCAAAGTAAATATTTTCACACTTTCACAAATCTTTTAAGTAACTTACTTCAATTCTTCTCTTTGTTTCCCCATCCTTTTTCCAACTTTGTTTTTTTTTTATAGAATTTCCAGGCCTTCCTGCATGTAATGAGAGTTATGTCTTTTTTATTTTACAACAATAAGTAGAGTTCAGGTGAATTGTAGCAAAAGAAAAGAGCAAGCTGAGACTTCTGGAAGGAAGGACACTTTCTGAGTGATAAACTGTAAGGGATCCTACTGGAAAGGCCACAGTAAGAGAAAGGAGATCTACTGGAAGACTGTAATGGGAAAATCTACTGAAATATGGGAAATGATAAGGAAAACGAAAATACATTCTCACCTTTGGTTTGGAGGACTAGAAATAATTCTGGATAGGTCTTCTCTACCATCTTCTTATGAGACATATTTGCAGGAAGTCCAAAGAAGTTTAACTGGACACAAGGACAAAACTTTCTAGCCGCTCGGGACAGAGAAGAAGAAAGGGGTAACAGTGAAGAAGCCAAGGGAGAGAAAAGTGACTCCTTTCTTCCACTCACACTTACTCATATTTTAAGCTAACGCATTCAGTTCAAGGCAGTGCTATTTTAACTGCTGGAAGCAAGTACAGTGCAGCATCACCCGGGGTCATCCCCAGAATGAGAAGGGACCAGACACCAAAGTTAGGGCACTGCTCTTCACTCTTCAGGTATTTACAAATATGTTTACTATGCAAAGGGAGGGGAGAAATGTAATGGCTAAAGGGGAGAGCAGAAATGTCATCCTTATTTGTCCAGACATCCTTCTTTTGGACGAGACAGTGAGCTTCCCTAAATTCCTATTCATTCTTTTTCCATCCTTCTTCTCTTTACCTTTTTCTCTGTTTTATTTGAGTTCATAGTTTTTTACCATTAAACAAGAATTTCTTTTATTCTAAAGAACCAAGTCAAAGAAACCTTGCACTGACCCTTTGTTATGCAGTTATCAAGTGGCAGCTTGATTCTTGGACCATTACTTTTGTTGCTGGTCGTAGAATAGTTCTTTGCTGCCCCATAGCTCCTGCAAGCTATTGTTGGGATTTCAATTTTCTGAAAATATTTTTTGAGTTGGGTAGTTTTATTATTATTATTAAATGGACAAACATTCTCATCTATAAAGGTTGAAACTCCACATTTTCCATCTCTGCCCTTTTGGAATTGTATGTCCCTTGTTGTGCGCAGCTCAGAAGTGTTCACTTATGTACTGGTAAGAAAAAAATCCCAAGAAATGCAAACAATGAATGTGTGACAGAATGGAAAATACTGAAATACAATAATTATCTCTAAACTGCACAAAGAATTTGCATGATACGGCAGACCACTCATAAATAAATATTAATCTTCCTTGCATTTAAAATTGAAAATTAATGTTAGAGACAGTACACAATCCACTTCTCAGTGTAAAAATGTTTTCCTCTTTTTTTTTTTCATCAACATTCTTACTTTGAAACATGTCCCATTTTAAGCACTTTAGATGTGACTGGTTTGGTTATTTAAAAAAAAATCTTATTTAATATTTATGCAACAAAATCTGATGATTCCTGATGCGTTTCAGTTTTAATCATAATCTAGTATCATGATTCCAGTAAAAAAGTGTGCCTTTGTAGCTGTTCAACACAGCACAGAAAATGTGCCAGAGCAGATAGATATGACTTCCCTGTCCCCAAAATGGTAAAACTCACATTGCCTGACACTGATAAAACTTTGTTATTCTTAGAGCACAACCTGTGAACTAATGAGCCAACATTTACAGCTCCCCAGACTCCCTGGAATATTATTTCACAGACATCCAGATCTTCAAGAACAGCATGAAAGAAAATAAAAATCAAAGCAGAAAGCAGAGGGAGAAAATGTAGATGCAACGTGAGATATTACTTCTTCATCTGGGTTGGGGAAATTTTGTCTTGCACAAGGTCTGTTCCCATCCTCTGCATGTATCTAGATAGTGCAAGTGTGAAACCCTTTCTATTGCCTTCCTAACAGAGCCCCAGCCTTCCCTGCACTGCTGAATTTGGAAAAAGGGATGTTGAGTGCAGGTTAGGTTCCCCTGCATTTTGTCTTTCCTAGATCTATTTACATTCCTTCAGTAATACATGACATTAAGGGATTCTCCACCATGCGACTGGCTCGCTCCAGAGTGAGACCATGTGTGGCGCCTTTGCTCTACCCCTTGGGCCATGCCCATCTCTTTGCACCTGCTGCTGAAGGCCAATGCGTGTTTGTAAATCTCCACACCGTCAGTTGTCTGGGGGACACAGAGATTACTCCCTCTTGTTCTCCACAGCTAGGCCAAGCATCTGAAATTGTTGGGGCAGCCAAAAGCACAGAGTTTGTAGTCCTTGCAACAGTAGTAGTTACCACCAGCAGAAACTGTACTGGTGACACATCTTCTCATCTTGGTATGAGGCAAAAGATGCAACTCCTCCAAGCACATTATCTCAGCTGGGGAGGCCATATATATTGCAAAAAGCCTTCCAAGGTTCTCTGTGAGTGCCTGTATATCACTCAGGTAAGACAGCCCTGCTGAACCCTAAGAGCAGCCTGAGCCCAGCCTGAGCTCAGAGAGTTTTAACATCCCATCTCCTCTCTGCAGCAGGAAACAACTTCACCCTCCTAGGGACCTTCAGGGCCTCCTCCATGTTTCACCCTGGCACTGCAAAGGCAGCTAAAATGCTGGATGGAGGTAGCACAGGAAAACATGTGCTGTATGGTGCTCCTACATAAAGTTTGCTTCTAAGCAAGGTGATATGTGACACAACATGAGATAGTGAGCAAAGAGCAGTTGGATCCCTTTACTTATCACAAAGCAGCAAGAAAGAAGGAATTCAAGTAGAAGTAAAAAACACATTGAAGGATATGAAAGAAAAAGTATTGCCCTGGATTCTATCTATATGTTCATAGACTTCCCTCCATGGGAGATTTCTGATCATCTCCACTATGGCATTCTCAGTTGTATGCAGATCTTTCTCACCACCTGTCCCCCATCCTGTGCGTGAAGAGTATCAGCGATCACAAATGAATTATCTGGTCATTTTTCCTGTTTTTCTTTGTGGAGAACAATAAATAGCATGGTATGAGTGAAAAAACAATTTTTATAGTTGTTGTAAAATTCATTAAAACAATGTTTCTTCACTGTACTTCAAATGTGGTTCTCAGAGTTTATAAACAGCTCTTGTTATTAGTCAAATGAAATACTGTACAGTAATACTTTAACTCTCTTTTGCCAGATTATCAGTTATTTCAAGCAAGTGTTAAAATCTCCATCACTAGCAAAATGAATTATGTTTTCTTTGTCAAACTTGCATCAACATGCCCATCAAGCTGAGCTGGAAAACACTCTTTAACAGCACAGCGTAGGTGCTGCTGTTTGTGATTGCAAATGCACCTGAATCTAAATTTTGCAGCTATATGGATCTCTCTCTCTGCAAGAGGTTTTTATTTTCAGACAGACTTTCAGAATAGCTTGTCACATTTCAATATATTTTTAGTCCTTTCTTCTGAGTTCTTTTAATTAGTAAGTCTGACTCTCCCAGACATTACGTTTATTTTATTTGATAAACGTGAATCATCATATTTTTTTTCTTGTCTACTCTGATTTATGTGGTTTTCAACATACTCAAGTAATTACAGCTACATAATAAAGGCTGGAACACAATAAATAGAGTTCATTCTGTTTGGGGGAAGTGAGGTGGATTAGTTTATCTTTTCAGGTAACATTCATGAGTCATTCAGTTCTCATTCACAAGAATAAGTTTCCTCCATCATTTGTAAATATGCAATGAGACATTGACACAAAGTCCTGACACACTAATAATTTCACAAAGTATTTGAGAGACCACTCTCATACAGTTTTCCACTTTGGAAGCAATGGAGGCTCATTACTTTATAGGCTGTAGCTGCTGTTTCACATGTGGGAATAGTACTCTAGAAGGACAGTTCTGCCTATAAAAGAGAAAGACCAAATTTTAGTAAGATCACTTACACAGATCAGTGTTAACACCTGCTATAAGAATGTACTCACTTTCAGTAGTCTGTAATGGGCGAAAGAAATGTGGCATTAAAAAGTCTCATACATAGAGTCCTCAAAATCTGCTCAGTTCATTTCTGTCTAACCAAAAAAATGGACAAGCTAATATATCACATAAATTTTACTGATGAATGTCAGGACTCTGATAAAACGCAAGCTCATAAAAAGCACTGTAAAGAACATCAATCTTTCTAAAGGTAAGGCTGAGACAAAAATATTATTACCATATCCAAGGATGGAAACAGTATGTGTGTCATCCCAAATCAATTTTAGTGGGTAATCAAAACTTCCTTAAACTCTTTTTTTTCAGGGTCTCTAAAGGAAATAAAATCATCATTTATACACTCAAACAGTATTTGGCAAGAGTGAGTGTGCTGGAAATCTAGACAAAAAGAAGATATTTTGGGATGGCAGCCGACCTGAGAAGCAGCTGCACATGACCAGTGCCTCTCAGGGCTTGAACACCTTAGCCATGCTCAGGGCAAAGTCCCCACCCATCACCAGTGGGAAACTTCAGATTCTCCATTCTCTCTGTCTCACAGCTGTTATTTATCCAAATAAATAAAACTCCAGTTCAGAACACCCAGTAATGCCTCATTTCTCAGTTATTGAAGAAGTAACAAACAAATCTGATCAGCCATAGACACTGCTCCCGCAATCACAGGCGACTCTGAACAGTTCAGAACCATAGAAATTGACAATAAAACAAATGACAACACAAATAACCCTGAGGCCTGAAAAGATGGACCAAATCACGGTGAATGATACAGTGAAATTAACGATCTAGAGGCACTCCATGCCACTGAGGTACTAACTCTCTCACTTCAGTCATCACGTTCCTGAGAATATCCCGAACATGGATAAATCCAAAGGACTCAGAAATTCATCCTGAAAGATGGTACAAAACTACTAGACCAGATCACCTACTCATCTGCCTCATAAAAGCACAGAGCTTTTACAGAACCAAGAAGCTTAGGTCCTGCCCTGAGATCACAGAATCATAGAATGGCTTGGGCTGGAAGGGACCTGAAAGATCATTTAGTTCCAACCCTCATGCCATGGGCAGGTACACCTTTCACTAGACCTGGTTGCTCAGAGCCCCTTCTAACCTGGCCTGGAACACTTCCAGGGAGGGGGCATTTCAAATTCTCTGGGAAACTTGTTCCAGTGCCTCACCACCCTCACAATAAAGAATTTCATCCTAATATCTAATCTAGACCTACTCTCTTTCAATTTGAAGTCATTCCTCCTTGTCCTGCTCTTGTAAGAAGTCCCTCTCCATCTTTCTTGTGTAGGTACACCTTCAGGTACTGGAAGGCTGCAATTAAGTCACCCCGAAGCCTTCTCTTTTGCTGGCTGAACAATCCCAATTCTCTCAGCCCTTCCTTGTAGGAGAGGTGCTCCATCCCTCTAATCACCTTATTGGCCCCTCCTCTGGAGTTGCTCTGACAGATTGATGTCCTTCCTGTGATGGGGGCTCCGGACTTGGATGTAGTACTCCAGGCGGGCTCTCGCCAGAGCAGAGCAGAGGGACAGAATCTCCTCCCTTGACCTGCTGCCCATGCTGATTTTGACAAAACCTCTACTAAACCTCTACACCTTGCAAACAGGAACTTCTGCTTTTCAAATTTATTAAATCCAGTTCTTTGGTTTGTGGCACAGATTTGAGACTAACACGCTGTTTGATTTCTCTTAACATGACTGGACCCATGAAGTGTGCATGCAAGTCTGTGTGTCCCCTCTTGTACCCATTTCTACTGCATTTCACATTTCTGTCAATACAGCCTCCAATATTTGAATCCACTGATAGAACAGATGCAGTAATTGCAAACAGCTGTAAAGTATTACTCATCTTGCTAATCAAAATGACTTTCTGCTAAATAAACCATGAAAAAAGCTTTTCCACCATCAGTGAAGTGAAGTGGAAATGATACAGACTGTAAAGAGTCCACCATGGAAGTAAAATCAACAGATCAAGCATTCCTACAACAATGATTCTACGTGCTAATGCACGTTTCCAAAATTGTTATAGAAATTTCACTATGTTTAGGAAAATGAATTTGTGTAACAACACAAGTGTTCCTCCAGGTATTTTACATGATACCTCCAGATACACAGAGCCTTGAAGAACTGCTTTATGCTTTCTCAAGGTTCATAATCCGAGGGAAGATAATTGCCTCACACGATTTTGCTAGATCTTCATTACATCCTATACTATCTTATTTTACAAACCCAAACAACTCAGAGTACTATATATCCACATCAAATATGACGAAAGGACTGTTTCTGAGCTTATGGGAAGCATAGAAGAGGCTGGTGAATCTCCCCCAAACAAGTTCGAGGAAAAAAAAATCACTCCTAAATCAAACTCTTGTCTGAGAACTCTAGTCTTTCATTAGCCTGTCCCCTAATGAAAAAGCTCCTTTTCTAGCTCATTGTGCTTCAGTTATCCTATTTTCTAAGTCATATTCTTTAATTCTTAAAAATGCTATTAGAAAAGATATCATCTCTGGTTATATAGTCTTCCTCTATTCCCTTATGCCACTTAAGCACTTATTGCTGTGGGCCACTCCAGTATAAAACACTCCAGAGGAAACAACTTAGCCCTGAGTTATTTCTCTCACTTCTCTGGGTCACACTGAATTAGGAAGTAAGCAATCTTCCTCCACAGCTTTCTGGTACCATAAATGATTTGCTGGGAACCTCAGCTCTTCTATTATGAAAAGTAACTAGAATTTAAAAGGCATATAAATTACAGATGTGCTAATTTTGTGCAGCATGATGAACTTCCTACTACCAAGTCTATATATCTGCAGAGAGGGGAAGAAGAGGGAAGAGTAAATGAGATACATATCTGATCATAGCACAGGAGCAGAAAGAGTAAATCTACTTCCTCTCTGAAACACTTTGTGTTCTCCAGCACTGGATGCAGTCTCCACCAAAGGACTAGGCAAGTTCTCTAGATCAGTTGCCTTTCCGCCCCAGTTCTTGCTCTGTTTTTCTCTCCTCAGGTCTTTTCTCTTTGCCTTGAATATTTTCTACTCTCACAGTCATCTATCCACATTTAGTGCCATGGCTGCAGCAATGTGACCTGCTGTCACACCCAAGAAACCCCAGGAGAAACACTGCACAACTTCAAACCAGAGCATCTCTGCCACAGACAAAAGAAACCATAACAGGGGAGCCCAAGGTCACTGTCTAGGGTAACATAGCCTACAGAGTGACATAATCCTCTCTATTAAAAGGGTCACTGTAAGACTATGATAGAATAAAGTGATTTCTCCCATGATAATCCACTTCTCGAGGATCAGAGAAAGCATCAGAAGAGCTGCTTAGAGAGTCTTCACCAAATTACACCAAATTACATTCATTTCTCCCTCCTGCTCTGCCTACTTTCCAGGCAGTTCTTTGATTTTTGAACAAGGAATGAAAATGGAGAAAGAGGCACTTTTGTATCAAAAGCCACATCCTTCTCATAGACCACAGTGTATGGAGGACAGTTAAGGTATGTCAGCAGTAGTGCATGAGGCTCAGACACCTTCATATCTTCAACTCCTCTCAAACTCTTGGTAGCAGCATGAAGAATTTTCCCTTACAGAGGGACATTCCCAAGCTCCTTGCAGTTGCACCATTTGTGGTTTTCACAGCTGGTAAGTGCATCTTCTCACAATTCCTGGTAGTAGCATTAGACCTATTTTACAAATAAATAGAAGGCTACAAAGACCTTTCTGGGTGAGTGAATTGCATTGCAGTCATCATAAAATCCCTCTCAAAGAACAGAAACTGCACCTTAAATATATTAACTGCTTGCCCTTGATATTCGACATGTACCTTTCCCATTCCAAGCCTACACTTATCCTTGCTTTCTTTAGTCTAAGGCAACAAGACTTAGAATCATACAGCTTATTTTTCCAGGCAGCAATGCAGCAGAGCCAGGCCTGAAACTCAGCCTCTCAAGAAGCAGCAGGTTTCAGAGCTTTTTATCATCTGCCCTCATGCAGGTTTTCAAGAAAGCCACGCACAACTCTCAAATGTCAGTACACAGTTTCTAAGTCAATGTGCAGCACTGTGGGATAATTTCTTTTTACCAATTTCTCTCCATCTACAACTCTCAAAAAAGGCACTGTGGCCCTTTTCTCTGCCCATTAACTTATATCCCTTTCATGCTTCAGCCTCTAAGCAGCTTCCCATTGTTCTGAAAAAAAAATTTGCAAACTCCATTTCTCACACCTTACAACTCCTTTCATGGTAATATCCCTACCACAGGGCCTCATTCAGGTGCTGTTCCAAATCCAGAATTTCCTCCCTGAGAGCTTGGGCTTCTCCTACTAGAAGTTTTCACGATGTAACATCCACCTTAAAGTGTGAGAACTGAATGAATAAACTCAGACCACAGAATAGTGTGAGATGATAATTCTAAGAGAGGCTAAAAAGCAGGAGTGGAGCTTGTTCATGAAACTGAAATGGGGAGCAGGAAAATGAAAGGAATTTCTGGGGAAATATTTTCTTTGAGAAAAAAAATCCAAAAGCTATAACACATTTCAAAGTGCTTTTGTCTCCTCTTACTGACACTGAGAGCCCAAAACAGACTGCAAGAAACACAGGAACAGTCAGAGTAAGATTGTGGTAGTCTTAATGTAGGAAGAGCTCCCTTACTGTAGAAACCGCCCCCCCCCCCGAGAGCTTTCCTAAACTGAACAAGAAGCAAACTCTACACACTACCAGCATAGCACCCAAGAAAAAAAGATTATACAATATGCCCTTGATAGTCCATTAGCAATATTTGTGCTCATTACCAGTGAGATGTTTTTTGCTGAAAGAGCCACTTGGGCAGGAGGGGCACTTGAGGTAATTAAGAATGTATTTACATTTTATAGAGCCATGGATGCCCTTATGTCCAAGGAACCCACATTAAAAGTGTGCTCAGGGTATTTTTCTATCAATAAATATTAAAATGGTTAATCTGCACTTGGTCTGCTAGCTGCCTGCCATGGCTGCGAGCTGTTAGCAAGCAGTAAAAAGCAGACAAAAGAATCTGTCAGACAACAAACCAATCTTCCAATCTATTTCTTTTTTCTGGGTAAGTTTCCATTTACTCACTGTCTTATTTTCATGAATGAAAAATAGAATAAAAAAATGGCAAGAGTCTCAAATTTATGACTGTAAGAAATAAAATGAGCTCTTGATTTTAGTGCACTTTTAACTAAAAAAATTAGTATAGAGTGATCTTTTATTCATTGAGTTCTCAAACATTTCCCTATTCT
The DNA here is from genome assembly GCA_013397135.1 of Pachyramphus minor. Taxonomy (NCBI): domain Eukaryota; kingdom Metazoa; phylum Chordata; class Aves; order Passeriformes; family Tyrannidae; genus Pachyramphus; species Pachyramphus minor. Next base: position 964,407 of record VYXB01004616.1, read on the forward strand.
TCTGAATCCTCTTCAAGTACAAAGCAGATCCAATATTATGCGTCCATTTATTTAAGTTCTGCCTGTGTCTATTCTTCCTGTTGTCCCAGAGTGTTCCTGCTACACACAAACCCAGGAACAATAAACAGCAATTTAAACTCATCATAAAATCACCTTCAGAAATGCAGAAAGTAACAGGAATTAATCAGCTGAACAGGCAGTCTTCCATTGCAACCCTTGTTATTTAGACAAGTGCAGCTAATATACATAATGTAGCCATAAATAATTAAGTAAAATAAATTACAGCCCAACAAAGTCCATATTAAACAAGACAGGCCTCTCTGAAAGCCATGTGGGACTTACTATCTGAAGATCAGAGTAAAAAATGAAAGAGCATGGCTCGCATGATCTGTCTGTTGCTCTTATTTTTAAAGATGATACCTAATCATTGTAGAAACTCGTGCCTAAGAGAGCTGGACTGTGCTAGAACTGATCTAAGTCATAAAGCAGCACGAAAATGAAAAATGAAAAAGAAATGAGCGTGTACATTTTGCATCATGCTCATGTAACTCTCATTGTCATGACTCACAAACCCAACAAAAAGAAGAAACTCCACCTAGAGCTGTAAATTCTGGTCAGCTCAATTATTTCACATGTTGCAGCCTGACTTAAGTTATTCAGAGCAGAGAAAGGCAGATCCCTGATGCACCCTTCCATTGTGCTGGACAGGGTGCAAATAATAAATTGGTCATTGGGAAACACTATGTTTCCTGGATAAGGAACAGCATATTTCATATTCTTCTCTCATAGCTGCCTCTTGATGGCAGTAAATGGTTTTGCCATAGCTGTCATATCTCAGTAGAGAAGTCCTGCAAGCAGAGTCTGCTTCCACTCACTTTAACATCACCTTTCCTCCATGGCAGCTGATGCCCCATACCCTCCTGGCTCAGAAGTTGCAACAAACAGCTTTATAATTTGTCAGTTTGTAAAGACCACTGTGAGCCTTTTGCTGAAAACCATGACACATTGACCTAGACCTAAAGGTAAGTCAATAGTTTGGAAATTATTCTGTTTTCCACAGATAATTGCCCTGGGTCCCAGGATTGGAGATGTGGCATTTCCAGTGCATCAGAGGGACTTTCATGAGAATTACGTCAGGTTTTGGTGTTGCTCCTCCAAGCACTTCATAATCTTAAAATTAAAAAAAAAAAAGAAAAGTACCTTTTGATGCTTCCACATCTATTAAAATGAAAGCTCAGCAACATCTCAGTTCTTCTATCCAGAACAGGCTTTGTGGCCAATAGAGTGGAGGAATCAATGTCTCTTTCCATAGTAAGATCTGACTCTGACATCCTACAGGTTTGGATTGTTGTAAAGAGAAGTGTAGCTCTTGCTGAAGTCAACGCCTCTGAAAATCTGAGCCTTAATATCTCAGTGTCTTGCAAAGGACCTGCATGCAGAGAGGAAAGCAATAACGATTAACAATCTGCCTTCTAAATGTAGGAACTATCTCCAAAAAGTGGAGTCGTGGTGCCTGCTTGAACTGCTGCCCAGCTCCTGTCCAGCTTATTTCCTGTCTGGTTGGAGAATACAACACAATTTGCAGAATGAACATGGTGCTTTGGAAAGATTTTTCATCCAAGTAAATGATCTTGCACCAATAACAAATGTTTGTCTGATGATAATTCAGGACTGCACTGGGAGTAGGTTCATCCCACAGTGAGAGGCAATATGAAGACAATTCACTCTTATCAAGAGGATGTAAAAACATTTCTGAACACACATTCACCATTACCCATTTTGGACAGATGCAGAAAGAATTTTTTTGTATCTGCCAGCTCTGCTGGTCAGCAAGGTTGCATGGATGCAGCAAGAACTTGACTACATCCAATAAAAATCTTGGCACATTCCAAAGCTCCTGAAGTGCTCCTTGCTCTGTGGACATGGGTAGTAGGAATGCATTCTATATTGCACACATATACTGCGTGTATCAAGAGTCCTGCACTTGGGATTGAATGTGGAGTCTCCCCAAAGCTTAACTGAAGGAACACTTAAGGACTCTGAACCCACTGCTAGCAGCAAGCATGGCTGGATCGATACCCTGTCCATGTTTTACATGTCATGACAGTGGCTATCAAAAATTACTAACAAAAGAACAGGTATTTTGGAGGCTGGAGACTATTTGTCAAGGGGTAGTGATGAACTAGTGCTGAAGGTACTAAGGGAAAATGAATTGGATTGGGAGAGAACTATTGGGTAAAGCAGCCATTTTTAGTATGAGTAACTCTTGCTATAGTTTCTGAAACTTGTTTTTATTCTATCTAATAAGTCATAGAATGGCATGGGTGAAGATTCTTACAGAATGCATTTTTCTAGATACAGTAAAACTGCCAGACTATCTGCCAGGATTTATTTCTGATTTGTTATGAGGTTCAAGAAAACCTACCAACCAAAAATTCAAGACATAGCTCTGGCAAAAGACATTTACATTACCCGTAAGCATTTCAATTATACACATCAGGCAGAACTGCAAATTGTAAGATATGCATAGATAAATCAGATAATATGTGGCAAATAAGGCATATGGCAGCAATATTAGCTTGCATATCAGAATCTTAAAAAGCAGACACAATTAAGAGACAGGACAAAGAAATAAATATCTTGTGAACCTTTCAAAAGGCCAATCACATTGTCCTTATTTTAATATTGTTTAACAGTAACACTTAATAAGGGGAACATCATAATTGTGTGAACTAAATTTTCAGTCATAATGAATGCTACAAACTTAACCTGCCAAGTTTAAATAGGGTACAATGCCTTGGGAGAGATGCAAGAGAAATTATTTGATAAAGGTGATGGTTTTTCACACCTGAAAATAATGTTTTTCTTTCAGGCTCTCTTGATCAACAGTCTGTAGCCACACATTAAAGACAAAATCTCAAGATTTATGGTGTATACTTGTCACTACTTGCATAACTTACTATGGATAGAGGATCACAGAGATTTTGAACATAATTTCCTACACTCCAGGAGATTAAATAAACTACATTTGAAGAAGGCAAGAAGCAACTATGGCCCCTGGATAGCAGAAAGTAAAACTTCAACCAGTTTCTGCATCATTTATTCAAGCAAAATAATCTTGTCTCCTACATTTAGGCATAAGCATCCTGTGCGGCAAGCATGTGTATTTGATTTAAACAATTAATTGCACAGGAGTGGATTTCTGTTACGGCTTTCCTGGCACAAACTAAAATCATTACATAAATCAGCTGGAGAGTGACAACTTTACCTATATAAAGATTGATCGAACATTCACAGCTAGAGTTTGTTCTGTTCCCCATACTCATCAATATAGAAGCAGCTGTGATCTGAAAGCTTTTCTGGGGTAAAAGGCAACACTAAAGAGCATGCTGGAAGAAAACAATCACCATATCAGAGCTATTCCCCAGATCACTGTTCAGTGCTACAGTTCCTTCTTTATCCATCATGCTTTCTCTGATTGCTATTCATTTTGTTATTTAATGAATATTGTAATGAATAAAACACACTTAAAGATGCACTGCAGATATTTTGTTTTAAATTATGTTTACCATGATATATCCTGAGAGGGAATATTAGCAGCTCTATTAAGCAATGCTCTCCTGTTACCATGATAAATGTGTATTCAGTGATAGATTTAATGTGAAATCCAGTGAACATAACTCACCAACAAACCTAAATCATGTATCATCTATTTGGAAACTGTCATCTTTTTCTAACAGATAGGAAGTGTTTTCCCAGGGAATCTGTTGCTTGTTATACTCCGCTCATCAGAGGTACTAGTGACATGGCAGCATTTCCTATAACAAAGGAACAATATACAGTCATATCCAAAATTCACCCAAAGAGGGAATACCTTTGTTGGTTTCAGGGTTCATTAATGAAGACATTTGATCTGTATAAAGCCAAAGTATCACTTTTTAATGATTTAACTGTTTTCTTTGCTTATTATATACATGTACTCTTATGCTAAAACCCTGAATCTTATGCTCATAAGTATAGGATCACGGGCACTGGTCCTACTGTAAGTGGCATGCAAGGACTTGTTTTGAACAGTCAGTGGTATTTAGAGATTGCCTGGTTTCTATTCTGAAAAAAAAAAATAAAACCCACCAAAAACAAAACCCTGAAGGAATAAACAAGGGGTTTTATCCAGACCAAGAAATCTTCTGTTTGGGGTATCTAGAACAGTTATTTCTGAAATGGTTCTTGCATTTTCGGGTTTTTTCAGTTGTTTTAGGTTTTTTAATTATGGGGGGTTTTAAGCCTCTATTTAAAAATTTGTTTTAAAAAATGCTTTCCAACACTGGAATTTTTAGTTTTGGACATTGGAATAAAAATTTTTGATTATTGCCCTTACCCAAGTTGAATACTATTCACATTCTTTCCCATGGAAGATTTTTATTTGGCTGCCATTTTTCAAAGAAATACTAGGGGGAAAAAAATTGTGCCCTGATTTAGTATAGACCTCAGCATGCCATTGGATCCTTTTCCAAAGAGGTTGGCATTCTTAAAGGAACAGAAACTGTGGAACTGGGGATTCTCCTGCCTATTTCCCTCATAAAGCATAGGTGACATATTTACTTTAAGATCTGGATCCCTCTCATAAGGTCATTTAAGCTCCCTGACAGCTTGTTCACTGGAGGTACAAAAAGAATGAACTGCCTGAAGCTGACCTGGAGTATAGATTGATACACACGTGCCTTTCTTTTCTTGCTGAACACCTGTTCATCAGCACCCAACAGCTACCACAGCCACACTACAATTTGAAACAGAAGGAATTCCTGGGATAACAAATTATGGAGTAGCATTGTGTTACCTATACCAACCATACCAGTCCTATACCCTACTCTTTGCCTCCCTTTGCACTGTAGGAAATAGTGCATAATACCCAGCAGTGTGGAAGAAGGACTGAAATAATGCCAGCAGTGTGGAAGAAGGGCTGAAAATGGATTTCTACAAGCTAGGGATTCAACTTCTTCTGTCCACTGAATTGCTGGAGTAGTGCTGTTCTGTGCATGCAGAGTCTGGGGATCTTTGGAGAGGTGTGTGCGAGGGAGGGTATTGGGCTGGTTGATGCCTTTGTTCCCAGACAGCAGATGAGAAGCAGATGTGTTCCTTCCCCAAACAACAAGCATTAGGAAGAAGCTCCTTGCTGTGCACAAAGGGAGAGACCTGACTCTTGACAGTCTACTAGCGAATTTAAAAAGAGAGAAAATAATGACAGATTACAGTGTTGTGCTTTTAAACTCAGTCTTCAGTACTCCCTCTCCCAGTGCCTATATGTGTCAGATCCAGAGACAGTCTTGCCCAATAAATGTGTTAATAGTCTCTGTCCAAGACAGTGCTAGATATGCTCCTAATTTAATTGAAGACTTAGATTACTGGGACATTTAATTTCCTTCTATAAATCATAGTTAGTACTTTTGGTCATTTTTAGTTCTTCGAGTGAAAGAAATAATGAGCCTAAGAGTAGATTCTATGTCTAGTCCTGAGGGTGTGACTCTAGCAGAGCTCCCGCTGTCCTTGATGAAGGGAGGGTTGCTGTGCATGTAAGACCCTCAGAATCTGGATCAGCACACTTAAGAATGTGCAAAACTGGTACAGCACGCCAGTTGATCACAAAAGGTGGATCAGATTTATTTTCATCATTAAGAAACAGGAGATGCCCTATTTTAGTGCTTCTTATAAGAGCACTATTTTTACATCTCAGAGTCTGGATAAGAAATATCTGAAAAATATGATTTTCAATCAGTGTGAAATACCTCCTTAAAATTCCTTAAGTTGGTGATGCACACCCTCCAGGCACCTTTGAAAATGTTGGGGAGAAATTTGCCTCTATTGAAGTCAGTGAGAGTTTTACTACTGAGCTCAATTGTTCTGCATCTTGCAGCTGTCTACTGGCTTCAGTCACACCGAGTTCTCTGGTTGGCTCACTTATTTAAAAGGTGCAGCAGGAAAAAGACTGTCTAAAATCAATTTTTCCACCAACAAGATGATTATTGACTTATTTTCTATTTTAAACCATGCAAAAGTGTAACAACTCAGTAAAAGGAATGTGTTTATACATTATTTCTAACATTATTCGTATTCATAATATATATACAATAAAACATGTTTGTAATTTGACCTTTCTCTGTTACTCTAGTTATTGATACTAAGTTATATTATATTCTAGTTATTATATTAAGGGGAAAGGATAAATATAATAAAAGATCTTTTGTATAGGAAGGTGCCTGCAATATTCTACCTTAACAGACCAAATCACCACACCTTGTAACTGTAGCACTACTGTGTCTAGGTTATATCTACTGCTGAACAAAGAACTGTACACGTGGTTTACATTTTCTTCTGGCTTCACTGAACATTTCTACAAGACTCATTTTAATACACTGAAAAATGGTAGTTTCGTAAATGTTTATCATTAACATACCAAATGAACTAACTACAAAATGATTAAACTAAGCAATATTTTGTAGGACAACAGTCAGTCAAGGCCTGAAATGCTGACAAATAAGAGATCTAGCGACCATAAGTCTTTTTGACTCTGTCACACAAAATAATTGTGTGACATGCTTGTAGAGGAAATAATATGAGGGGGGAAAAAACCCAACAGGTACAGGGTTAGTAATAGTAACCTCATATAAATACTGTAACACTGCTGACATTAATAATTAAATTTTCAAGAAATCTCAATAAATATTAAGTTATTTGCTAAAGAAATCTATGCCAGTGTCTTTTTGCACGTGTGTGAGGACAAACATTTATATCAGAGAAATGGGGAATCTGTTTTAGTCGACCTTGCTTTTTTCTCCTCAGACCTGTAGAATTATAAAGCGCAATCTGCTTAAGTTGGGCTTTTTTACATTTATAAAGGGCCACACTTGATTTAGCAATACTATTTTTATGTGTAATGACATGAAATCATTTATTATACATTCTGCTAATCTTCAGACTTACATTTTGACAGGATTAGGAATTTATACAATATGTAGACTTTAGGATGCACATTAATACTGAGGTACTTCAATACATTTGGTTTTCTGCAAGCCAGGACCGAGTGTTTGAAACAATGATTTTGTGTTTGCTGCTCTCTGAACAACAAACCACAGTAATCCTTCCGATGGTAATCATATTATTTTCTGTTTAAGATTACATTTTGTTTGTGCATTTATAGTGACACTTAAAACAAAATCCAGCAGGTTTTCTTTTCAGATATCTTTTAGAAGAAGTGAATATTTTAAGAAAATGACATAGAAACTGAGTTTTCTAAAAGGTACAAACTTCTCAGTATGTATTTTATAAATATTTAAATGAAAGATGATCAGAAATGTATAAATAATTGTGTTAATACTTTACGAACTGTTACTGTGTTCTCCAGCTCAGTAATAAATTGATTTCTGCACTGAGGGGATTAAAGAACCTAGATTTGATGAATGCAGAAACTGCTTGTTTTTGCTTTTTATATACACAAGTTACATCACTGTTTTTTATACAGAGACTAGTTAAATATGATATTCTACTGAAGGTATATAATGGTAATTTACAAAATTATTTCCTTAAAATATTAATGCAGAAATGTATAACACTTCATTTTCAATCTTAGAGAAACTTGTTATTCATTTGCATGAGAAAGGCAATTTAGTGTGGCAATAGAAAGCTCCAACTGCATCCCTGCACTTTATTGCCTTAGGTTTGCAAACTGCTTTAACAGCCATCAGCCAAGAAATGTACATGTCATCTGCAAATCACAAATCACAGATCTTGACTCGAGTGATTGCACAGGGAGAAGTGCTGAAGGGTTCATAGTGGCCAGAACAAGACTTAAAAGTGATGTGAAATAGGGAGCAAAAAGGGCTGCAATTGCCTTGGAGCCTAAAATAGACTGAGCTTCAATGCCATGGAAAAAATCACCAGCTTCTCCATCATTTCTTTAAAGGTCAGAATTTTTGTAGGTGGATTGGGAGCGCAGTGGATTGCAGATGCGTTTAACAGCAGGGTATTTTCCGCTGCCATGACCAGTTAAGGAAGATTTTCAAAAACACATCTGCTGGTAAACAGTTTGGCCCTACTCTGGGTCATCTGCCTTATCTGTGCTCATTGCTGCATGAATTCTTACCTGGATAAAGTCCCAAACCTCACATCAGTCAAAGTTAGGCTTTCAGTACAGTCCATTACATTTTTTAGAGAGGTAACTCCATGGCTTTCGGTTGGTTTTATGATGCAGGTCTGCTTCTTCACAAATGTATGAAGCACACTGGCAGTACAGATAAAGCTTGCTCCTTCCCACTTCCTGTTCACATTTCACTCGTCAGCATCTTGAAAGAATAAATGAAAGGAAAACACATGACTAGAAGAATAACAAGGACTCAAGAAGAGAATGTCTCAGTGCTGCAAAAGGAAGCTGTGTTCCAATACCATTTTGCATCATTTCAGGCTACTAATATTATGCAGAAATTGATTTAAGAGGAATTCAAACACAAATTGTCTGCAAACTGATGTGGAAGGCAGTAAATCCATTTTCCTTTTCAATCTCTCTCACTCTGCAGGTGACTAAATGCCCTTGGTTTAAGATTTCTCTTCCTCCACTCTGTTGTAATAGAATTTGAAGTTCTGTTTGGAACTGGAGAGGTTAAAAAATAATCCTCTTTATTAAATGGGTGAACCAAAACGCAATTAAATAGACAAAGATCTTTGCACGTTGGGTTTTATGCTGCAGTGTGTCTACACTTTACACATATTTGTATGATACTTAAATATCTCTAAGTAATTTAACTTTTCTAAATGTTTATTAGTCCATGGTGAGCGCACACTGGATCCTCTTCTGGGATCAAGATATGAATTTATAAGAAGTGTAAAGTATTTAGACAGTTTCAAATACATTTCAGAGCACTTGTAACATCTGGGGAATGAATTCTACTTGGCTATTCTACTGTTAACTTCAGACAGAAATACAGGAAATTTAACCAGCTGAGATTCTTTGTACCAGTAATAGCTGAGCCTCTTTGGCTAATGGTTATTATGAAGAGGGTGTTGTTTCCTTTGGGGTTCCTTCCCTCCCAACTTGACCTCTGCCACCGAACTTACACCAGACAGAAATAAGCTTCTTAATTTCTGTAAAATACAGAGAGAAAATGTCCACCAAAACTATATGCCATAGGAAGAACTGAAAATTCTTACTGATGTACTCTCCTTTGAGCTGAGACACTGGGAGAGCCTCAAAAAGCAAAATTAACTAAGAGAGGCTGTAGAAAGATAACTTAATGAATGCAGCCTTAATGAAATCCTCTGCCTTGGTTATGAAAAGATATTTTGCTGGGGCAGCCTACGTCTATGCAATCAGTACATCTAACCCAAGAGGCTTGTGGCTATGTCTTCCAAAATAGCTCTCAGAGTGCATTTGAAAGATTTGTCTGCACTTTTATTATTTGAAGGTTATGGTGTTCACACCTTTGACTTGAATTTGCAGTTTAAAAAGAACAATGCCACATTTTTGTTCAGTTTTTGTCTCACCTTGTGTTCACCTCCAGTGGCAACTGCTTTTTCTACTGCAGCCCATCACCAGGTGGCTTATAACACCGATCAAAGTCAATGAGTACCCCAGAGAACCAAGCATTAGTTTTTAACATAACTGGGAAGCACTGCAGAAAAAGCACAGGAAAGAGAGAAGGGAAAGAAATCAGAGTCCACAGACACTGTTACTTCAGCACTTAGTCAGAAACTTTATCTCAACTGACTGAAGCCCTCATCTCTTTGATAGAGCCCAGGTTTGCAGCTCAACCTGGGTTTCAGAGTTCCTCGACAGTTTTAAATGTCCTGCATTTTTTAACAGATGCTGCTGCCACACTGAGGAAGAGCTGTGATTGTACATTGCTATGTTCCCCCTTTCTTTTCACTTACCCAGCCTGGAGAGATTTCTTCCTCTTTTTTAAACTCATCTGACCATTTAGACTTCTTAACAGAAAACTGTGTTGCTTCTGCTTTTGTACTAAAGCTATTTGTGAGATCATAAACCCATAAGCCAAGGATGACTTTTTCACCTAGCTCTTCCACAGGTGAATCTCCTTTGCTTTTTCTGGCCATACTCACCAGATCTTCTCCACTGAACTGTCATGAGTCCTGAGGGGAGCACACAGGAGGAAAGAAAAGAACCCATGTTCTTCTTGTATAGGCAGTTATCCTCACATGCTTCGGTTGTGATATGGGCCTCTGCTAGACAGAAAGTTCTGTGCACCTGTACAGGAAAACAGGAACAGAGAAAAGAGAACTGAAAGAGCTGGAAACACTGAATGAGATGATGTCAGAGAGAGAGGGTAAGAAGTAAAGATAAGTATCACAAAAACTGATTGGGACCGATGAGCCCTCAGCGACACAGGAAAGTGGGAACACTGTAGTTCCAACTGACAGACAGTGACTGACCACAGCCAGATCCCACAGTATTTGCACATGGATTTTCAAATTCAGTCAAATGACTTTCTGAGGAGACAATAATACAGTGAGAAATCAGTCTCACTGTAATGCAATTTTGATGGCACTTCTGAACCTTTGCTTTCCTTCTCCCTCTCTTCCTCAATATCCTCCTGGCCCAATTCCCTCTCAACATTTGTTAACAAGGAAAGGCAGTTCATTTCATGACTTCTTGTTCCTGATTTAAAATCAACAGTTCCAGTGGAATAACAGTAACAATACCATTATTCATGGGTGAGTCCTCTATGCTTGAAGAAGGATAGATGTGAGAGGGCAACCTATAAGACAGTCTGCCATTATTGGGAAAAACAGACGGATGAAATATCTAAGTTTGATGCTCTTTTCTTCTTTCCCTTCCAACAATTATCTAAGGCAGCTACTGAGACCTAACTACTAAGGATCCATGCAAATATCTCCTGTGCTTGTCTGATCAATGATTCAATAGGCAAAGAGGGGCCTTTTTTCCATGCTCATCTTTGATTTCTGCACAGAACTATGCTAAGCTTGTGTTTCTCAGATGAAAGCAAGTGGTACAGTTTATGCTAAAATGACAAAACAATTTGAAAGCGAATGTGTATAACGGAGAGAAGAACTTAAGCACATGGTTGACATTATTACGTTTATTTCTCAGTGAGACCTGTCTTTTCATGACACTAATCAAAAAACTGGGTCACCTCACAATGGTAATTTCCTAGGAATCTTGAAATTCATGAGTCAATTTGATCCCTTTTTAGCTGAACATTCACTAAGCACAGTGAGGCTGGTGGAGCTCAGCTAGCTCATCAGACTTGTCATCGACTATATGTGAAGAGTTTATATCCTTAATGGGATCAAAGGTTTTATCAGTGATCCTTCGTAAATGTAAACAGATGAAATATTTTTCTATCAGCATTGATTCCACACCTGACATTCCTTCTGTTGATCAGTTAATGGTTATTGTCCGTTATAAAATCAGAGACAAGGAGGGTTTATTACCTTCTTAACAACCAAGAGCCATGCCAAAGAACACCCCCACCCTCCCCTTGTTTGAATCCATCTTGCAACAACTGAATATTAATAACATCATTTGCCATTGCCAAGGACAGATTTAATATAATGCTAGTCTGGACATTATGAGGAACTTTTCAAAATATTGCATGGTTTTAAAATGCACATCTCCCTTTAAAGTCAAATAGAAGTCAGTCAGCTAAAATCCTAGCCATCCTTCAGAAATTTAGAACTAAAAGGTCTCCAGACAAGGATTTGTGAAATTAAAGCATCAGCAGGCAGTGCCATGCACTTAGCCTTTTTTGTCAACACAAAATTATGCTCTTCTTTAGTGTCTTTTAGTGTTAACTCTGAATATTCCCCCGCAGATCTGTGCATTTGAGAATATTCCTGGGAATACGACACATTTCTGAAACATGCTACAGCTATCAATGAATTAAGGCTCATCATATTCTTCAGCTGTGGGATATTATCCTTGTTTGGAACAAGGAGGAACAAGGTGATGGAAGTGACTTGCTTATAGTATTACAAAATTACAGCAAGACAGGAAAACAATCCCATTTCAGTGAATTATTTTTGGGGGGGAGGGGGGGAAGCTTAAAAAAAGGAACATTTCTAGAAATGAATTATACTGCAATAGGGCATAGTTAAATTATAATAAAAAAGTAAAAATATTTCAAACCCTATAAAAACAAAGGAAAAATATCTTAAAGTAGAATTTTTCATTTGACCTCAAATGAAAGGCTTTCTTAGGAAATTTTGATTCAGAAAAAATAAAAAATACATTGATCTGAACTGCATAAATTACCTGCTGCAAGAATGACCAAACCTGGAAACATGGCAAACAATATCAATTTAAAAAGAAGAAAGGACATTTCAACCTAGATAGAATCAGACCAGTTTCTCCAGGCAGAGCATGAGTAAGTCAGTCAGGTTCATGCAAGTCAGTCAAAGCCACAAATGTAGAAGTGAGCCTCTGGGCTTAATATGCAAGAGTTGATCCCTTGTCCCTAAATCAGCATCAGCATTGACAGCTGGATCACCAGGAGTATGTCTGCACAGCACAGTGCAGGCTGTACAGAGACACCGCAAGAGCACTGACCTCACCACCGCAAGAGGACTAGGACGGTACCAGCTAAATCTCTCAGCTGACCAGGGGCAGCCTTATTCAGCAGGGCAGAGTAAGAGCCATCCAGAGACACTGGACCTGCAGCAAAAGCCATTCAGAGATGGCTAGTGGCTCTCTGCAAGGAAGACGATTTACTGTCTAGACCTTTCCTGCAGAAATAACCAGTAACTCTGGGTTGTATTCTACAGTTCGTGAGTCCTGTCATGGGCTGATGTACAGAAGAGAAAACCCAAACATAAATCAAAATGAGGCTGAGATCAACATATTATTAGAGATCAGATTATCATTGTTAAATTTGAATTCAGAGAAAGTTAACACTCACCTCACAGAGCCAATGTAAAGAAACTAGCTCTCCCCAAAATCTCCAGTAAAGATCCTCTACTGATGGCCTGATTGTACCAACACCTTCTGCATGTACTGATGACTAATGCAGACAATACCTCTCACACAGGGAGTATTTTCCCATTTGTTGAGCAAATATGAACTATTGAAGGAACAGGTCTCAGCACTGCAAACCCCTCAGAGCAGACTCTGCCTTCTTCCTCAGGCACAGTGCATCCTGATGGCTTTATGCATTGGTAAGAATAAACAAGGAGAAAGGTTTCATGCTTCATCTTACCAGGTTGTTAATTGAACATATGTATCGACATTTCATCATTAACAGGTGCCCTTCTCATTCAATGCTTTGAAAGTAAAAGCCATAGCACAAAAACCGTAAATGAACATTTTTCTCACTTCTGCCTTGAAGATAATAGTATAAAATAATATAAATAAATAATAATATAAATATAAAACTGCTCATGCTACACAACTCCAGCATGTGACCTGTTCCACAGAAATTATTGCATCTTTGGTTACAAGATGGGAAATTTCAGTCACTACTTTGGGCACATTTTTGAAACAGTGAAACTTAATCAAGAGTTTCACTGGGGAATTTTTCTGCTGAGAAGTTCCTGGATATCAAAACTTGTCCCATTTTCTACCCCCTTCCGACCCCCTGCACTAAGTAGACTAATTTCTGAGATAGCGACACTCCTTCACTTGCTTTCCTTCTGACTCCATGTCTTTTCTATTCCAGCAAACTCACGTCTAAGGGGATGGATGCTGCCATTTCGCTTGACTGCTATACAAGAAAGGAACACCACCTTTGCTCCTTCCTAAAACCATTTTCTGAGAGGGCATGCTTATCTAGCCACCTGCACCAGGAGGACTCCAGACTGTGTACACTGTATACGGAAGTGAGTGATGGGAGCACAGGTCATGAAAATGCTCCAGCACATTTCTCTGTGAGGTTCGTTACACTGCCATATTTCAGTGGCACATTTCTGTTACAGTTATTCTGACTGCAAAAGTCTTAAGGGATAAGGATTATTTCATTATGCTAAAAAGTAGCTAAGGCTTTGATGAAGTCGCTGGTCACATGTACCTAGTTCTGATGAATACTTTTCAAGAAGAGTATCAAAAAGTTTGAAACTTTTCTCCTTCCTTAAAAGAGGAAAATATAGCTTCTATTGACACACCTCTGGATCATACTGTGTTTATGTGTAGTTATTAAAAATGCATTAGGTGCTAGCAATGATCTAGAAAAAAATATATATATTCAAAATACAGCTCTCTGATGTTGGAAGTTATAACTAAATCAAGTATCCAGAAAAAGATTGATTAATTATGTTTTGAAAAAAGGTGCATATTTTAAACACTGAAGGACAATAGTTTACCACGGTGTTCTATATTATGATGTCTTTGTCACTGAGCCATTTTTTTTGTCAAAACTGAATCTTTTTCTTTATTCCAAAGGGGTAGCTCAGCAGATATGCATCCAACCTGCAACTCATTTTGGTGGCCTCCTTTTTCCAAGGATGGACTTTTTTATGCACTTGTGCTATCTACAGATAAACCAGGTCTTCTGATAAACTCTGTGTCCACTGTGCATTCACACTGCAGTCAGTCTCTGCATAGACTGCAATGGCTATTTTGCTGGGAAAGGGCCAGACCACAGTGTCACCCTTTGTGACTGGACTGACTGGTTGTTACAGCTCTGTCTCAAGATCATTCTCTCAGGTATAGTGAGTCAAGGCATTGCTGGGCACCAAAAAATTCTATAGACACTTCTAAATACAGAGATCCATCATGAGATAAAGGTCACACTATCTATTCACCTCTCAGACATTAGGTTATTCAAGGATTAATTTTCCTGATTTAAGTTGTTTAATAAGACACAATGAATTACAGAATCCAAGAAAAACAGGCAAAATTCCACACTGAATAATAAAGGACTGAAGTTTCATTTGCAGGAGATTATGTTTTAACCTTACAGCAAGTGTGTTTGTATACATCTGGTTTCCACTACTGCCCTTTCCATGGTATTATTCTTTCACTTTAACCTGCTCCCAAGCTAGGATGAAGTGTCCTTGTGTGAGTCAGGAGCCATGGAGAACACTTATGTTTATGCAACTATGAAATTCCAGCCCAAATACAGGAGTCACCATTAACAGGAATGCCAGAATCCCCCAACAATGGCAGCCATGTATTTACCATGCTGCACATAAGAAGAGGTAATGGTTATAGCACCACTGTTCTGAGTGACAGCAACCACAACCTATTTTCCATCTCACATACATTATACCACATAGTCACCTCCAAGAGAGCTGTTTTTGGGGATGCAGGAATACAGGACACAGGCAGAGGAATACAGTTACCCTGGATGGTCTACTCAGCAGCTGAAAGTGAGGGTCATGTCTTGCAATCGCCAACATGTCTGTGCAAATGCCACTAATGGCAAAAGAACAGCACAGGTCAGTGCCTGACTATGGGGCTGAAAATCTACGAACATTTGTAATGCTCAAGGGAGTTCCCAGACAAACTCTTCCTCAATATATATCCCTGTGCTGGCTGAAGAACTGTTAGTTCTGAAGCATCAGTTCACTCAAGTGGTAGAGCTGCACTGCAGAGTTGAGAGAAAAGCAGTGTAAGGCTGGATACAAGCAGTGCTCACAGACACACCAGAGCCAATTCCAACACAGAGGAGGAATGAAAGAAAGACTAATATGGGTTGGAGAAGAAGTGTAGAAATTTCATAATATCTAATATGAGATTTGCAACCCTTGGCACTGTGAAGGAAGCGGGAGAGATGTTGTCTGCAAGGCTTAGACTGCTGCAAATTAAAGAAGGTGTACCATTAGCAAAGTGATACCAGAATATCAGAGTTTTGTAATGTAAGCTTTGAGTTCTAAGGACTCTGTATGCTTATTTCTTTCAATTGTAATGTCCATGTCTAAAAAAATGGGGGGGAAAGTGCAATCTTGGGGGAAAGTTAGGGAAAAGAACTTCTGCTGTTTTGGTTTTTGACTCTCTCAGCTTGGTTTCCTCAGTTTTGTAATATCCAGTGAGATCAGGAGGTACATGTGCATATCAAGAAAAGGTTGTGTCAAGGGCAAAAAATTTGATTAATTGCCTACTTACATCCATTGAAACCTGCTAAATGAGGGAAGGAGTAAGATTAAGGGTGTCTTGATGAACAGAAAGATAGAGAGGTCATACAACATTCACAAAAGAGTGACAGTAATTTCTTTAGAGCACTGGAAAAAATATACTGAAAAATAAGTAGACTGTTCAATGTACTCTATCAATTTCACATCAGCACTGACCTCAATAAATTCTTGCAACTCAACATGACTGTTTCTTTTGTGAAGTATAGTCATCATCTCCTGACCCTTTCTTTAATGAACTTATTTTTGAAGTAGATAAAAAACACAAGGATGTACTTTCAAAAAGACAAAATAAACACACTGCCAAACTGAGCACTGGAGACCTAATTGTTTCCTAGCTTACTGCAAGGAAAGAATATGATTTACCAGGAAGTCGATAACACCAGAAAGGAACTCCCGGACAAAACTTTTCTTAAAAAAAGAAAAAAGCACATGCATATGCAAATCAACATCTTTATATTTGCATAGCATTCCACTTCAGTTCATATAAACATGTGACGAAGAGCAAAATAGCCCTATCCATAGCTCACTGCTTTGAATATCAAGCTGCAAATCACTCAAGAACATTGGCTTTCCATCTTTCTGTCATAAGATTTCCAATTCTTTGATTGAGCTCAGTAAAAAATATTGCCAGAGAGGGCACATACACTTTTTCTTTTTTTTCCCCTACTTTCTCTTTCCCTTATCTGCTGAAATCACAAAGTGTGGATATCACACAAAAAAAAAAAAAACAAAAAAAAACAAAACAACCTACGACTGAAAAAATCAAAAAACCAAAGACCTAGTAAGAATCATTAACAATTTTTAATTTAAAAACTAAACTCCAGTTTCTCAAACCTGCAATTGGATTGGAAATTGGTTTATATTTAGACTGTAAGCCCAATGTTATGTAAATTTATCTGTCCCGATTTACTCTAAGTTTTAGAAAACTTCCCATGATTAAATAGGCTATTTTGGCAAGACAAAAAAAATGAGTGAATAACCAAAATCCACACATACACACAAGCTTGGTACTGCCTAAGAAACTCACAGGTAATTGTCATTTGTTTTTTCTGACACAGGAGCTACTTTTGTCCTCATAGTGTTACTGACTTTTCTGTGAAATTATGTCTCACATCATCAGTATTTGCCTTATTTGCCCATAGTGGAGACAGAGAATCTCAGAAGTGATACAGAAACACAAAACTAAGGTATTTTGGTTATTTTACCACATAGTCCAATGGAAACCTATGAACAGACAGACATATAACACTTACTGACTTACACTTACAGACTTTTCTGTGCAGCTTACTTTCCATAGCTCAGTCATGGCTACATATGCAAGATAAAACTCCCTTTCAGACAGGGCATGCCAGCTCTATGCATTTTGGCAACCACTGGTGCAACATACAGAATAGATGGGCCCAGAAGAAGCATTTACTGGAACTTCAGAGAAATAAAGACATTTGGAAGGCAGCTGTCAGATTTTGCATGTGCGTGGGATGTCAGGAAAAACTGGGTTTGTGTCAGTCAAATTATCTTGTTCATCAGTCTTTTAGGAAATACACTGAGAAGCCTAAAACAAGATGTTGAAAGAGATGGTGTTATTTCTTCTGTGAAATGAGGGGTTGTTTTATGTAGCAAATCTGACAATGAATTTCCAACATGAAAGAATCCGCTTACTACATCTTAGCTATTTTACTTGATCCAAGGTTTTAGAATAACCTGAGACTGTCAATCAGGAAGAAAACAATATAAAAAGACCTGATAAAAACTCAGAAGTTCTATCAGGCAAAGTCAAATGAAAGCAACCAGAAGGATCAACATATCAAGTTGGCTTTTTCTTTCTTCTCCCATCACCTACTGCAGCTCTTCCTCAAAACTGGTGGCTCTAATTTGACAAGTTAAAAAAAAAAAGAAATCACTGTTGACTCTCAGATCATTTCAGAAACACACCAGTCCAGGTGCGTCCACACAGAAACCAATTAAGTGTAAAAAGAACATCAGAAGGGTAACTTCCTTCTCTTGGACAAAATAGGGAGGAGGTAGGGATGGATATTTACTCCTTTCAGCCGCAAGCATCACACTTGTCAACCTAACTTTTAGTTCTCTCTCTTGAGCATGCTCATAAAAGAGCCATTCAGCCAAGGTATCAACATTTAAAAGGTGTATCATTCCTCTGTAGTAAGAAGTTTCATTTGTAGTAACATTTAAATCTTTTCCTCCTAGTGTGAGCTGGCATCATATTTACAGTGCAGGTATAAATAATGCTTACAGCAAACAAGAGACCCTAAATACAGAAAATGGAGAATGACTGAGAGTTTTGATAGATAAAAAAGGAGAACTTCCACACAGGATATGATGAAGCTGCTGGAAATACTGATATAACTTATGGTACTTAGAATAATGACAGCAGTCTCAATAAAAAGCTAAAAGTTTAAAGAAATAACAGCATGAATCTCAAGATGCCATGCTCTTGTTTAAATGCCCTGTTCTGCAGCATGTCAGATAACAAAACAAAAGGTTAACTCCAGCAAACATATTTCCCAGTAGTCCTACCAAGCTCCATAGCTACCAGGAGCAATCTCTCTATTTCCTACTTATAAAAGGAAGTGAGAACCAACATTTTAGGCCACTCCTCATTTCAGCAAAAACTCTGGAGTTTATTAATATTTCCTGCCACCACCTAATTAGATTCTGTGCTCAAAAAGCTAGTTTCATCCATATCAGTATAGAAAGAACATTTTAGGAAAGCTTTGCTGACGTGCATTTTCTCTTGGGTTCAGGAAAGAAGGAAACTTTATTTGTCATCATGTACTGATCTCACTGTTCCAAAAAGCATTTTCATACGAGGACAGAGAGGTGCTCAGGGAAACTTGGTGAAATGAGACAACTTTTCAATTCTTGTAGTGTATTTCATCCACAGTGAAACAGTAATAAATACTCATCAAAGAATGCTCATTTGTGTTCACATCAACAAATAAAAAATAGCAGTTGCATTTAACTACTACAGATCCCTGGATGACTCTTCAGTTTATCTACAGTCTCTCACGAGTGCACTTTCCTTGTATGTCTCGCATCCCAAACTTCAAGCGTGACATGAAAAAATAAAGACAAACGTACTCTTCTTGCTAGGTCTATATCCACCTATTCACATCAAACCTCACTTGCAATTGTAAGAGCAATTTTCAGAGCAAGGTGCTATTCAGTGCAAGTGGGGGGTGCTGGACTTGTGGTGGGACAGGAGCTCTCATGAATTGCTGCTGGCAGCAAGCATGAAAGAGGTAACACCTTACTGGTGAGTTTAAACAGCTGGGATTCACATATATTGTCACAGAATACTGGGAGGCTCCTTGGAAACAATTTCCTTGTAAAGAATATAGCTGAGGACAACTTTTCTTTTTTCAAATACAGTAGTTCTACCACTTCTACAAAACACTTGAACTTTGATTCTTCAGGCCAAAGATTAATCTCTCTTCCAAGCTTTTCTTTCTATTTGTTGCCTTTAGGAAAGTAAAGAAAATGGCAATAAAAAGCACTTACTCAATTCAGTGATTCAGTCAGCAGGCCTTGGTCAATCTGAGTAAAGCCTCAACTAAGTTAACAGAGAAATCTTGGATCAGGGGCTTATACACTTGCTCTTGTTCTTAAATGGTATGTTTAATTTGCAACTTTCCTGTAATCTTCAGAATTATCTTAAATTGCCCATTAGAAAGGTTAATGTTTAAAAATTAAAATAACTATAAAATTCAAAAATCCACAAAAAAAATCCTTCATCGTTCTTTGGATAATAATTTTAACAACTAATTAAACCACCATAATGCCACCATAATTGTATTATTCAGCTTATACTCATCTTTCAGTCCTTTTGTGCTGGTTAATGGTAATACAGTCTATCACTCCCGTCATCTAATCCTTTTCTAATCTTCTTTTTTTTTTTTTTTACCTTAACTTCCAAAATAAAGTATTATAAGAAAGAACTACTTAGTCTACTAATACAAAACCAACCTTTTTCCTTTGAGAATCGCACCATGTGTATCAGCACACCTTGCAGGAAACCTAAAGTATAAAGTTTGAGAAAGCAGGTTTTCCAAGATCACAACATACCATTGATTAAAAAAACAGTTTACGTGCCTATGAGTACCTTAACAGCTGTGCCCACTTGCTAACCCATTTAAGTTTATATACAAAGAGAAACACAACGATGCTCTTTCACTTCACTGCAACCTTAGAGTTTAGCTTTAAATGATTTCTGAGGAAAGGCTTCCTGCAGACTTTTCAGTTAAGTAGTTGTAACTACAACTGCAAAACACTGTTGACTGGTGGACTCCAGAGACCTGTTCATTACCTGTCATTAAATGTTTTAAAGTTTGCATAATTGATCCATCCAATAAGTCATCATTGATTTATAGGGGTCTGTGCTGAAGAGTTACTCATTAAAAATTCATAACACTGGTATGTGTCTTTACAATCCATTAGCTGTTTACGTACCCACAGTCCTGAGATTGATTGACCTTGGACTGAGATTCTCATGGACTCTGCTTTTTTTTTAAAAAAAAACACCTTTTTTTTTTTTCCATATTTTTTACATAAGCCCACAGTATAGAAAAGCAATACTTCAGGCTTCTCCCTTGACAGCTATACTTTGATTTTTCTCCTCTCCATCAAAATTGAAACTTTACTTGAAATAATGAATAAATAAAGCATACTCCATAAACAGCTTTCCACTATTATTTAAGCTTGCGAGCTGTGCTCTGTTAGTCTCCTTTCCCCACCATCAGATTCAAGTGTGTAAATGTTCTAAAAGGCTTTGAATGTTTTATGATGATTTCAGGGAATGATGGAGTAATAGCTGAAGAGCGAAGCTATTAGTTTTAATATTTATATTGAGTGCTCTGAAACATTAATGTGACAGGATGTAAGATCAGAGCAGCGGGACATATTTACTTCACAACCATTGCCACGTGGCAAAAATATTTATTTTCTGAAGCTCTGAGTCCAATATTTTTTTTCACAAAAATTTAAAGTTCAGATTGATCTATATATTAGCTTTTCCTGAACTTTGTATTTATTTTTTAGGAACTAAAGATTGATTACTCTTTGGATATAACTTACTTCATTTAGGTAGAACCCAAGTGTAATGAGGTTGGTGTTGGCAGTGCACCTCAGTCTCTGTACAGAAGTTTTCTAAAGCTGATATTAGTTTACCAGTTCATCTCTCTCTCCCTGACTGCTGTGTCTGCTTCCCACAGAGCACCTTAGAGAAAAGAAAAACAGTAATTTGTTAATAAAGAAATGGGATGGGCTCCAGAGCAGAATCATCGTTAAAAGGTTGTTTCATATTGTCTTCCAATATTTCATGCATGAAGTAAGCCAACCCTGTAAATGTCCTAAGTCATTGTGCTTGGTTCTTCTGTTCAAACTAGCAAACATATTAAGGTAAGTGATCTTAATTACCAAGGGTCAAACAGGGCTCACCCCACTTGTGTGGTTCTCATGGTCTTCAGCGAACAAGTAAAGGAAGTAGGATGAGATCCCCAGGGAGAAATCTTCCTATCAGATTTGCAGAGTGGATCCGATATAAGTGGAACAAATGATGACTTATTGCTGCTACATTATGAAAATGTGATTTCTCCAGATGCTTCCACGTTGTGTGTAAGCACTCCATAGGCTGATACCACTGCCAGAAAGCAGTTCACAGATCTTCAGCTGAAGAAACAATTGGGTCTATTGGGTACATTTTAGCCAGATGTAATGAACATGGCCTTCAACTACATCATGCAGGCTTACAAGAACAGTAGCACTGGGCAGAAAATGAAGGATGCTCCATAGTGAGGCATAAGTAGGTGATTACCTGAAAAAGTGAGGTTACCAGTACACTATTACATTGTTCACCAGAGTCCTCTTTATGCACCCTACTATACAGTCATGGTGTGCAGGGGGCTTACATGGACTGGAGAGCCGGACTGGTGGGTGTGGGGACACAGAAATTCACAGAAACACTTCATTGCAAAGTTGACTAGAATGGTTTGTTATGTCCTTCCCAACCTTGCCTTTCCAGGGAGACAAAAAAAGCTCCCTAAAGGTCTCAGTTATCTCTCAAACATTTCATTAGCTTAAATAACTTCTGACTCGGTGACCTCCTTTCCCAGCTGCCTTCCAAACCATACCCACAACAGAAGCAGCCAATAGAAATGTTCATAAGAGCATCCTTTAGTCACTTCCAACAGGGCAGAACATTCAGCATTTTCTTCTGGATATATATTTCACTGACCTTCATGTCTAATGATACATATCTTCCACCATTATTTTGAAAATTCCACTAATTCCATCAATCCCCTATGCTTTACAGACATGTATAGCTACAAGTGATCATTGTTTGTCTTTCCCACATCTGCTTCTGTTCTGAACTTGCTTATGTTGTTTACGAGGCATTTCTAAATACAATTATTTTCATAGTTAACTGAATCATACAATGCACAAACAGGTTAGAATTTTAAATATACTTAAGGGGAAAAATAAACATGCTATCTGCACCTGTGTGCACAGCTACTCTACAACTTCTTGGCCCTCCCTGCATCCATCAGAGAAAAGAATTTACAAGCGTCTGCTTCTAATTCTCTGCTCAGAAACAGTTTTTCGAGAATGTTAGAGAAGACCTTCTACAAAGAAAAAAATTAGAAATGAGCATAGCAAGCATAGAGAAAATGATTTACATAATTGAATATGTGGGAGTCACATTCTAACCCATGGCTGCCACAGCCTTTTAGAAAGGTAGAAGGAAAATGATGAAGTCTAGGTTTTTGCTGCCTATCAGGACCTCCCCCCTTGCAGAGCTCCATTAAAACGCATTGTCCATCAAAGCAATTCTTCATCTTCTAACAGAGCAGATATCAAGACCACACTGTACAAAAGGGCACAGAAAGAGCAGGGGCTGCTATTGCAGCACTGAGATCAAAGAAGGCTATGATGAAATCAGCACCCTGTCTTCTAGTAGGGATGTTCCTCTGGGCCAGAGTATGGTACATCACAGTCTGTAGTGACAGCACCCACAGACTCAGTCTTCTCCTCACAAAACAAGACATTTCCAGCAGGAAAGGATCCGATAGTCTCCTTTAGCAAGGGGTTTCCACACAAGTTCTGGAATCACAAATTACACTGTTTTCTCAGTGGGATGTTCACTGACAACTACTGACTCACAAATGCCAGTTTTAATTTACAAACTTCGTGGTCAGCAACATTTCACACATGGAACATGGTGAAAAGTGCTCATTGCCATATGAAGTCTGTGCCTGAGATGTTGGGCGAAATGAGTGCAATTTTGCTTAAAAAGTGTCTAATTCATCCCTATTATTACTCCACTGGTATTGTCTGAGTTACACCAGTGATAAATTTGGTCCACTGTGGTTAATGGGGTCATTGTTAAAAATTCTACTTGAAGAACTTGCTTATTTGCTTTTTTTCATACAGATAAACATTACATAGCCCAAATCAGAAGTAATATTTTGTTATTTACTACAAGCTAGATAGCAGTGATGTACACAACTGAGTACTGGCATGTCCCTAATTATCAGGAATGCTGGTATATAGTCTGCATGATATACAAATGATGACAAGTTTGCTTTCAGAGTGTAAACTTTTAAAAACCACCATAAAGACCCCATAAAAATATGACTTTGACTAGAAAAAGATGTAAGCTGCATAATGTCTACATGGGTATTTTTCCTTAGAGATCAGGAGAAATATGACAAGTATGACTGCTATTATAGTTATATAGCATATTCCATTTAGCAGTGATATAGCAGAACTGTGAAAGCATATCCTAAGGTATTTTCACTTCATGCATTTGACATTGATATTAGTTATTGCATTTAAGATACATTGGGCTGTTTATTGCTGACTGTTTCCCCTCACTGAGAATGTTAACCACAGCAGAGCAATATTTGATGTTACAAATTATTTAGCTTGCTACTCTTCATTTTCCTTTTAGTATGCAATTATTTGTTTGGTTTCACTGAGCAAATGAAATTTCAAGGGCATTTCAAGGAAAATAAATAAAGTACAACCCAAAAGGGTTTTTTTTTGTTTGTATTCAGTAACAGCACTGAATCATGCATATGTATGAATCAACAAAATCAGGTTAGCTAAGAAATTGGAAATTGCACTCCACACTAGAGCATTTTTCTTGCTCTAGAGATCTTTGCTATGGATTTGAAGGACTAATAAAAAATCAGCAGCATGACTGGAACAGATGTTTTTTATGGAGTCAGCTTGTTAATAGTCTTTTTAGCTTCTCCTAAGGACTTAAAGCAAGTTCGTCCCTTGTACTGAATATTTGAGATGATGTTAACATTGTCCAAAATGTACACTAACAAGCAGCAGTGAGAAGCTAAGGTCTTACATGTGGTTAGGAATAAAAATTCAAAACATTGCTGTGAATGTGATGAAACCCCGAAGTGGGCAATGTTACAAAAGAGAAAAACTAACTTATTGACCATATCAAACCCACACAGTGTCATTCTCTTGAAGGGGAGATAGGCTGGTAAAATACTTCAATGCACTGTACTACATGTATTTCAAAAACAAGGAGTCATTACAACTGAAGAAATTCCCTTTATATTTAAGCCACGGTTCACTTCTGTATACAATGAGAACTGAAACAACATGAGCCAGATCCACAACCAGTGTAAACCATCCAGGCTTTACTGGCTCCAGTGGCACTGTGTCAATTTATATTTGCCATACAGGCTTTGCGTTCTCATTCTACGTAGTGATTTCTGCAGGTAGAAAAGAGAAATGAGAATACTTGGGAAAATTATAAATCAGTCTTTGTCACAGATGTTTCACTGGTCACGTACTGTTTTGTTTACTCTGTTGCTGGTTTATTCATTCATTTTTCTGCAATTTCCTATGTTCCCCACAAATTCATATCTACCAGATATTGTATGTGTTGTTCATTATGCTAGGCTCTGAGAAGGCAAGAATCACCCAAGGACTTGCCATTTTATCCCATATTTTATCTAAGGCTCCAGGACAATTGTGCTAAACAGTAACACTCAGACACAGGACTGGTCCCTCCAAAACCCAATCACTGGATTAAAAAACTGCAGAGGTATAATTTACTTCTCAGTCTTAGAGAAAGAAGAGAAAGGGAAGCTTTGTAACACTTAAGGACCATTTGACTAAATGGTACTTGAAAAATTTCATCATTCCAGCTTATGGCTTTTTTTTTTTTTAAATGCAGAAGCACTAAACCATTACAGGCATTGAACATTGAGTATTCTAATGTCATTGCTCTGACAGGTAAAAAAACACACCTTCATTCACTTCAGCCAAGTGATGCTTCAGTTCAAATACATGGGATTTCTTTCAGTAAGGGAGGATTGCATTTCCTCTGCATGTAAAACACTCTTTCAGAAACCTAAGGGACAGAGAAAACTAACTTTCTCCTTGACACATGGCTTAAACTCACATGAGAAGAAAGGAAAACTATGTCCACTCTTTTATTGTGAATGTTGTTCATATTCTTCTCTTGGAAGTGTTCTTGACACTCCTTAGAGTATTCCCACAGAAAGGAGTGGAAATTGGCCTTGTTCTTTTCTCACTGAAGTATCCTAAAACTTGTGGTGGACAGGTGCACTCAGTGGGCTCTACTGAGGCATGTCTTTTGGCCCACTTATATGAGGTGATATGAAATTCAAAAATGGAAATCTTGCTATTATGTATATATATATTGTATGTCTTGTTGCCACTGTCATCTATTTATTTAGAATATCTGGCTTTGGTTTGTGAGAAATTTGGTTTATAAATAGCTTGAATCTGGAATATTTTATGAAAGTGAAAATTTGTGAAAATATTTCCACAAATGCCTGCATAAAGATCTGGAAAAATACCAGTTACCACCAAAAAGTTCAAGTCTGATTCAGTAAACCCAAAGTAACCTCATGGACTATACTGAAATTGTCTCCCAGATGTATGCAATTTGACACAAGAATTCAAGCTCACTCATCCCACACAAAAAGCAATGAAAGAAGGAGAAAATGCACTCATTCAAATTCTACACATTAATTGTCTACTTGCAGGCTCTTTGATAAATAATAACCTACTGCTTCTATTATCTCCTGACTTGGAACTGCTTAAGTCAGCAGGCTTAATGTTCCAGTATAACTCATTAAAAAAAATAAAAATCAATCAATCCAGACAAAAAGCAATGGAGAAACAGATATGACAAATACAAGACATTTGAAGGTATGATATTTACAAGAAAGCGTGGGAGCTGAATTTTTCACAAGTGACACAAACAAATACTTACTGAAGGGAACCATCTACTACCAAAAGGCAGAAGGTTTTAGGGAAGCTGTCCTGTAACTTACCCTGCAACATAACATCTGTGCTGCTTTTGGTCTCCCAACTCTTCAGTTTTAGAAAGAAGAAAGCATCCTTAGTTCTGATTATTTAGTCAAAAGGAAACTATCCTACAGAACAGAATCCTTCTCATTTAACTTAATGAAAATATAAAATATTTTCTAGTTTGTGGGTTATAACCTGATTTTTTTGGCAGCATCTTCTGTACTTCAAGACTACCCTCATGCTGCTTCACTTTTCTCAGATTGCAGTTGGAAACAACAATCTTTGGCTTATTCTGCTCTATCCTGGTTTTCTTCCTGATACTACAGCAAAGCTAAACAGTTGTTGCAACTTCGTTCGTTGTTAATGTGGCACATGCAAAAACAGCCTTGACTGTTCTGGAATAATCCCTTGCTTAGATTTAATACCAGACAAAACCGATAGTTGTTTCACTTAAATAATGATAAAAAAATCCTCTGTTTTGTTATAGGTGACTACAAGAGATCCCAGAACATATTTTTCTTTCGTAACACTGAAAGTAAGTGTTAGCAAGACCTGCTGATTATCTGATAAGAACACAATTAATTTGTGCCCAGACTCATTAATCTTTCTTAATACATGTCAGCCCATTACATTTGATCCATGACCTCTGTCCCCAGTCTTGCATAAAAATCTCTCAGGATCAGAATCACATGATGATTTGGCATGGAGCCACCAGCTCCAGCAGTTGCCTGCAAAATGCTTCAAAGCCATCAGCAATGGCAGCTGCTGCATTTATGTGCACATGCCTGAATGATAAGTTCACAGCTCCTCTAAGGCACACTGAAAGAAGTTGGCTGTTGAAAAGCCTGAATCCTGTTAGAAATACAGCTGTGTCCCTATTTAGATCAAATGATTACGCATCTTCACTCTCACTTCTCTTCCCACAGACACAAGTGTCCTTTGGGGTGCTGGGACACCCCACGCAAATACTTTCCCCATGGCTTTTGCAAATAATATTTAACACCAAAAAATGTGCAGCAGTATTGGAAACCAATTGCCCTTTCACATATGGACATTCACAGATGGAGAATCTAGTAAAAAAATCACTCATTGCAGCAACCCTGGGTCCCTCCTACTTTAACAATTACCTCAAGACAGAGAGGTGCAGTATTTTGTAAAAATTCAGGCATTTAGATCAATGAAATCATCTGGCTTCCTAGTGGACACGAGCACAGGCCTTTCAGAGCTTTTTGCCAGCCATCAAGTTACTTCCCCAACCATAATTAACGAGGAAAGTCCAAAGGCTCACATTATTAGTGCTCCTAGAAAATAATATGTGCCTAAGAACAAGCAGCAAGTCTGTGATGGCACATCCACAACCTCATCATCATCATCTGTGCAATACTTTTTAATTAAAGCAAGCATTTCTAAGCTGAACTCCTTATGCAGCCCAGACTCTGCTTTGTCATCAGCCAATATTCACTGGTAGAAGAGAAGTAGGCGTTGAATCCAAAAATAACAGAAGGTGAATAATGACAAAAACAACTAATACAAAACCAACAGCTAAGCAATATTTTAAATGCCATTTTTTATGCCAAATGACAAAAGTTTTAGTTAATGTGAATTTAATTAAACTATTCTTTCCCAGCTATATCTAACTCATTTTTTGTCAGCAAGAGTTTGTGAGAAATATGTCATCATTTGCTATATGACAGTGGTCTAAATTGCACCACTCAAAAGGAATAGTGTACCTTTTGCTGGTTAGCTGTTGATGTTAGGTTTGGTGCTTATCACGTGAAAGACACAACGCTGCCAAAACAATAACATATGCAGCCAATGGCTTTGGTGGGGGTTCTTTTAAGGGATTTTCTGTGACTCTCAGCTTTGTGCATGGCTTTTTACCTTCTCTTATCTTTCTTCAATCCATGAAAACAGATGGAAAACCTTGCAATATAACTGCCGGAGACAGTTCACAGACAAAGTATGCAGTATTTCAAATACAAGTAACATTTTCTAAAGTTTCTAACGAGCAGCTTTTACTATGTATTGATTTATCTGCAACCACAGTATTTCCTGATCAGGTACTGACAAGCAAATGCTTGTTTTACTCTTATTAAAATGTCAAACAGGATCTTAATCTTATCAAAGTGATTATACTGCAGCTTTGAATTACTCTGCAAAAAATCACATTAATTCATTAATCACTCACTCATGCAATGAATAAGAAGGTGAGATGGTCAGAAACTTACCATGCCTGATGAGCTAATTGTGAAGGGACACAGCTCAGCTGCTTACTAGCTGCCCAGAATGGTAACTCTCAAGGGGAAGGAAGTGAAGTTCTCATCTCTGCTCTTCCCCACCAATGGCCTTTTCACATCTTCTGAAGCCATGTAATCTGTGGAGATGCGGACTAAGCTGGTACTTTCCCACATCTCTAGCATGAGGATGATCAGAGCTGCATCTCCCCCTTCCCTCTCTTGTCTACAGACCTCAGACTGTGGTTTATCATCTTTAGATGTTTGTTTCTAAGGAAAGAATAAAGCTTGAGGGAATACATGTGGTTATCTTTCCAAGCTTCACTGCAGACACTGTGGAAAAATTACCCACTCCCCTTTTGGGAGCTTTCTCCAGCTTTAAACAGATTCCTACCATACAAACTGCCAGGCAAGGATCATGAGGAAATCTGGTTTTTAAAAGAGCAGGACTCATGAAGCGATTGTCACAAATGCCACAGAATAAGGAAATTTGGTCTCAACTGTCAACCTTATTGCCAGACTGTCAGAAGATCTGAATCCAGAGAATAATTTAAATGTCAAATCAAGACACTGCAAGTGCAAATTCCTGTGATTTGCCGTGTTGCTGAGAGATAACATGACCTAAGGGTAAGAGAAGAGCTGGCTGAAAAAAGTCTCTTTTTCAGGGGGTTATGGAACTTTTTGTTGTAAATTCACCAAAGAAATTGGAACATGTAGGTTCTTTCTCTGGCAAAAGCACAATGGTACTATGACAGAGAGTTCTCCAAAGGGCTTTGAACCTTGCCCAGATATACTTGCCTTGACAGTATTTGCTACTGTAAGAATTACTAAATACTTCTGGGAAGTGCTCTTTTAAGAGAAGGGGAAGGAGAAAGTCAAAATGCTGATTATTTATTACTATTTTTAAATTAAATGTTTTACAAGGAACTACAGACTTACCATAATGCTGCTGGTATTAATGTGGACCATCCCAGGTTGCACTGGAAATGTAAAGACTAGAAGATAAATATATAATTATAATGTTAAGTGTTTTGCAAGGCTATCATTGTGTTGCGATTCATGACTTCAGGGAGGATTTTGTCTGAATAAGGACTGCAGAATAATGCTCACATTGAGAAAAGCATATGAATTGAACTGGAAAGAAAAAAAGAAAAAAGGTTACAAGCTGTCATTCTGAAACTCATTTTCCCCACCATGAAGATGAACCCTATTACCTGTGAATATGGAATTCAAATACTATTTTCAAGTTTTAAATGTAGGTAACACTTTACATTATGTGTCGGTATGGTACCAATTACAGCATAACCCTGATATTGAGAGAGGGCTGAGTCAAGAAGTTTTATAGTAGCCCAAACTTTAAGCAAAATTCAAAAATACTTCAATTTTCTCTTCTTATACAAGCCTATGTTCAGTATCCTGGGACATGTAATGCCCTGGAAATAAACACATTAAGTTTTTAACGTAATAAACTGAAATGTCTTACACTTCTTTTTTCTTCCTCATCTATTTTATCAGTAAAAATGAGATCATCATCTACCTACTTTCCCACCTTAGTAGCTATTGCATAATTTTCTTTATCCCTAATAAGGAAAGTCTGCACTCCCTGTGACTGTGTTCGTAGTCTGGGCAAAGGGAAGTTGAATGTTTTTCTGGATCCACATCCTAACTGTCTTCCATTGCTGTATTTGAAGCCAGCTCTTTCCCTGGTTGACCTACAGTGCTGTAGCTACAGTGACAGCTCTTCAGCTAGCCCACTCTTGACTAGTATCTAGCCCTCAAAAAGAGTGAAAAATACATATGATGGTTTCAGGGAAGCTGCCTTAAAGGAAAAAAGCAAGGCTGTGCCTTAATCCTTGAGAGAAAATCTTACAGGATTTAATACAGAAATACAACATTGCTGTAGGTATCTAACTAGTGTTTAGTAGTAAGATATACCACTAATTTAGAAGCTGTTAGAAACAAGAGCCACACCTTCCACTAAAACAGGTAGATTTTTATAGTCTTCAGAGTATAAACTGGGACATAAAACCACTCCAATGCTCAGTGAGGGCAGTAGAGAAATTTTGACACTGGACCACTGAGGGGCTGCTCCTTCCCACTTACTGAAAGCCCAGGTACGGACTGTGGACCTTGCCTGTAGAGCAACAGGGCTGACTGAGCTGCCACTTTACTGTGAAAATTTAACACACAAATAGGTTTAAGCTATTGAACCATATAAGCTATACTGTACTTGAAGGAAGTAATCAAACAATCTACATTTAAACAATAAAATGAAGTCCATTTTACTATGTCATATTTCAGCTAGATGTGCAATCTTGGAGTCTGTTTGCTGGACTGTGCTTTTAACCAGCATACGAAATCCCAGTGTACAGGAAATAGTATTTATGCAAGTGATTTGGTATTAGTTAATTAGGTGTGCTAGACTATTTTCTTCCCAGTGAATGGAGCTTGTATACTGGTATCTGCCATTAACATTAAATGGGGCTTACACATGCAAAATCCCTCCGGCACTGAGAGGGAAAAAAATCCTTTCAGTTTCATAAATAATGGATCTGTAGCAAAATTAGCATTTCATGAAAAATTTGAAAAACTAGAATGAAAATATAATACGATTTCTGTTTTATATGTCCCAGTTTGCCAGTGCATTGTGTGATCCAACACATAGGTCATCTCTTGTACATCTACTACATAATCACATAAAAAATTTTCTCAGTTATCTGCAAGCTCCACTACTCACCTATAACCAATGTCCTCTATGGTATTAGGAAAGTTAAAGTGCCCTTTTTCTACCAGAGCACTGTGGCACTAGGTTAATTTTTTGGTGTATGAATATTTCTGTGAATTTCTTCTTATTGAATTGTAATAAATACCATAACTTTTCTACTATGAAGTGTGTGTTTTTGTGTATATGTTATGTGACATGCTTACACACAAATAAATAACGGTTTCTCTGTGGGTACAAATATAAGAAACTCTTGCCTATTCTATTTCAGTACACATATAGAAAAAGCTATAAGCCTAGGTTATTAGGCATGCACACTGCAGACTGTGCATGGGACACTAAGTAAATATACATCTATGCATGACATCAAACATTTTTACCTCCTAGTCTGCTTTCCACAGTGACCAAGATACGCAGCAATTGCCACCCATTTTAGCTGTACTCTTACACTAAGCCTGGCTGCATTTAAATCATTCAGAGTTCTGCCATGAACCTTGGTGGAACAGGGATTGCAGCTTGTTTCTTTCGGAACATGATCCTGAAGATCTCACCTAAGCCATGACTTCCCTATGAATTTGCCCACTGCAATTAGGAATAGAGCAAGGAATAGCCCTGCAGACTCCCATGAAAATCTCCAGACATGGCCCGTGCTTGGTAGTGTGATGTAAAAGGGCAAGAAATCACTCATATGTTAAGACAAGTGGGAAATGATTTTAGCAGTCCACCCACAAATGATAAGACATTGCATTTCCCTTCTTTTCAGGATTTGGTGTCTCAATCCCATGGCTTCAAAATCTTAATGCAAAACCTATTAATATGGTTTGTGTTTTCAATGGAATAGGAGTTGTAATACCAGTGGGAAAACAAGTTCCAAGAGCCATATTTTGGGGTTGTTCCATATTCTAAGCCTAAATTGTACAATAGTTTTTCCTTTTTTTCTTCCTTGGTGAGCAAATCCACATTTAGAGCAGCTGGATGCAAATTCTGCAGCCAGGCATATTTACAAAACAGTATTTTTGATCAAGAAGAAAACAAGTGACATTATTTTATAAGCATAAACTCACCAAACACATTGAGACAGAAGGAAAAAGTTATGAATACATTAACCCATGCTCTTCTTCCATAACTCCTACCATTAGGAACTTCACTCAACTGTTCTTCTGCAGGACATATTTAAAGAAACTTTTTAATTCTCCTTTTTAAATGGTACTTTATTCTATGGTTTTGGTGTTTATAAGCTACAAAGTTTGCTATCAAACAGGGGTCAAAATTATGTTTTTTGATTCTTGATGCCATTATTTGGCTTCTATTTAAAATGAAAAAATTATTACCGTTTTCCCAATCAATCAAACAAACAAGCTGGGAAGTCAAAGGAGAAAAATAACATCCTCCCTATGGTTGAGCAATGTGACTTGTATTTCATCCTTCCAGCTTTCTGCCTATGGGACCATCTACCAAGGCTGAGTCAGCACCTTCCCAGGAAAAACTCATAAACATGTTAGAAGACATTTCATTTTGTCATCTACCTAGGCACACTGGACTAGTATGCAAATAAGACACCACAAGAACAGGACCACAGCAGCAGTGCTAATGCTCTAAGTGATCTTCTAGTGTAATTAGAATTTGTTTCATCACACTAATTTGACATGGCAAATTAGTGAAGCTAAGATAAGGGGGTTTAGCAGAGCCAGGGCGCTGGTATGTACACAGAAACTTGTCAGTAAGTCCATTTGCACATGGGAGTTGTGTAACATTGCAGAGAAGTGACAATTAGTAAAAGCTCTGGAAAATATCAGTTTGTTCTATTTTTAATCTGGGAACTTGATAGGTTATATTTTCTTCTGCTGCTATTTTATAATAGTGGTTTAGAGATCCTGGCCTCTCTGCTGTTGAGAAAATCTTTCAAGATTTAGGATAAGCTAACATGGTACTACAATTATTCAAGTTTAGTCAAGTCTGGCCCAGTGGTAGACAGCAACATGCTGAGTTAACACATGGGAATTCAAGGGGCAACTGTGATTTCTGCTTCCCAGATTGAGCTAGCTGAGAGCCATTCCATGGTGACAGCAAAACTGAGGACAGTGGCTGGCTGCTTTTCTGCACCCTCCTGCCCCAGATCATGCAAGCTCAAGAGGGATCTTGAACCAGAAATGAAAACTGCTCCCTATTGCTGCAAAGTAGTCCTGAAATGCAGAACATTTTAAGGATGCCTGAAGCAGGCAAAAGTCTGTCAGAGGTTTGAGGAAAGGCCCAGTTAAGGAAGACAACTTGTTCAGCTTATAGGACTAATGAATCTTTAACTTCCTGATTAAAATGAAGATTTGGGATTGTTCTTAGTTTTCCAAAATAATTTATCTGTAATATTAGGGTAATTAAGATACCTGACCTTTGATGCTACACACTGATCTTTTGGACCTGCTGAGATCATCAGCAAACTGAGAGCATATGACCAGAGATGTGATGACACTCTCTCAGCTGAATCATGAACCCACACACCATCCCTGAAAGATCATAGAATCGACCGGGTTGGAAAAGACCTCTGAGATCATCAAGTCCAACCCTTGATCCAACACCACTGTGGTTACAAGACCATGGCACTAAGCAGCTTCCTTTTGCATCTCACACCCCTGGAGAAATAAAGACCAAAAGGGGGTCTGCCCTGAAATGAGGTCTACAAATCTGAGGCAGAATTCATATTCTGTGCTCCACTGTGTTTTAACTGATTCAGAATAACGCCTGTGGATATAATAATGTCAGTTGCATACAAAATTTGCATCATATTATGAGATGCTAAGACAGGGTTTATTACTTTGGAACTTTTAAGAATAATATAGTAGAGAAAGATGTATCTAAATAGGCATATTTAATCTGATTATTCCTTCACTGATAGGATAGTGACCTATTCTTTCAGTTATATGCTTTGGATTGCTTCTATAATTTGACACAGTCCTGAGGATAATTTAAGTTGCCTTCAGGAAACGCTGAAAAAGTCAGTCTATTCGACAGTTAAAAGGAAAAAAATTGGTACTGAAAACCCAAGCAAGTTTCAAGACAGTGTAGAAATCCTCACTATGGAGCCTGAACAGAATTCAGAAGGGAAGAAGCAGCATAGCTAAAAATGCAAGCTGCCCTTCAGACGAGGAGACGGGTATTGGTATCTTCAAGTTTCACACATCTCAAAGTGGTAACCAAAGAACCAAAACAGAACAGACATTAGGCAAAGTTAACCAAGGCAACCCCAGAGACTATGGATATCAACCTTTTCTTTTCTTTTCAGATTTGTGAGGAATATCTGACAAGAACACCAAATCCTTACAAACCCAGGGGTTTTTTGGGCACAGTTAAAAGGTTACCTGTAAGTACACTCCAGGAAGAAAGCAAAGGAATTCCCCTACAGAGAAAATTCATTTCTTCTCTTGGAATAACCTTTTGGAACTTTTTTTGGCTGAAAAATGAGCCTCATGCTCTATAAATCTGAAAATTGTAGGATGGAGAGTTCCCTAAAACCTGCACAGTCGCATTGCAGCCCAGAGCTACAGCCAGGCAGAATAGCATTGAGAAAGGTGCTTTTGTGTTCACTCACACTCAGAGAACCTTCCTTGGGCTACCTATTATTTTATGAGGATTTTCAAGATCTAGTTTGTTTGTTGTTTTTAACAGTCTCTTCCCATTATAGGAATCACTTGGTAAGGAAACAAAACAGCATAGTGATTCTTCATTCCCAGAGATACTTGACCAAACAGGTACTCACACATAGAAGCAGACAGAATCTCTATTATTTATGATACAAATAAGCTAACAACACCTGCTTCTGAAGGTAATCAGATATTGCTCATATTTCAAAGCTCAAAAAGTTAATACTAATGCCTGTTCAGGAGATTTTTAAAGGAAATCCAATTATAACTAGAAGAGATTATGAAGAGATTGAGAAGAGACTATGGCAGAAAACAGTCATCATAATACAAGCCATAAAAATGCCTTTTTTAAAGACAGAGGAAAGGCCATACTGTAGGGAATATCTCATGGCTAGTGGGAGGGTTAAATAAACAAATGATAATAACACCAATCAGACCTCTTTGCTTAAAGCCTGCAGAGTCAATCTGCTTCTGACTGTGGAGCTACCAACCAGCAAAGGCAAACTAATTAGACACAGTCAAACACTTAGGCAATCACACCTTGCGAATGTAAGCGTCTTCCTGTCATTTGGCAAGTCTCTCAGCTGCCTCTGAGCGTGAGACAACAAATCCCCTGCAAACAAGTTCCTCACTCTCCCTGTTAGTGAGATCTAACAGAGCACAATGGCTGGAGGTGAAAGGTGGCAGTCTAGTCAGGTAATGACATCGTCTTGAACAGCCCACATTAAAATAGTGGCACTTGTTTAGACTAGCCTATTTGCACCTACCTGCAGAGGGCCTTTTTAATGTAATTATTAGCCTCTGCAGCCCTGCTTAGGATTTGAAAATATCATTCATTTTCATCTTGCTTCAACTACCGCTGCTATCTCCTATTCAATCTCAGTCACCTCATCTCCCCACAAGTAAGTGTAGAAACAGAAGCAGACGAGTTGAATTAACAAGAAACAAGTTGGCAGGTGAGCTGTGTGACACAACAATAAAAAAAAAGCTAAAAGATTTGATGATATATTCTAACCACTACCTGACTGTAGCAGAGCTGCAGGCATTGAAATAGCTTCCTGGGGAAAAGAGAAAAGACAGCAAGAGAATGGTCTAAAACCCAAGGGCAGGAACCAATCCTTATGAGTCTTAGAACAAATATGTAATTACTGTCTTTCAAAATAGCTTTATTTTTTGGGGATTTAACTACTCGCTATTGACACAATATGACAAGACATACAGCCTAAGGAATCCAGTAAGTAACCACCACCCAGTTCCAGCCTGAGATACCCACACACACAGCTGACTGCAGAAGCAGGAAGGAATTGTGTAGCCACGGGCCAAAGCTTTCATTCCATTTTCCAATGAGAATACACGTTGAACTGGAGAGGTGAAGTGAGTTATCTTACCTCTCTGTGTCCTCATTCATGAAAGGTTCAGCAGAAGCTTTCTCAGAGTATCTCAGAATGTAAACACAGCACTTGCCAGATAAGTGGGGCAGGATGTGTTTGGAGAGTACTCCAGCAGCATGCAGCCAGTGACATAAAAGCTGGGTAAAGGAGGGACTGGTCCAAGTAGAGAGGCTGTAATATCTACTTCCTCTTGCCAGGGAAGCACAGACCTGTCAAGCATGAGATCACTGCTCTGGGAAAGTTCTACAAAAACAAAAACTGGATGAAAGATACATGGAGGAAGAAAAAAAAAGAATTTCTGCTTCCTTTGTAAAGAGTGTAATTGCAACTTATTTTAAGGTGACATCAACAAGGAATAAATTATTTAGTTCTTGCCTTATGTGGCAACAGTCTCCTCACAGAAAGGACATCTTGTTTACACTATCAGTGCTAATTTCTGATAAAGAGAAGGCTCTCAAACAGTGTATATGGAAGGTTTGCTCAGTGTGATGTTTTGACTTTTGGTACAATTACTTTGGGTTCTACTCTTTACCTTGCAAATATATCACAAGTAGTACAAACAAAGAAAATTTCTCCATCTTTGTGTTGACAAGGTGTTCATATTAATTTCTCCAGCACACAACGGTTTCACAGAAGAGTATTGTAGAGTAGGTTACCATCTTAACTGGTGCCACTGCCAGCTTCTTGTGCTGAAGGAGTGCCAGGGAGTCATAGTATGTCCCAAGCATTGCTGATACCTACTTTGTTTGTTTGTAGTTTTTTTCCTCCATCTGGCTATGATGGATGAGGGTCCTTTAGCTACGCTTGTTCTGTAAACTGATATTATGCATCTGACCTAAAATGACAGCTGGAATCAGGGCCACACTTAGAGATAATCATGCCCAACACAAAAGTATAAGCGAGTTCTGGAGGGTGCCAGCCCTGGGTCAGTCTCAGCTTATTTGTCAATCTGCCAGTTCACTGCTCCTCAGTGCTCTCTTCCCTGACTAGCAGAAGGCACTGCTTTCAGGGGTAGTAAACGCAGCATGTTGAGAGACAAGCAGTTGGCAGGAGTCCTTATGACAGGGGTGGGAAAAGCAAGACAGGTAGCCAGATGGATCTGGTGCGGCCCAAGGCAAGCACTGGAGCAAAGGGGTGAAGCAGGATCAAAGGGTAACTATACCACGATGGGAGTCTCTGATTATAGTGACACTGCATAGGCAAACTATGTATACTGCAAGCTCTTATCTCTGCTCTGATCCTACTGCAGTGTGTTGGGCAAATCTTGTTCTGCAGTGACATTCTAAATCTTTTCATATTGCTGCTATTATTGCTGCTCATGTTAGCCTGTCTCTGATCAGTCCATCCTGCGTTTTCCACTTGGTCTCACTTTGGTACTTGGGAGGGTTATTAGTATTCACTGATCCTCTGGGCTCTGTATTAATTTGCTCTTAAACATTTATACCACTTTCATCAGAAATTAGGACCTACACAAACTAAATTTATTGGTTAGTAAAGAAGCACACTTTGCAGACAGAAGTATAATCTCTCATCAGACTATCTCATCTAAGTGGGGAAAATGGAGAGGCTCTCCAGCCATCATACCCTTAAACTAGTTAGGATACCCTGACACACCACAGCTACTGTTACTGCAACATGTCTATTGAAAAAAAAAAGAAAATTTTAAGTGAACTTGAGGAATTCAGTTTGAAATTTTCAGGACTAAGATGCTGAAAATAATTCATTTGCTCTGGATAAATTATTCAGTGCTATTGCACCACTAATACTTGTTTATTTATACTTATTTATACCCACATATATGCAAACACACCCACCCCAACACAGTTACTTAGCTTAATATTTTAATTTATAAAATATTAAGTGATGAATACAGTATTATCTTGCATATAATATGACCTTATTTTTCAAGCAAAGGTGACAGGGTATTGAAGCATCAGTCTGTGTGTGAATCTCAGTAATGACACGCCACATCATGAGAAGCAGCTGCCTCACAGTATTGAAATAGCCTTTGCTCATACAAGCCTGTCAAAATTAGGATGTGACTGATCCCTGTACCTGTAACTATATTCCTCTTGATACTGCATCTCATTTTTCAGCACATTTCATACTGCAACTAGAGGGTCCTCACTTGCAGATTCAGGATTTAGAGGACAGGCTAAAGAACACCTGCCCTTTTGGAAGGCCAGTGACAAAAGCATTAAACCACTATTATCTGTAAAATGGAAGAGACACCGTTCATTGCTTTGGCCACAGGCCTGAAGCAGGGGTACTGGAGAAAACCA
This sequence comes from Pachyramphus minor, assembly GCA_013397135.1. Lineage (NCBI taxonomy): Eukaryota > Metazoa > Chordata > Aves > Passeriformes > Tyrannidae > Pachyramphus > Pachyramphus minor. The sequence continues at coordinate 1,003,089 of VYXB01004616.1, forward strand.
GGATTTTGTCACAGCTGTTCATCCATGCTCTTCCCACATGTCTCTTCAGCCATCAGACCTGGATAAAAACAGAAGGGATGCTCATAGAGCAACTAACTTCCTCAGATGACAGACATCTCCCGGACCTGGTACCAGCTGTAAGGATGCCCAAACAACATTTGTTCTCTTTTCTTTTCTTTCAAATAGTATTTTAAAGAAAACCACATTCAAAGAAGGAAGCATTTCCACAAAAAGGAGCAACCAAGGAGATGGCTCAAAAGAGACCTGAGGCAAATTAAAGCCCAATTTAACTTTTGCTCAATAACTTCACTTTATTTGGATGAATCATTTATGTGGTAAAAAACTTCAACTTACTACACTAGGAAACTCAATTAATAGCCAAAGTGCTGAGAGAATAGGGAAAGGGAAGCATGGAGGTAGAACTCCAGCTACCAAGTTAAGAAGCAGAAATAAAGACCTTTTTACACAGAGCATTAGAAACATTGAAAAGGAAACTGGAACAGTTCCTCCCCGCCAGTCCACAGCAGGAATAGCGGTTGCACAGGGGAGTTGATGAATTGTAAGAGAAAATAAATCCAGGTGCAGGACTCAGGAATTACTTGTATGACACTGTGCCATTGCAGGTGGTCCCCAAATGACCAAAGGCCATAGGGGAAGCCTGAAGTGGAGAAGGGACAGAACTGTCAGTGCCCCAGCTGCCTCACTAGCACAGTCATGACCTTCACTGCCTCCAGTGACACGTCAGAAAGAGGGTTTCCCTGACTGCTCCTTGGATTAGGAAAAGATATTTTATTTTGGCTTGGAGACACACTTTCCCGATTGCTCAGTGCCATTAGCACAAGGACCCTTGTGACTGGACATGCTTCTTAGGGGCTGCTCTGCCTCTGCTCTCTGATCAGAAGGTATCAAGAGAACTGAGAAGAAAGGGAAATCACAGCCTTGCCTTTATCACCAAGAGATGAGAAGACAATCTCAAGCCTTTTTCAGATCACCCACTGCTTTTCACATCACTCATTGCTTTTCATTTGGATCTGTAACAATACAAATAGCTCTTAAATACACAGGAAAGTAAGTCACATTTAGTGACTTAGTATCAGACAACTTTTTCTCAGTCATGAAGAATCCATTCCATCAAAGTGTGAGAAGCCACTTCTGGGCAGTTTGTGAATTACAGCTTTTTTGCAAAAACGAACAGAGGGAATGAGCACTTTTGTTCTCCGGCAAACTTAAACCTAGCAGCAGAAAATAAGTTCTTAACTAAACTTTTCTGCTGGCTCCCTTTTTTCCTTCTTAAATGTAGAGGAAAGAATATTATATTCAAGTAGTAGACACAGAAAAGGGGATATTTAGTAGCTGAAACTGAATGATAGCTTGATTGCTGTAAGTCTCTCAGGTTTTATCACATTAGAATATGCTTAACCCTTAAAAATCTGGTCATTTCTCATCTATGGTAGGAAAACTGCTTTGTTACAAAGAGAAAGAGAAAAATGCACTGGTGCATATGGTATACCATTAGTAAGTCTCACACCCCATAACAGGAACATTTGTACACAAATGTGTTTTTTGGGATCTAGCCAAGGGCAGAGCACCCAAGTGAATCATAATGCACAGCTAATGAGCTATTTTTGGTAAATTTGGCACTCAGAGTTAATAGAACCAATTTGTCCCCAAAAAGCTAAATCACTTATCACTTCTTTGGAGGTGCTAAGTGGATCTAGAACTTCAGGATGCTGTCAACAAAGACGACAGAAACTCAAAGCTGCCTGTTAATTTGTGCTCCTCTCTACTTCTCTTTAGAACAAAGGTAAGATGTGTGAGATCCTCTGACAGGCAGGAGAGTTCGTTACAGGAAGCAACAGTGCAATTTAACTGTGCTTCGGGGCTGATGCTTGTTGTCACAGGTGGGTGACCACAAAGAAAATAGACTATTATTTTTCGGCAATATTCAAGTAAGACAGCTAGACTCAAAGTGCAAAGCCCTGAAAAGATTTTGAATTGCCCATATCCTAAGCATTTGGAGATGTGGAGTTTTGGTTCAACCTACTACAGACTGCTTATAAATTCAGATCTGGAATTATATTTCACATCCTTATGAAACAGAAAGGTATTCAATTCAAATTGAAATTGAAGGGGAGGCTGGGAGGTTAATACGAGGTTTTTGTTTGGGAATATCTCTGGTGGCAGAAAAAAAGTCTAATTATTTTCCATTTAAAGAGTACATCTCCAACTCAGAAAGTCATTGTCAGAGCTGTATTTCCTATGGGAAATTCCCCTTAACTCCTCCCTTTCAGGTGCAAGTTGCCATTAATGCCCTTCCTATGTTGAGCAAAGGAGCTGCATATGGATGTGCAAAAGATATCCACTGAAGTTTCCACTTTAATATCCAATGAAAAATGTATTTGGGTAGGGAACTCTAGTTTTGAGTGTATAGCAATTGTCTGCATTAACCAACCAGCCTAAGTGGAGTGCACTGAATAGGAAATGAGAGTAAAGCAAAAGTTAGAGCTATGCCAAACTACCTGAGTGTAATGTGGATAGCAGTGAACTGTGACTCATGTCATGTTGTGTTATGTAGCGTCAAATCATTGTACAGTGTGACACAACGTAAGCAACATGAGTGGCGTGAATGTGACACAGCACAGCCTTTTTGCCTCTCTCCTTCTCTTTTCCTTTTTTTTTTTTTTAAGAGCGTTTTACTTTTAATCAGATAGCTGCTGTCAATTCAGATAACAGCTGCCTGACCCAAATTTTCAGCTGACTGAAGTGGACGAATATTGAAGTATGGACTTTCTATTACAAAAAGTTAACATTCCAGACTGGCATCTCTCCACTAAAAACACTCCTGTCTCATTCTCTTCCTCCCTTCCTACTTTTTCCTCCCCTAACACTAGTTATGTTTTCTTACTGATACTGAATCAATAATTTCCCTTCTATATTACAAATCTTAAAACAATACTGGCAAAAAAAGTATACTGGAATTTTACTTACTGATGTTTAATTATTAATGTAGGCTTCTTTAAACATATTTGGCTCTCTGAAACAGCTCTTTAGAGCTGTGTTCCATTTCTTATTGCTTACCTATTCTGTTTGTTCTCTGCCTCCCTGATCCTTTTCGATTTTCTGCAGGTTAGCAAGTGCTGCATTGTCTCCTTTTGAAACGTGTCTTTAGGCATGCTTTTGTTTGACAAGGAATGCCAAGGCTGAGCTGACAAAGTCTGTTTGAAAATCTTTTTCCAGGTATACAAGATCAGTAAGTCTGTTCAATGTATTCTGTGATTAGTATTTTTCTTCAGATATTTATATCAACATTTCAGGTTTAGTGAAGGATGTTTTCTGAGCATACCTGTCAGTGAGAAACCTACTAAAGGTAAGTAACAGTATCATTTATATATTCAAATGTATAAATATATTTATGGTAAATAGTTGACATCTCTCTCCATATAACTTAAAAGAAAATATACCTTTAACAAGCAGTCAGCCACTGTTCTTTTCACAGGTTGAAACAAATATCAACTTACGAGAGCTGTCTTTAGGTATTTTGGCTCTAGCTCTTTACAACCAGGATCATTTTAAACATAATATTTAGATTTCTGTACCCCTTCCCCTGCAGAGGCGGGGGCACTGGGGATAATGTTTGTCCTATAAGGCAAACTTTCGGGTGAAAAAAGCTTTTATATATTCAGACACTGCACACTCATGAATTCCAAATAGGATTTGTTGATTGTTTCTGGGGTTTTTTTTAACTCAAGACACACCCTTTGCCTTTTACCTCCCTAGTTGCAACAGAGATCACATTCTTGACAAAACAATTTGGTGAAAGCTGTACCCAAAGCCTGCATAAAAGAGACAAACTGAACAAAGGTGGCACAATTAAAACATGTAGATCCCTCTTTTAGCAGCACATCTCCCATTTGCTATGGGATACAATGGCCTCAAGAGGCAGCATTCCATGCTCATGACCACAAAGAATTTTGTGAATCCTTGGGGAAAAAAAGTACAACATCTCCAAAATCTTCACCTTTTATTCCTATCCTCCACAGAGCTGCCATCACGTAATTCTATTGTCACTGACTATCCTCTGATTAAGGCTGGAGCCTGATACACCCTGCCTTTTCATGGGGACGTGGGAGCAAATGACTCCCATATACCAGGTAGTGCTGGGATTTACCAGTGGTGCTGGGATTCCAGAAACTTCCCTCTGATCTGGAAATGAAATTCTGTGTAGAGGATTTGACACTATACGTCAATGAGATAGCAAGGATATGAATTGAAGGCAGAACATGGACCCAGCTGAGGAACAGAAATTTTAATGTAGAACTGAATTTTCCTTCTGACGACCACAACAAATGCTTGTTGGAAAGCAGAAGGCAAATAAGGGATTTGTGAATCTCTCCTTTGGTGAGATTAGGTCTCACCTAAAAGGCTGATGAAATTCTCCTACAACAAAGAATTCTCATTTTCTTGTGACCAAAACTCCAGCTACTGGTACTGTCAAATCTTTAATTGTAAATTAAGCTACACTTTTTATTTAGGTTCATTCTTTTTTTGTTTGTTTTGTATCTTTGTTTTTCATAAAGGACTAAACCAAATACCTAAATTTTAACATGTCAGAACCAAAAGCAAGGCTCCAATTCTGTCACCTGAACCTAAAACTGCTTCACTGTAATTGAATTTTAAGATTCTCTTCTCCATTAATAAAGTTACACTTACATGCCATCAGGTGTTGTCCTTTATTAAGAAACGTGGAGCCATCTCTGGTTGGCAATAAGCAAAGAGATTCCTACATCAACTGGGTTTATTAAAACTCCACTGTCCCCTCCCTTTTTTTTCCACATACCACTAAATTTTAAAACATCAAGATAATAATAGGCAGCCCAATCCTACCAAGGCATGACCTTGTCAAATCATGATCAAAAGAGATGAGCATGCACACTCCATATTTTCTCCCAAAGGGCATGGTACGGAGCTGAGAAAGACCATCGGAGCCAAGATCGGATACTATAAAATATATGTCACTTCAAAAATATATTTGACTTTCCCTTCATTTCAATTATATTAACGCTAATCACCAAAAAAATCCATGCATGTAGGAATCCACTGTACAGTCCTTCTCAAAGAAAGAAAGAATAGAAAATGTTTGGTTTCATGTAAAAATAAAAAACCATAAATATTCTAACAGTTTTCTGATACAGCAAAAATACTAATCTAGTGCATTTGAAACTGGAAAAGGAGAACAATTGATCTTAATTTTGAAACATGCAAAAGTAATTTCCTTATAATCTTTTGCCATAGAAAATAAAACCAGTCAATTCAAATGTACAGAATTTGATCTTGTTTAAAAGGTGCTTGGCTTTCTAATTACATGGGAAGTACCTTTCTTTAATAATTCATTAGAAATATGGGGGTGGGGCAAGATAAAGACAAAATCTAAAAAATACACACCACGTAAACTACTGTTGAACTGCTCTCTTAAAATTAAAAGCTGAAATTATTTGACTGTCTCATTTTCTAGCAGAACACAAGAAAGGAATATTTTAGTTGGTTCTCACCCTCCAGGCAAAGTAGTATAAAACCTCTGGCCTGATTCCAACCCCATTATCAAAGGACCACTCACCTAATCTAAAAAAGCAGCTCTTCATCAATTTATCATTAACAAGAGCATTACAATATAATGTAGGAAAACGGCTTTTCACCAGGGATTCAGTTAATGGGAGTCTAGAGCCACATAACAAGCATGGCAGAAGATATTCCACAGTAGGTGAAGATAATATACATATATTCTACACAAAGAATACTGCAAATAACTCCTCTGTTGTGGATGAGCTCTCTCAAATATTTTTTTTTAATTTTAAATGTTGAAGTTTCTTTTAATTCTGCAGCAACATTTATGAATGCAAAGTAATTAGCTGCTGACACCCTATGAAAATATTTTATACAATATATTTGGCATCAGTTAAAGCGTGATTCTGATAGGTTTTTGTGGAATTTCACTAGTGTTTATTCCGATTCACTCTCTATCCCACTATTTCTAAACTCAGGAGTTCAAAAATCACAAGCCAAGCACCCAAAATTCAGGTAAGTTAAGATATCACAAAAAACTATGCAAGAGATCTTTAACTTTTTATCTTCCTTCTGAGGATTACAAATTTTCTTCTCAATCTAAATCCATAGTCCATGGGGTGAACATGCTATTTTATAATGTTTAAGCACAAGCTGAATTTAGACATACTTCTATGAATTCTGCAGCTGAAACTTTAAGGAAACCGCTGATATTGTAAGGTAAGCCACAAACTCACAACCGCTGAGTCTCACACCAGTACTTAGGCTCTTGTACCACCTTTGGTCATTAATGTCATGTCATGGCTCTACCACAACTGCCAGCAGGAAAAATTCAAGCCAGACTAGGGAGGTAAATAACTTTTTTGCAGCTCACCAAAGCCTGCAATACAGAGTTGGTGACACATTTTTGAGCTGAGATCAGCTTGGAGACAAAAGACGGTATCTGTTCTAGCCTAAAACTTGCCAATGTAAAGTTAAACCACCAATGATGCTTGAAGGAAGTGGAACAGCAAAATGAGCTTGTATCAGATCAGCACTTTGCATCATGAGACTGCAGGTTTTTGGGAACCTTTACAGGAGTCATAAAGCTAACTGTATCACATGGCCTCATCTGAACTCAAAAGAATAAAGAATACTTTATGGATAGAGCATGCTGGAGTTTCACAGTAAAACCAAAAACAGAGTCTCGCACCGTTTGCATTTCTAAAATAATTTCATTTTAAGAGAGACAGACATTGGTATACTCCTAATATGATGTTTCCCTAGCATACAGGCTTACTAAACTGTAATACTCTAAGACACTTAAAAACAGTATTTTGGACTTATCTGGTGTAAATAAACTATTTTTTTCCAACAGTTCTAAGAAATTAATCCATTATAGGCCATACAAAAAGTTCTTGTGCCTAAGTGAAGATAAAATAAATTAGGGGAGAAAAAAAGCCACAAAATTCATTTACCTTCAGTAAATGAATAGGTCTGATGAAATAGCATGGCATTTACATCCTTTCAACTCAGATCCAGGAGTGAAGTATGTATCCTGAAAAAAATACCAAGTGTTGCTATACATAACAGTTCATCTGATCAGCAATGCAGGTCACAGCAAACACTTCACCCCAGTGCTCAGCTTACTGTGCAGGCTCCCTGCAGAGCGGAGATGAGTTCAAGGTTACTACCCTGAAATTTGAAGTGCACTGCAGGACTGGCTCCACCTACCTGTGAGACCTCCTTCCCCTTCTCTGATCACGACCTCCCATGACAGCTGGGTTCCTTCAAACAGTGAATCCGCCAGCCAAACAGGCAAGATGCTCCTGAGAGGAGTAGATGACTTCTGGAGGAGCTGGATGTGGACTATGGACCTTCTTCCCTGAGGAAGAGAAAAATAAACTCACTTGCAAACTTCACTGTAAAGCTCATTCTTCCAGATGTACATCCCTCAATAATTTCTTCAAATAAAGCAAAATTCTATATAATAATCAAACTCTTTTCCTGACAGGCTGAGAAGGGACAGAGGGGAGTGCTTCTTATACAAAGATGCATTCACACACACACACAAACACACACTGCTCTTAGTAACAGAAAGTGTTTTGATATTACACTGCGTGAGGGTACATAAGAGCATACTGAGACCAAACAACACAGCTACAATGAAATTTCAGGAACAGGATTAGGAGATGTACTACACTGAATCAAATATGTAATTAAGCACTCTCACAGATATTTGATGTTCTTGCTGTTGGCCTTTATGCGTCACCAAAAGGAACTGGTATCCTGATACACAAAAGCGACATTCTTTCTTAAAGTACTTTGAGCATCATTGGACTGGGGATACTCACTTGCTTCCAAAGCAGCTGGTGATCTCTGCTTACAAGCTTTGCTTGACAATAGCTTCACATAACATAGCAGATCCTTTCCTTTTGACTATTTCCATTCAAATGAGGAAGAACGAGACCAGAATGGGGATGCATCCCCAAAGCCATATCCTGTCAATATTTTCAGGATTTCCCCCTCCCTTTGTATGACCTGGCATATGACCCTTGAAAACAAGGGCACAAGAGTAAGCACACCAAAATGAATTATGTCAGTAGAAACACTCCACTTTGATAATTTCAAAATATTTCATTTTTATATCAATTTTTAAAAGACATTTTGTAGTCCTATTCATGAGATATTTCAAACTAGACAAGTGATTGTGTCCTGTTTCAGACTCATCAAATCAGAATGCTTAAACCTCAGAAAGCATCTTCCAAGAATTTACTGGCATCTATTTATTCCTATTAACTGCTTTAGTTTCAAGGAACTGACATCTTCCAGGGGAAAAAACACTTTCCTAGAAAATTCCTAGCCAAACCCAGCAAAGAGCATCCTTCTGCAAGGTCTCAAGAAAAAGTTTGGAGTGGTTTTCCCTGAGAGATTGTTCTGTTAATGGTGGACATTAATCTCCATGTGTGACAAAGTCAGGTCAAACCCACCAAGAAGATACACAGTTGACTTCCCTGCACACGACACCACTGTGGAACCCCCGGACTGTATCCCACCCCAGGAAGGTGTGACAAACACACAGATTGCAGCACCTTCACAGGAAGAGCCCGATTCAGAAAACACAGCATCTGCACCACTTAGATATCTGACCAGGAAAACCACAACAGCAGCAGCAAAGGAGGAGAACCAGGCTGAGAAGCTGTAGGAGTAGGAGTAGGAGACAGGGATAAAGGTTACTGAAGGTCAAGTACAGCTGGTGCATTGCTGCTGGCACGAAATTGCTGCTGCATTCCAGGAAATCATTCCCTCTCATCTTCCTGAGCCTGTCACATTCTATTTCACTTACTGGTTCCTTTTCAAGGTGTTTGTCTTATTTGTCTCCTTAGGTTTGCTGTTTATCTCCATTTATTCTCAGCATAATTTGAGGCTCGTTGTTTGAATTCTGTGACTGGTGGGCAGGTGGGGGAGAGTTAACCTGTGTAATGATTTGGGGAATCTATGTGGGAAGGAAAGAGAACAAGATTAGTAGAAGTGATTACAGCAGGAGTTGTGATGGGAATATCATTTCACCAGAGTAAGCAGTGGGGGACCAGCTGGCCTGTGTCTTGTCATTTTTGCAGAGAAAACTGAATGAGCCACGTTACTCTGTGTGAGCCGTGTCCGGGAGCTATAAAATTACCTACTGATGAATAAGCTGGAAAGTTGTCTGAAATATAGTTTAGGATGCACTAACATATCTCACACAATTCCAGCTATATGGTAATGTATGTTAGATAATTAGCACCAATGGGTAAGAGGCATGAATACTCATACATCGAAAGTAAAGCATTAGCATATATTTAAGAGGTTACAGTTAAATTTATCATGAGCTACCTGTCTCTGCTGGAACAGTTCTTACAGCAGGAATCTTGGTCTTCTTTGGAAAAAGTTTTAGAACTTTACATTTGGCTTGTGGGGGGTTCTTCTGAATAAACCAAAGTCACAAACGAACAGCAGAAACCACCCCTCATCACCAGCCTAGGCCTGCAGAGCTGGTGGAGCTTCGGGGTGGCCATGGGTAGGAATGACTAGGGCTGCCCCATGACAGGCACAGATGGTCCCAGCTGGCCCCAACCAACCTGCTGCAGGGCACAGCTGAGCCCCCCAGCCATGTATGGGGCACCTCTGGAAAAACATATTGAAAGGAAGGGCAGAAAACACCAGGTGGAGAAGAGAGGAAGGAACAGCAAGGTCAGAGGAAGAGGTGCTCCACAGCAGAGCAGACACCCACTGCAGCCTATGGCGGACCCCACACTAGAGCAGACAGACACTTCTGACAGGAATGCAGGTCCTAGAGCCCACTCCGGAGCAGAGGAAAGGGGCATGGAAGAAGAAAAAGTCAGAGAACTGTGATGAACTGATAGCAACCCCTAGCCCCACTGCACCATTCAGGGTGGGTGTAGAGGAACCTGGAGTGAAGCTGAACCTGGGTAAGGGGGAAGGAAAGGTGTTTTAACATTTGGTTTTCTGTTTCTCACTACCCAAGTTAATAATTAAATGTTTACTTTAACTAGCGATGAATTAAACTAATTTTTCTCCAAGCTGAGTTAAATATTTGAGGGAGACGGGCTCCTAGCTACTTCTGAGCTTAGGACTCAATGCCTACATTTTCACTTTAGGACAAGTGCAGATGGATTTGGAGCAACCTGCTTTCTCCAGAGCCAAGACACGAAGTCAGCTCATCAGCTGTGCCTTGCAGCTGTAACAGGACCTAAACTTCTTCTGAATTACAATCAGCCATGTCTTGAATTCATGACACAGCTTCTGCCTCCTCTTGACATCCAGCCCGGGATGAGGAATTATCTTCTCTGGCCCTAGTCATGATTATAATATATTTTAATTTTAGCATTGCAGTATGTTGATATTTGCACTGTGCAGGTTTTTAATCCTGTTGCTAATAGTTTACCAGTTAACAGAGTAAAAGATATTTTGTGCTCTGAATCTCCTGGGTAAACGACAGTTACATTAAACTTGTTTCCTGGATGTCTCATACAAACATACTATTATGTTTTTAAAGTAATTCACATTAAGAATGCTCTTTTTTTACATTCTTGCCCAGGCAGTATTTTTTTTTTTTATTTCTTTATCTGTTTCTTTTGGGAAGTTTAAGAAAATACCTATAAGTTAATGTTGAATTAAGGAGAAAATAATCCTCTACTTATTCAAAGGAGAAAAACCCAGAACATCAAATCACACTTTTTCATCTACACAGTCCTAGAAATAATGCTGAGGTTTTATCATTTCATGTATATTGCAAAGCCTAAGTAAAAACCACTTGCATCTTCTGAGAACAAAAATGAGAAGGAATAAGATGAATAAGAAATGCTACCAGGAAAAGACAGAAAACTAAGTGTAAATGGAGGTAAGCTACAGCTAAAGTGGCTGTAACGTTACTCACGGATGGAATACTTGCACATACTCTGATAGATAAAATCTACAATTAAATTTTAAAAGAAATTCCTAAACCAAGGAATTGGTTCATTAAAAAAGGATAAAAATGTTGAGATTTGAGGGCTCTACTATTGTCTTGGAATTCCTGTTTTCTTCAGGCGTCATTGAAATTTCAGTCTTTGATAAAGGCAGAAGTGTTTCATATACTGACCTAATGCTGCTCATGCAAGATGGTTTGCAGATGATATTTTAAAAAGGACATATAAAGAAAAGCATTTTTGAGGGACAAATCTTGTTTCTGTTCACATATCCAGACTCTGACTAAGCAGTTCTCTTATTCAGAGTGCAGAAGTGGAAACCTAAATTTAAAATAAGAAGTCAATATTTCTTTGTGACATAGTTGGGATACACCACCAGAAGTTAGGAAATTGAGGAGGTCAAGTATCTGACACTAAGAAGTACATGTGCACCTGCTTAAAACACACTGGTCATAATGGGATCTTGGAGAAATAAACTAATCAAGATCAGAGGCAAAAAAGGAGGTTTTGGATAAAACCAGACAGAACAGCCATCCAAGAATGCCCTCTTTCCAAGTTGCTCAGAAAGCACAAGAATAAAGCTGAAGCTTTTGTTTTCATACAGATTTAACTATATAACGCCAAGCAACCCAGTGATGAAGACTGGCAAAGAGATTCATTCCAGAGTACCAACAGACTGGAGATTAAAAAACTAACATGAGACATGGAAGAGGCCCCGATGTTGATCTGGCAAAATAGCTTTTTTCCTCCTCTTCATTTTTTAAGGTTCTGGTACATCTGAAGGAAGACCAGGAAATGCATTTGCCATTCATCTCTTCACCCTACCAGGATTAATCTGTGAGAGCAAGAGCTGTAGAAACACCTAACAGAGGTGCCTTGGAGAAAAGGAAAAGGCTGCAGACAGGGAGTATGGTAGGAGACCAAAAAAATGGATACTTACATTCATTTTACAGTTTTCACCCCCCACCCTCAGAAACAGGGAAAGACAAGCAAAACAACATAAAGACTAACAATACATTTTCTGTTATTTAAAATACTCTGAATACAGAAACTGAAATATTCTTTTCTTTCTTTGATTTGTTCAGTTGTAACTGTTTAGATAGAGAGGAAATTCAAACCAAACATGAGCATTCACTCTTATTTGCACGATTTTCAGTGTGAGCTGAGAAAATTCAGCTCTTCTGAGAGGACATCCACCCCTTGTTTTTCCTGATCACTGTGTATTACTGTGCATAACCATTGTTACACTCAGAACTGCTGAGGATGCTGCTGAAACAACATTAGCTTCTTTCCAGAGCAGAGAGGTTTGCTTGAGGTTTATGTATATTGATTTTCTCAACCCTAGAGTGATATACATAATTTCAGTGTTTATATGTAACATTTATCCTATTTTGTTTGATTTTGTAATTTTATCACAATAGAAAAATACTACAGATTTACAGAATGTTTTTTCAAACACTTTCAGTACCTACATGAGCTGAATTTTCTTACTTAGAAACAAGAACACTAGATATTCTTTAAGACACATACAAGTAACTGTATATGCAGGAAATCCTGGGGACAGTGATTAGGCAAGGTTTGAGTATGAGATGTGTCACCAAACCAGAAATGGGATTCATATACAGGCTTGGAACCAGGAAAATCTAAGTAAGCACAACTCTGCAAAAGAACAGAAACGTGCTTGCTTCAGAATAAATGGTCTCCACATGAAGCTTCTGGAGAACAATAACCATGGAAAGCTAAGCCCAATTTACTTTTAAGCCCAAAAGAGACTTTTATAGAATCACTCCTGACATCTGTTTAGCCATGTTTCATGTTTGGTTCTAGAAGTTTTGCAGAACCTTAAAAACCCAAACAAACAAAACAGATCACCCTCCCTCCAATCTACATTTTATGATAAAACACAGCCTGTACAGATTCCATAAATTATTCATGGAGAAGGCAATATTACTATTAGACCCTGGGGTCTTGGGCTCCCTGCATGTAAAAGATCTAACTCTACACAATCAATCCAGCAGGATAACTGTTATACTCTACTTAACCCAGATTGCCTAACAGGGTTTGAAAATGGATTAGTGGATGATGAGCTTGTTTTAAAAGCAATATTATCTCCCTGAAAAGCAGAGGATAATTCCTACTAGCTGTTTTAAGAAATAAATGATTCTAGGTTGGAAAGAAACTTTTCATGTGTTCTCTTAACTACCTAGACACTGACACATACAATGACTGGAGACATGGGAGAAGCTAAGCATCAAAACAGGCATCAAATCAAAAACAGGACCACTATGCAATATTAATCTTAGACTCTTAGAAAGAATCTAGATTGACAAGAGCATATCAAAACTGGCTTACTATTGCAAATTCTCTGAATATCCTCTGTGAAGGGGCAAGCAAAATTTCTGGAATGGCTACAATTCTTCGTCATTGCAGCAGCTTCCATGAGTAACACTGATATACAAAGGATACCCTAACATGTTTGTAATTACAAAGAGCGGCATCAAGCTGAAAGCATTCTAAAGATCAAATGGTTCACTGCTCTCTATTTTTAGTGACTAACTGAACATCCAAAATAAACCAGCAGAATTCACTGTCTATAAAGATGGGTGCAATTTTTATTTTTTACAGAAATCTCTGCTTGCTATCAAAGCACTATGCTATGGTCATTTTTTATTTTGCACTTGCCAAGATAGCTCTGTTTTTCTTGCATGCGTGCATTTGGTTTGTTCATCATATTCCCTTGAAACAGAGAAAATGGCTGGAAATAGCTCCGGGTCGGAGTGGACATAGAAAAGGGAAAGCATAGGGAGACTTACCTCTACACACAGGGAGACTTACCTCTACATGAAGACATCTTGGGAGTCCATCAACCAGATCAGAGATGTGCTCTTCTGGAAGGCCTGCGAGGAAGCCCTGTTCTCATTAACATGCTATCAGCCATCACACCTCAACAGTGCCAAGGTTGGAGTCAGGAGTATTCTGCAGAAGACAGCTTCCTGTTTATACTGAAAAATATAGTGAGAAATTATTATTTATTATTATATTGAGAAATATTCTAGACCTGTATTATAACAGTATCTCACCAAAGGGTAGTGTTGAAAGAATACAATAGATCATCCATTGAACAGGAGTTTTAATTTTAGAACTGAGTGTGTGTCTCAATATCCAATGCCAACATTTACAAGATTCCAGACAGAGAACAGAGACATATTCTGAACTACCTGCAGAATCATAGCATCATTTAGGTTGGAAAAGACCTTCAAGAACATTGAGTCCAACCATTAACCCAGCGCTGTCAAGTCCACCATTAAAATATGTCCTTAAGTGTCACATCCTTTAAATACCTTCCAGGATGGTGACTCCACCACATCCTTGGGCCCTGTGCTATGCTTGACAGCCATTCTTTGAAGAAATTTTTCCTAATATGCATGTACTGGAAACAGTTCATATTTTGAATATATATCAAATCTTCACAGCAAACTGTTCATAGGCAAGCCCTAGGCTGAAAGATGTTCGCATAAAACATTAGTTGAATAAATTCAAACTAACATATTTCTGGATCCACTAGAGCAATTTGTAAGAACATTATCTACCACTGGCATACATGGTCACTCCAGGATTCTGTGAAAGCAGACAGAACTCCAGAACCCACAACATTTTACACTGTTATAAATATAACTCTCTCGTTAACAAAATGGCAGCATGACAAATATAATGCAGGAGCACTGCTAGGCCCCCTTTGCTTAGCACATTTTCTCTCCTTTTATTCTTCAGTACTTTTTCTCCCAACATGTTTTTTGTTTTCTGTGCTGCTACCTGGCTCTTCCTTTTCAGACAGGCTCTTCCTGACAGTTATCGGGGTTTAACATACTGTACTAGGAGGCTCGTGAATATTGCTCTTTGATTTTTAGTGCTTTATGATGAATGGCTAGAAATCATTGCTGTAGAAAAAAAAAAAAGGGAAAGAAAAATAGTTTCTAAAAACCTTTGTGCTATTGAATTCCGTCTGCAAATTCTCCAGCATTGATTTGCTTTGCTACAGGACTGTCACTTTGCATACTATATGTAATACACCTTTCCCCCCCTACACCCCAAGACAGCAAGATATAAAGTGGGAAAAATAAGAATATGAACCCTAAGTTTAATTAGGATTTTCTTTCTTACAATTTCCTTCTTGTTTTTTTATTCCTTTGTTTTTAAAGTCTTCCCAGATTTGTTTAAATTTTAGGTAATTTGTGTTTTGAAGCCTTTGTCACTTCAAAACAGAATCCCACCTCTTTTTTCATTACCTAAATAAAAGGAGGGAAATAAAAATTAAAATAGTGGGAGGCCCAAGATGGAGCAGTGTCCTGCCAGAGACCTGCAGCCCATGGAGAGGGAAACCCATGCTGGAGCCAGTTTTTCCCAAGTAGGACTTGTGGCCCCTGTGGCGGACTCACATCAGTACAGCTCATTCATGAAGAACTGCACCCCATGGAGGAGAGACCCACGGGACAGCAGTTTGGGAAGAACTGCTGCCCAAGGGATGGACTCACGCTGGAGAGGGAGAATGTTTCTGTACCTTTCTTACTAACTGATTGCAACATGGAAGAACTTACATATGAATTCATACATGCCCAGGAACAAGGAAAGGCTATGACTTAATCTTGCAGATATACATGCAAAAAAATTTTAAAAAACAGAATAAAAAAGAACCAAACACTTTTTTACTTTAATAACCATAGCTAATATTGCCAAGAGGACCTAGGTCCTAGGTATGCGCCAAATGCCTACACACAAGAGGGAAGGGGAAGGTAACATGAGAGACGTGATCAGTTTGTTTGAGCACCACACCATAGTTATGTGACGTGGCCGTGACCATGTGTCTGTGTCTCTCTACATTCAGACCAGAGGTTGCACAAGAAGATGAGTATCACTTCCCACATTGAAACTTGGCAATTTCCCAGGGAGGCTTGTAGGAGGGAGACCCATGGGCCTTGCAGATCATGCTGCTTGTCCCTGTGGCCTTAAACAGCTGAGGCTTCCCTGAGGCTGGGTAGAGAACCAACTAGAGCCATGTCAGCCCACATTCCTCACTTCTATTTGTTGCTCTGTGAAATACATCGAACTTTTCACTGAAGAGGTTCTTTGCATTTCACCTGTACCTTCTAACATCACACAGGTACTCAGACTCTGTTCTCCCACCTGCTGCTAACAGGTGGAGAAAACTCTCAAAATCAAACAGAAAAACAGCATTCTGTTTTGCACAACCACAGAGTGGGCTCTCAGAACACACGTCAGAATAGTATTAGGATCATGTGTGTAATACTGCTTTCACCAAAGCTAATTGATAAAGAACAAAAGTTAGCTGGAAGACACAACAGTACTTTCTAGTCTTACTGACTGGTGTGTTAAAAAGTTTCACATGACATGTGTCATTTCACTAAGAAGTCATTTTGCCCTGTGAAATTAGAGTTCCAGGATCTAAGATGAATATATGGTTCTTGGCTTTAAGGTCACAATTTCTTCCTTGCTAAGCCTAACTTCTTTTCTCTGTTGCACCAGATCAGTCTGATGGATTTAATGGGATTCATGGGATTTTCCTTTTCCTGATAGTCTACTATATTTAAAGGCAAGAAATATTGTTTTGCTTCCCCCCCGCAACAGTTCCATAACATAGCTCCACCTTCTAGGGGTCTACATTAAATTTTTTAATACTACAGAGAATCCTTGATTTGCAAAGGAATATTCAGAGTAGAAGAGGCTTCCTTTGCGAAAACCCTTCCATCCTTCAACTTTTCTAAAGTTCCCTTCACAAAATTCTAAACCACTGTTTTAGAGGCAGAGCACTGAGAAAACTTAACATTGAGTAAAACTTTTTTTCTTTTGTTCTGGAGAGTGCATTTTGGCACAGGTTTGTTAAGCAAGGAAAATATCAAAAGTTCCTCTGCTGAAAAGGTCATTTTCTTGCAGTTCATATCTATTAAATGCTCACATGGAGCTGACTTTATTGTTTGTTTATGTTAGAACTAGAAACATTCAGTTCCACATTCAGAATTTGTATGTGATCTTTCAGTCTGGAGCATATTTTTAAGGTTAAGATATAAACCCTTAAATTAAGAATTTATCATAAAAATACACAACTCTCTTGCAATAACAGTGCAAACATCACCACTATGATTATAAAAATGATTAAATGCTATCATTCTGTTCAAGACATTGCCAACAGATTTTGTGTTAACTGCCTGCAATTAAAGGTCTGTCTCTTAATAACATATTAATATGAATTCTGCCAGTACTTCTGTAGCTTCCAAAATATTATTAAAATACATAAGTTCAGGATGAGAAAGAGTAACACAACAAACAGGAAAACAGACTGTTTCAGAAATATAAAAACACTAAGCAATAGAGAGTCCAGTTTTAATATAAACCTGAATTTCTTAATACAGGTTACCCAGAGTAGGAGACAAGTTCTGTACTAATCTGATTTAACATGCCTCCCTGGGAGTACTGAGCACTCCTCCTGGAGCATCCTAATGAACTGGGGGAGCAAGATTAAACTGAAATAAATACATAAATATCTTTTTAAAAGTATGGCAGAAGGGCAGCAAGAATATTTGTACCAGCAGTACATTGCATATTTTTTCCAGTCTCTTCATAAGTCATTACAAATAAGTAAGCTAATTGCTAAATAAAAAAAAAGAGAAGACCTAATTAGAGTAATTAGAGTAGTGGCTTAGACAACTGTGCGTATTCAAAGTTAAAACTTAATTAGAAGTTAAAACTATGTTGTTTTATTGATGTGTACTTAGCATTTTTAGCCCTTTAAACATTAAATGGAGGTTCACTTAGGAAGGGACATTACAATGAAACATTTAAATACACTGCTAATTTTCTCCTCCAGTTAGTGATACTTGCCTTTCTCCAGACACAGTCAATAGCTAAAAAAGAGCAAAATCAAAAACCTGCCAAACACAAGCAAATATTTTCACCATTTTCCTAGAGTAAATTATTGCCTCTGAATTGCCACTCTTCTTATTCCAGTTTTATTCTTTTCATTTGTCAGCAAGGGAATTCATGTGCTTCAGCCCCCCTCCTTCCTCCCAACAATGATACTCTGCTAATAAACTCTTACTGCTTTCTTCTACCTATCAAAACCACTGCAAAACCGCTGCCTAGGAATCCTCACCGCTCAGCCACACATACTGCTGACCCCCCTTGGGAACAGTGAGCAGGACCCTGTGCCAATCAGCAATTATAAGATAATGGTACTAAAAGGCCTGAACCAGGGAGTTATTCAGTTGCTCTGCCAACCCTTGTAGGACTCTTTCATGTGCCTGGGAATTAAGTAATTAACAGACTAATTTATTGCTCACTATAAAGGACTTCTCTCTTTAGTCAAGTTTGACATCATCGAAATTCACCACCACATCAGAACATGCCAATTCTTCATCCTCATTTCCAGAAGACAAAGAAATCCATGAAAACATTGCTTTATAGGTCAAGTTTGCTTTGACAAAAAAAAAAAAAATAATCAACCCAAACCATAAAAAAATCACTGTCACAATTTCAGCATCGGTCTCCAATACAAACACACATGGCTTAAATAAAGCGAGTCCTAAATTGACAAGACTGATGGCAATGAACATTTCTGCTTTAGCTTACAGTGAAAGCCATAGCCAGGAGATCAGTGTTTATTATAATCTGTTTTCTAGCTGCTACAGAGTATTAAGGCTTCACTTGCATTACAAATACATGTTGTGTTTAAACATAAACAGGAGAGGTTACCTTAGTGGAACTGATGACTGTGATGCTATTGTAGTCACAGTCAAGGGAAAATTGTGTTCAACTTCATGGCTTAAACACTTGTGGAGAACACCTTTCTGTTGTTCTCTTCTGTCCTCTAGATCTTTTCTTCCAGCATAGAGGAAGTCTTTGCAGAATCTGAAGGAAGGAATCAGTAGAAAAGAAAAAATAAATCCAACTAAGTTTAGGAAATAAAGAATTTGCATTAGAGATGTCAAATCTCCTTTACTGAAGATTTTTTAAGAAAAAATACTTGTTGGAAATAATCAAGGTATTGAGATTCCTATCTCAGTTCAGGGTTACTGACCAACTGCTCTCTCAAGACTGCTCCAGCTAGGATTATTTCAGGATTTTAATACTTGCAAAGTTGTTCCTGCATCCCTTCTGATCCAGTCACATCACTCAAACCAGTCTCATTGCCCAAAGTATAAAACATCCCGTGACTCCAGGTTATTACAGAACCAAAAGAAAACTGTTGGGACTGAGAGGGCTGAGCAGCCTGCAGGGCAGCAAGGAAGGTGTACTTACCACAAAAGAAACACAGAATTCTGGTAGGACTGGAAGAGACCACAACAGGTCATCTGGTCCAACTTCCCTGCTCAGGCAGGGTCATCCTAGAACATATTGCAGAGGATTTTGTCCAGGTGGTTCTGGAATATCTCCAGTGAGGGAAACTACACAACCTTTCTGGGCAATCTGTTCCAGTGCAAAGTCACTTGCACAGTAAAGTTCTGCCTCTTGTTCAGGTGCAACTTCCTGTACATCAGTTTCTGTCAGTTGCCTCTTGTCTTATTGCTTGAAACCACCAAGAAGAGCCTGATCTATCTTCCTCACACCGTTCCTCCAGATACTTATAGATATTGATGGGGTCCCCTCTCAATTGTCTCTTCTCAACACTGAACAGGCCCAACTCTCTTATCCTCTCCCCATAAGAGGATCTCATCATCTTTGTTGCCCTCCACCAGACCTGCTCCAGGAGCTCCATGTCTCTCTTGTCCTGAAGAGCCCAGACCTGGACACAGCACTCCAGATGCAGCCTCACTAAGGGTGAGTAGAGGGGCAGGATCAACCTGCTGGCAATGCCCTTCTTAATGCACCCCAGGATACCATTGGCCTTCTTGGCCACAAGGACACCCTGCTGGCTCATGGAAAGCTTTTTGCACACCAAGACCCCCAGGTCCTTCTCCACAGAGTTGCTTTCCAGCAGGTCACCCCCAGCCTGTACTGGTGCCGGGGGTTATTATTCCCCAGGTGCAGGACCCTGAATTTGCCTTTGTTGAATTTCAGGTAGTTCTTCTCTGCCCACCTCTCCAACATGTTGAGGTCCTTCCAAAGGCTGCACAGCCCTCTGGGGTATTGGCCACTCCTCCAGCTTTGTGTCACCAGTGAACTTGCTAAGGAGGCTTCTGCCCTTTTATCCAAGTCATTCATGAATCAGTTCAACAACACTGGGCCCACTTTTGAACCCTGGGGGACACCACTAGTGACAGGCCTTCAACTTTGCACTGTAGAAGCAATTGCAGAACCTTCCCAAGAGGGTCTCTGAAGACTAAGTCATGCTTTCCCGGCTTGGACGGAAGAGAACTTCCTTAGTACTTCTTGGTAAAGGAGGCAAAAAGGAACTGAAAGAATGGTGAGTTTTTTAAATATTAAAAGAAAAGTTATTAAAGGAAAGGTGAAAATGCAGAACGTCTTATCACTAATAAAAACCCGGCTGAAAAGTTGTATTGAAGGATAGCACAAAGAAAAATCATGATATCAATTCATAATACATCATGCAAGTATTTTTAATGAACTTTTTTTAGTCCATAGCTCAAATCCTGACATTTATTATTTCAATGCTTTCAGATGCTCTTTCCAGGATTTCTGTGAGAAAAAGAAGCCATTTTCAAACCCTGAAACAAATTGGCTCCTATATGTAAGTTTAAATTATCCATCACCCGCAGGAGGATTCAAGCAAAATTGAAGGCCATCTTGATGAATAATCAAGGTAAATTTGTCACATTTTTTACCATGCTGCATACTTTCAGAGTTTCATAAAAAGATCCACATAATTAGTTTAGCATATCAGGAAAAAAAAAAAGTTGAATGACAAGGTCAGGCTCTTGCCCTTTCGGTAAATTAGAGAAGATTGCCATAAATTGCATAATATAATGAAACACCAATTTGCATATTTGCTGCTATATTAAAAGGGATCAGTTTTAGCTCGCAAAGCAGAACAAATAAAAACATGCATTTTAATAACTCAAATTACTCCCAGGAAGTGACCCTCAGCAGAAAGCCTGATTATCACTACTTAATTAGAAGCCTTGGAAATCTAAATCCTCCTTTAAATCCTATTCTGTGTACAGTGAAAGATGAAGCCGTGAGTTTTGTCTTAGATTCAATATTTACTCTTTACTAATATGTTTGCAGGGGAGACTTTCCAAGCATTATGAAGACATGCAAAAAAATTAATATTCAAAGAAAGAGTGCATAAAACCTGTGTTGGCTTGCAGGTGCAAAGCAATTAACAAGCTGGCATTTGCAGTACTTTTAATTAATTAATTAAAAATTCAAAGCTGACTTTCATTTCTTTAAATGTTTGAACATTTTATCCATCAATAATGAACCACTACTTACTGCTGTGCTACAACAGCTGGTAAATGAAAAACTTAGTCCAACACTGTAAGGAAGTACGCAGGAATTTCACATTTTGCTTTCTCCTTGCAATTTAAAACTGCACTGCATTTTGAAACTCTGTATGATGTGGAGCTGAATCTTATGTGTCTGCTTAGCTGTAAAAATAAACTGCATTCTGTGTCACAGTTCAATTTAGAAACAGGAATTAAAATCAAAATTTCAGTATAAAATGTATTTGGGTTTAATTTTTAATTTAACTTGAAAAATGTAATTCTGCTTCAGGAAGTCAAGGGATTTTTCTTAAGAGTGAAGTATTCTTCCCTAATCTTTAAAGATTAAAATTATACTATAAAATAAGATTTAGAGTAATTTCTAAATGGTTGCAAATAATAAATAGTCAGAGAAAGGTGCTGTGATTAAATTTACAAGTTGGTATCACTTGAATGATAAATGTATTG
The DNA here is from genome assembly GCA_013397135.1 of Pachyramphus minor. Classification (NCBI taxonomy): domain Eukaryota; kingdom Metazoa; phylum Chordata; class Aves; order Passeriformes; family Tyrannidae; genus Pachyramphus; species Pachyramphus minor. The sequence goes on from VYXB01004616.1 coordinate 1,024,957, forward strand.
TTTTCAGCAGAAAGAATTTGGTCAGTACATATTTAAAAGACACTATCATTAATATACTTTAATTAAAACATAAATACTACATTGCTACCTCACTAGGCATTCAGTCAACTGGAACTAACTGTATTTGCTTAATCTACAATTTTAGATGTATTAGCAAAAATAAATGTTGGTGAATGTAAGAGCCTGATTACATATCTTGGGTAAATTGGTGATAATGAGTCAAGAGACTTTGTGTTCATTCACATATATTAGAATAAGAATCATTATGAAATTAAAGCTAAGATTAATCCTGCTAATGACACCATGGAGCATCTGGGAATAAGATAACCCAGATGTCAAATTCACTGTGATACTGTGCTGCTATTTGATAGAGTAACCCCTTGAAGTGTTCTTCTAAGGCAGCTAGCTGGTACCCCACAGTCCCAGCACTTGAAATGCAAATGAGTGACAAGATAGACTAATAATGAGAGCAGATTCTAGCAGTAAGGAAAATGAATTAATTAAAAAAAAAAATCTGAACCACTGATAAGAACAAGCAGCAGGCAACCCAATGTCCTCAATTAGGGTGGATGACATCTGCAGTGTATTTCTCTCTAATAAAGCCCTCACTCTGTATTCCAAAGCACACGATTCTAACACTGTTAACATTTTAATGTCTTGGGCGTGCATGGTAACATTAATTACAAGATGATTTGGATGACTTCTGAATCTCTTTTATGTCTTCCACTGAGTAAAAATCTGAGTTGCAGCTTTGATATCATAAATAAAATGTAGAGACCTGCCAAGCATTAAAGCTCTCCTGAAGTAACTCAGATCTGCTAAGTTACATTAAACCTTTATAGCTAAGTAAAGAGCATTCCCTGTGAATTTAAAGAGGGTCAGTGTCTATACATTTTAATGGCAAAGCTTTACAGATCTCCAGCATTTTTCTTTAGACTGCAGCTGTTGTTGTTTTTAATTACTAATGAATTTAATCTAATGTTTTGTTGAGCTCAATTTACCTTCTCCATAGCAGTTGTTTAGAAACTCACACCAGCATTAGGAGACTTGCTTCTTAGTATCCCCAGCCCTCAGTCTTCTCTTCCTGCTAACTGCTCTACTCTTTGTCCAGGAAGAGCAATTGTTAGCAAAAACACTCCCAAACCAAGACAAAAATTATTGCCAACTGAAAAAAAGCCACACTTTAATTGTGGCACAAGTCTCAGTGAGCAAACCAAGAGTAATCCAGGATCCCTGTGGGCTTTTCTGATTCACACTGAAACACAGTGGCATTTCATCTTCATTGCAGTTGTTAGGCATGCTAACCACTCACTGCACTGCCATCATCATCAACTGTATAGACACACTAGTGGGGGAAAAAATTAACAAGAAACAGCTTTTATGGAGGGACACACAGCATCCCTGGTTCTGTACTGTCCTGAATCTTCCGTAAGTCAGTATGGTAAAAGTAAGGAGAAAGCTTTTTCATAGCCCACTTCAGGTAGTGTAAATGCAAGGAGCAAAGGCATGCAGAATCAAGCTTTTACTTTCTAAATGAATGCCTGAAGCAGACAATGAACTTTCACTAGTGTTTGGAACAGGACAAGGATCTAGCCTGCTTCCTTGGCACTGCTTGCCTGTGGTGCTAGAGTCTTGTTTTTGAAACTCTGCTTAGGGGTGACTGAGGCAAGACACTCAACCTTCTTGCAACTTCACTTGCAAAACTTCCCACAAAACTTCACTCCTCCACAGGTTATGATACACAGTTCAGTAAGAGCTTTATGAGAAACATCACTATAAGAAAGGCTAATATACATTTGAAAACTATCATTCCTTTGGGGCAAATGAGCAAATGTAAATATCCTGATCTCTTCTTTGACACTGGGACACGAGTTGATCAGAGTCTTTGTGCCAAAGGTGCAAGACTAAAATGGAGTCATTTCCATGCATCATTTACAAAAAAAAAAAAAAAAAATAACAATGATCCACAGTTAAGATTTGTGGTCATGAGATTTGTGATGAGAAGCCACTCAAGCCATTTCACATTGTTACAAACCTCTTCCCTCAGAATCTCACACATCCGTGCCCTTTTCTGATGACATTTCTGGGACACCACCACTATTCTGTCTTCTGCATTTCTGGGGTTCCACAGCACATATACTCCTCTCTGTCATGCTCAGACATATATGTACCCACACACTCTTTTTCTTGTTCTGTCCCCCTCTTCCCCAAATATATTGGTAACAGACATTTAGTCATCCAATTCAATTTTTTACAAGTCTGAGACAAAATAACTGAAGAGAAATCAAGAGGAAAGCAAACTGGCCGTGGGATTTATGCCTTCAACTACATTTTTGGTGCATTTTAGAAGGTAATTTATACAAACTCTCATTTAATGCAGATGTTCTTTCATTTTTCAACCTTCACAGCCTCAAAAATTAATGAAGCACTGAGAAACTTCAGAGAACATCTCGATGTTAATAATTTTAAACCCTTCCTCTGAGAAGCAAGGACAATTATTTCTACTGTTATTCTGTTGCAGTAGATCTTGTCATCCAGGTAGAGTGAGCTGCTGGCACAGTTGTGCTCCCTCTTTATGCCAGAAATTGGGGGTGGGGGGGATTTACTCTTCAGAATTTAAAATATTTTTGTTGATATAATAAAAAAGTGTACTCTTTTAGATACATCAATCCATGATTTGCTCAGTCAGGAAAGTAATTCACATAAACTTTCATAAAAGGCGAAGTCTTTTTCCCCTGAACAAAGATTTGACAGTACTCACTTCTTCAGTCTTTTATTGACATCCACAGCCCTGCTTTTTATTGGTTGTTCTCCTCTCAGTTCCTCTAGATCATCTGTACATGAAAAGGACTTGATAAGATGAAATAATATCCTCAGCCATTCACAGAACTGAAAATTGGGCTCAAGTACCCTCAACATTAAATTTAAACAAAGAGTTCAGCACGTCTAAAAGTAAAACTGTACAATCAGCTCTAGCTCTTGCAATGTATGTGCAACTAGAAGCATGGTTTGTTCAAAAAATATCTTATTTTACTGTAGGTTCACCAGGTGAAAGCATAAGCTGCCAATCATCCTTACCTGCTGTCCTTGATATACATGTTATGTCTTTGTTGGTGGTCTTTGCTAAGAGATAAAAACTGACCTTGTCCCAGGCTCCATTACTTATCCTATTAATCAGCATCTGAATTACCATTCCAAGTGGCTTCTGAGCAGAAGTGACCACTGTCTAGGGTGCCTTCCCATTTTCTGGAGAAGCTGTTGTCTTCTTAAGAATGGCTGTGCACCACCCTCTGCCTTACTGCTTCACTACGCTCACCACTGCAATCACCTGGCAGTGAGCTGGAGGCACAAAGCTCTTAGTTTGCACTCCTTGGAGTTGGCTTGCCAGGGTGCCTTCACAGAGCCCTGCATGCCTGCAGTGGTTTCACCTTCATCTGCACTAAATCCAAAATTTCAGCAGAGTTTTAAATCCCATAGCCTGTATCACTCCTCTGAAAATACTAGCAGATTTGCTATTTTGATTTTTTTTTCTATTAGGAGGTAGCATGAAGCACCTCCTTGCAAGAACAGGGAGTAATTGTACAACCACTGAGCTTTTTAAAATTTATAACAGAAGCTTCATTACAGGGGAAAAAAAATAAACCTACCTAAAATGTGGCTATTTTAATAGCTGAAATGCTTGTAATGTAACAACAGGGACAAACCAGAGACTCAGAGGGGAAAAGACCATAGAGGAGTTAATAAAACTACCCCTTAAAAAGGTAACTGTATCATGTACACACCACCATCTTCACCAGGTAGGTTTCGCAAATTGCAAGCCAGGAGGTTCCAAGAACAGCTACACAGGGAATTTCCAACACCAAAGTTTAAGTCACAGTTACACAGGTCTTGTCTTTCCTTGTGCTTGGGCAAAATTGCCATTAATATTAATGGCAGACAGGCATGCATGTAAAGGAGAGAAACCCCTAATTAGTGTCGTAGCACATGCAACATTCCTAACAGGGAAACCATTTTGTATGCCCTAATTGCACAAAATTGGCAACAAGTTACCGTATGCATCTGTATCAAAGGCTACAGAAGCTCATGAATTCTCCAGTGGTAAGAAAACGTGCCCATACTGCAGAGTTTGGGTGACAAAAGAAGTCTGTATACGTGTTATTCTTACAAGCCCTGCTACCTAGCAAAGATAGCCCTCCAGGGGTTCTTCATGGACCACTATTCCTGTGGCACCCCTCATGTCAGAGGGTAAGCACAAGCATCTGTGTTTTCTAACAAGGTACAAATATTTTCCAGTATTTTTTACTAAAACAGATCTAACTGATCACTCTCTGCTGATATACTGATATTGCAAAAATGCACTAAAACCACACTGTAGCATTGCAAAAATATCAGAACTACACTGATCATGTTTGAGAGTACAGTCTTCTCCTCCTCATTTACAGGAAATTTCTTCATATAATGCACTGCTACAAAACACAAGAAAGTGTTTGGCTGCAGAAAGACATTCAAGGTCCCACTCATGCACGCCACGATTTCCACTAAACAGAAAGCATTACAATTTTTCCAAAAATATTTCAGAACTCTTCTCACTTTTAAGTCAAAGTCAGTATTTTGTTCTGAAGTAAAACAATAAACCAATTTTATCAGCAAGTAAAGGTAAGCGGTTAAGTGGACTTATATGAGCAGCAATCGTAATAGTATGTTTTTACAGAGCAAACGCCTACATTCTTATAACATCTACCTTTTTAGGTTTTTAAATCTTTAAATATATATTACTTATGCATCCATGTTTTCCTCTCCTAAAAACATCAGCACAAGCAATTCCTCAAATAACTCAGTTGACTTCTCACTGATGCAACAGACCACATTTTTGCTCCAGAGATTCAGAGACAGAAAAATATCTTATTCAACGTTTTTTAATTTTTAAACTGGAGAAAGGAAATACTGTGCAAAACATTTTCACCTAAATACTTAATTGGAAGTCAACATAAATAGAAGACTGGCATCAACCTACTTAACAAGGAACATGATCGGCTTACTCAATAGTTTCTTCACTAAACATAGAAGCTTCTTTCAAAAAACCAAATTCTTTCCTAGACTTTTTTTTTTTTTTTAAGCAGTATTCTTCATTATTCTAAAACCAAAATCTGGAACTGACCAAAGCCAAGTCTAAGAATGCAAACACTGAACTATCTAGGAGCTCAGGTAGCAACAGCATAACCATTTCACCAATTACAGCAAGACAAATCTGCCCACGTTGTATTTGTGGATAGACTATTTGGCCACTAATATTCAGCTTGGATGATTTTAATGTTTCCCTGACTGGTCTACTGTCATGCCCATCTGTCAGAGTGGCATGCAGCCCATTCACAAGGTAGAATGCCAGTTTCAACCAGAGTATGGATACTTACCAAAGACCAGTTTAAGAGAAAAGCCTATTGGATGCAGCTAATGACACCTTATTTACAGAGATCCTCCTGGTGTCAAGCAGTGCCAAATTAAGAACACATGCTAAATTACAAGGATCACATCTGTTAACAAATATTGGCACTTTGTCACTGGCATCTGCCTCTCTTGTTAATCCGCTTTGGTAGTGAAAAGGCTGCCTCAGAAGAAGAGGTGTTCAGGCCTTGTCATACCAGTATAATCACAGATTTACTCATCAAGAATTTCCCAGTAACAGGCCAAAGTTGGACAGCATTACCTCTGTACACATCTCTTCCCACCGGTCGGTGATGTGGTGTAAACAGCTGTGAAATTATAGAATTACAATATATATTTAAATGAGCTTTTCCACACGTTTGAGGGTTTATTAAACCTATTGTCATCTTGTCAGCAACAAGAAGAACATGATTGCAGAAAACAGAGTGACAAGTCACAAAAAGTAGAGAAATGACTGTTGTATATTTTTAGCACAGCTGAGTTTTCAATCTAAGTAAAAGACTGAATTAAATACCTCAGCCCAAAAACTGAAAAACAAAACCAGACAACACCAAACATGATGTTCAACTTGATGTTTTGGGGGACTCCTTTGCACTCGCATTTAAGGGTTTGGTGGGTTTTATCAGTTTTTTTTTGGTTTTGCCTTTTGGATTTCTTAACTGAACAGTATGGATGTATTAAGGCATGTATTATGGACAGTATGGGCCACTACAAAAAGACCTCTGTTGTGAAGGCATGTGACTACAGCACTTTCCATTTTAAGATCATTTCCAGTTTTCACCATAACAACAGTGAGCAGTTTGCCATGAGTCATGCCACGGATAGTTAGTCCAGAAGCTGCCATTCCTTGCCAGCAGTGTCAGCAGTGCTCTGTGTGGGAGGGGACATAGACTGGCTCTCCATCCAAACAAGTGGGAATATCAGCAGTAGGGACTTCTACCTTTTGGGAGCTGTTGCACACATCCTGTTTTGCTGGTTGGAAGTCAAGGGGATCTGCATTCCTAGCCTCTCATTTCCCCTTAGTTCACGAGAACAAAAGAAAGGCATAAAGGATGCCACATGAGGCCGAGACTGAGGGAATGCTACTGCTTCCTGCCTTCTAATGTAGACAGGCAACCAGTTACAGGGATCACCACTAATCAAAGCTGGTGTAAAGGGACAATGGTAGATATAGCAGAAGCACGACACTTGTACTCACCTCCTTTCAGGTATCTCACCTAGGTGAAGAGACCAGGACTCTATTCTCCTTGCTTTGTGGATGAGATACAATTGCCTGGCTGACCATATTGCAGCACTGTGCATATTGTTCAATAGTTTACAACAGGATGGAAAACTCTTGGAATGAATTAATTGATAACAAGCTACTTTCACTAGAGGTACCTTTAAGAACTAGCTGAATTTTCTTGAATAGACAAGAACATCAGTCCTGAAGAATCTCTTTTCTGCTGGCTCTAGAAAGAAGAAACTACATTTAGACCCTTCTAGGACACCAAAGGTCTGGGACCAGGATGATGCTATTGGGAATAAAATGAAGCATTTTCACTCCTATTGTTCAATAGATCCCTGCCCAAGAAGGACCATTAAGTTCATATGATCTTTGGTACCAAGAAATCTGGCTCTAGCTCTTTTCTCTGTGAAGAGTTTCCTTTGGCTACCCCTTTCTTTCAGTTACAGCAACCAAACAGGCTAAAATCAATACTGTGAGGTGGCTGTATTTTAGTACAGTTCACAGAGTAAGCACTGATGATAAGAAGGCATAAAACTTCAGTCTTCCTTTACTATTAGAACAGCTCTGCCCCATACCTCATCAGTAAGCAATGACCTTTGTGAAGATTCAGCTGAAGGCTTCAGAGTGAGCTGGCTAGACAAACAATTTAAAACAAAATGAAGACACAGGGCTGGGTGCCTGTACCTTTGGTATATGTGCAGAAACAACTCTGTCCTAGCACCATGAGACAGACATCTATCGTATGGTTTTACTGTGACTAAAACGTAAAGCAGTTTGTTTTCTTTCTACTACTGGATGAAGACCACTCGAGCACTCAGTTGACCTTACTCTCCAGTGGCTTGGACCGCTTGCCAGACAGCAACAGTTTAACCACTGAAGATATACAAAAGTAGACTGAAGAGTCTGTTGAATGCTCCCAGGAAGTTACAGTTACCAGGGCTGTTGGATGATTCCTTCCTCTTCCTTTATTGTGGCATGTCTTGAGCAGAGACATCACTTAGCCAGATAGAAACACGCAATGAGGACCGAAGAAGCAGGTATCTTACACTACATGTCAATAAGTTCTCCAAACATCTGTGAACCAGTTGTCAGCCCACACACCTGCAAAGCATCAAGACAAACAGGTGCACACTGAGAGGTATTTAACAACAGTTAAAACAAACAAACAAAACAAAAAACAAAACAAAAAAAACAAACAAAACAAAAAAACAAACAAACAAACAAAAAAAAAACAACACCCACCAAGCAAACAGAAAACCCCAAAACATACTGATTGATTTGTCTTGGAGGGCTGAATAAAGTCTAGCTTTTGACAATCTATTCCAGCAAAAAATAACATATATATGATGATACAAACACCACTGTCCAGCTTTGCTCATGGATTTATTTGCTCAAATAGTCTTGAAGCATCAAATGACATTTGTGATAATGTCATAGGGGAAAAATGTTTAACTGCCTCTTGGATTTACCTGACATGTGAAAGATATAATTCTAAAGATAATGATATTCCATTTATACATCTCCTGTCATTCAAATTAATTTTTCTGTTTTGTTAACTACACAGGAATATCCATAATGGTAAAGCTACAGTCAGTACTGGAGACTAATGGCTTAAAATAAGAAATAAGAATTTCACCCACTTGGCAGCCAGTGTCTGAACCACAAGAGGTGCAATGTGATTAATCACAGCTCAGTTTCCTTGGCACGTTTGTTGCAGACTGCATACATGTATCCTCAGGATCAGGTTTTCACCTTGCCCATGCAGACAGAATCCCAGCAAAGATGTCACTTACAAAGAGTTCACCTAAGTCAAGGCCACTTAACCTGGTAAGAAAGGGAAGTTTCAAACCACCAGAGCTTTCCCCAGCACACATAATGGTTCCAGTACAAACCCTGGTCATACCTGCTTCTTGTTCTCCAGGGAAATGCATTGGCATCACTATTAAAAGCAACATATGTGGCTGTGGAGTCCAGGTTACACCACTGCATTTTAGACACATACAGATTAGATGTCTTATCACTCAATTTTTTTCTCTAGAGGATGCACATCTCCAGAAGGCATTTCAAGTCTTAGGTCAGTTAAACTGCCCTTTTTAACAATCTCTCCCTCCCCCACAACTAGAAAGCCAAGGGTGATGTAGTCTCCTCAAATAGATCCCTAATGCTTGGTGGCAGAAGTCACTTTTCATTTGATGCCCCTAGTTCAGAGAAGCAAAATGGCATTTCTTGGCTAGTGATGAGTCAGAAAATACCTGTTTATCTAACCTTAAATGCCAAATCACACCTCTTCAAGGGTTCCTGTCTGATCAGTCAGTCCAGGTAGGCTGCCTCCTGGCCATCTGCATCCCTGGCCCTGAGGAGGCTGCATGGAGCTGTTAGCCTGCTCCTGATGGCTGGAAGCCCTGGCAAAGCCTTGCAAACTGGCCACCATCGAGGAACCGACACCACCACAAGAAAAGGTTTTGCCTCTTGTACCATGATGGTACTCCACATGCCCAACCATGTAGGTCTGCTAAGACTCTGCAGCAACAAGAGATTTTTGCCAAATAAAGTAATAATGCTGAGAGGACTGCTTAAAAATCAGTAGTAACTAAAAAAAAAAAAAAATTAAAAAAATTAAAAAAAAAGGGAAGGGCTAATAGACAAGTGAACCTATTCATGTCTTATTCTTTTGCAATACTATGGAATTTAAAATATTAATTTATGTACATTTAAAAGGCTAAGGATAGAAGATAGAGGATGCAGGGTGCAATTTCTGCAAATCTGAAATAATATAACCATCTCAAACAAATTCATATTTATTAGTGGAATAAATCCTTACGTTTCTTTCAAAAATTCTCATGAAGTCAAACATTGTTCCAGGTTCCAGCACAACAAACAGATCTGAAAATTTATGTCAGGGAACACTGTTTAAAGTGTTATTAAAGTGATCTGCATGTATTTTCCTCACTTCTGTGGAAAAAAGCCTGCTTTCAAACATTTTATCAAATGCTGCCCTCTAGTGAGCAGATGGCTTCCAGATGAACACACACAGACTGAAACACTCGTATGGTCTAAATGAGAAACTCAATAACCGAAGTGCACACCAATCGAGACAAAGGAGTCAAATGAGATGCCTGAATCATTAGTAGAAATTCTTAAATTATATTATTGCTAGTGATTTTTTCCACTACTATTTTATAAGCATCCAAATTCGTGCAGTTAGCCAGTACCATGTATTCTGAATCCTCCACATCTCCAGCATCTTTCTGTCAGACATTTGTATTTTGCATGTCAAGTTTTAAAGCTATGTTTCACCACTCTTGAGACTCTCCATCTTCATACAAGTAGCCTGTTTGGAATTAAATTTTGAACCTTAAATTAGCCTGCAAGATAACAGAGTTCAACGGCATTGTATTGAAACCTCAAAGTGTGCAAGGGTAGAAAAATAACAGTGAAAAATGTCTACCATCATGTTTGATTCATATTATTCTTTCTCATGAAAGGGACATCTCCCGTGCTTCATTGCCCTATACAAAATTTAAGCTTCTGCTTCTTACCAATCAATGAAAAGAACTGCACTGACAAAGAGACTCAGAAAAAAAAGAATGGAAATTCTCATAAACCATAGGTATAATTAAAAAAAACCCCACCAACACAAACTGAGCCTCTCTAGCTCCCACAATAACCCACATTTAATAGATTCCAACCTGTTAACATCTGCACTAGCTCAATATTTTAATAGTATTGGTTTTATTTCTCCATCAAGTAGTAATTTCACCCATTAACGTAGAATTAGTTGCCTTATAGTTTATGAGGAGCATTTAAGTAGAGGGGTTTGTTTTTCATGGGATAATTTCCTTGTAAGTACACACTGGTAATACGCTCTAACGCTCAGCTTTCCTCCTTTTGCATATTGCATATGCTTAATAAGTTCTTTCAGCAATAAAAGAATAACCCACCACTTATCACTGCAGTCCAAAAAATTGTGTGTAAGAGGGTTGTACGGAAACATTTCTTTAAGGCTGTGCCTCCCAGTGTTTTCTTGAAAAATAGAACAATTTGTTTATTGAAGGTACATGAAATAAAACATGTAACATTAAATATTACTTTTACAGTCACAGCTACCAAATAGATGCTCAGCCCACTACAGTGGATAGGTAGTCATACGAATTAGTCTGAAGCCTCATTCTTCAATCCATCTTAGGAACATATTGATTCGTAAGATGGGAGGTATCAGCATTCTGTGCATGGGAAATAGCCAGATCTTAGCAGCTGCTTGAATTTTTTTTCCTTCCACAATACCAACATGCTGAGGATTTTCACTACAAAGGAAAACAATGCCAAAGAATGGCAAGTCTTCAGATGAGCTGGCAAATCTAAGGGCATCCTATTCCGGGTGGTTACCCTCATACAGCTTTGAGAGGTCTGCCTTTTAGAAGATGCTTGGCACTTAACTCTTGAAAAACAGTCTTCTTTCAATCTTCTCAAATGAAATACTAGCCAATAGAAAAGCATAGAGGCAGGGCACAGTTTTGAAACTACTGATGTGACACCTTTGATTTTATCTTTCTATCTGCATCTGAAAAAAGCCATACATGGTGAAAAAAAGCAACCAACAACAAAATCAACCAACTAGGAGAAACAGGGAGAAACTTTTAGGTAAGAAAAGGGAAAAATTAAGTTTTTTGTTTTTTCATGCAGAATATAAATCACTATCATGTAAAATAATCTGCTAGGTGCAGAACCAGACTTTGTATCATGCAAATAACTCTTGAAGGTGAGGCACAGAAACACTGCACTGACAGTGACTGTTCATTCACAACCTCCACAGGCCACTCAGTCCTTAGACCTCTGACATGACTCCGTTGAAGGGATTTTTCATGCGGGTATGCAAGAACACAGCTGCATGACTGGAATTAAAGCTAGCAGGAGACAAAAGCCAAAAGACAGACCAAAATACTATCTAAATACATAGAGTTTCAATAATCTATTTTATGTTTCTGTAAGAGTGTAAAGCAAGTACAGGAATCACTTTCAGTTTTGACAGAAGACTGTATTTTCCTTTCTTTCATCCTGCCTTCTAGGCAACAAAAGAGCTCTCAGTAACGCTCCTTCCCCAAAATGACAGTTTGCTCGCTCTCCAGTGAATGTGTATATGACCAGGATTCAGGGACAAAGATGGCTGGCTGGATCATTAGCTGTGCTTGGTAAAGACCTAGTACTGGCAGGGAAAGCAAGGAAAAAAATGATCCATTGCTCCCCCAACACCCACTAAAAGGAATCCATAGACTGCACGGTAGACTTAAACAGACTTAATTACAGTATATGGAGACTAATGAACTCCATAATTTGCGTAATGTGGAAAGTACTGGCATCCTGCACAATGAAGCAAACCTGAATAATCAGAACTTTGCTCTTGCAGAAAGACTCCCAACACTGTGGGATAGAATGCAACCAGTCTTGGCTGCACCTTATCCACCTGAGTGGCTGGGTACAACTTTAACTAATCTGGACTAGATTCACACCATCAGCCATAAAGTAGATTAATTTTTCTAAATATTTCCTTGAGAAGAGTGTCAAATGGAACATTTCTCCACCTATGCAAAGACAGCTTCCATCCTGACAGCTCTGGAGCATGACCCAAATGAGGCTGAGAGAATGTCTTTTCCAAGACCTACTGTGCACTGAAATTGCACATCCCAGGCCTTTCTTTTCAAGTTCTACATTTACTCAAGACTCCTTAACTGATTTTTTTATCCCTGCAAACATCAGAGACAGAACTTCCTAATCCACACAAATCTGAGAAAAGAGAAGCCAAATCAGGGGTTAAATTTTATCTCCCAAATGTCTTGGTCAGAGATCCAAAGTACATCAAAAGTTACTTTTTACCATTTCCAAAGTTTGTTTCTTTAAAAACTCCAACATTATACCATTAGCTACTCAAAACTTCATTATCCCTCTTCATATAAGGTGGATTTTCAGATGGCAGATGTAGTCAGGCACCTTACACAATTCATTGATGACTTCACGCTTTCATATCTGCTCAGCTGCTGCCTGTTGCCTACTGTTTACAATGAAAATCCATGGTACACCTTACAACTGGCAGGACTCTAGCAGGCATGATACATACTTGGCATAGTTAGGAGCAAAGTTCCTCCCATGAGTTAGGGTCATATGTGTTTCTTCCTCTTAAGTTACATAAGTAGCTGGTTTAACTCTATTCAGACACGGCTTTAGGTTGCAAAGATGAAATGTATTTGTACGTATGGACACACATGCATGTTTATAATACACAGCTATTAAAATCACATAAAAATTCTGCATGAAGTCTTTTTCTCCTGCAAAATGCTATCTAAATAATAGTCATGCAAATATCTATTTAGATAAATACTAAGATAGTAAAATCATCACTGTAAAATAGCTACCAAACGGAGTACTGTATCCTACTTCCTCTTGAAAGAGTGACAGAACTCCCTTTGACTGCAGTGGAAGAAACTCTGACACCTGAAGAGCCACTACCTTCCAAATACGTTGTTCTGTTAATATCCTGCAAATAAAAAAAAAATAAAATAATACAAAAAGAGCAATTAAATGTTATTACAGACTCTTCTTGGCTTTGCTTATTAGTCTCCACTGTCTTCTGAGACCTGTCATGAAAATGACATATAGTCATATGTTGACTGTTGTCCCACTTTTATCAAAGACAAATACAGATTTGTTTGAAAATTTACTTAAGAAAATGCTCCCAGGTTAAGACCTTGTATGCCAAGCTTCAGCCCAGAGTGAATTTTTATGGCCGAGTTATAAACCCTTGAAAATAAGAAACTAATACTGTAAGGATTTAAAATAATAGAAAATGTTTCACATAATATAAATCTGTAAGCAGAGTATTATATTTAAGTCTTAATATCTACATAGTTGGATTATCTTATATCTTGACAATCATACTAAGTAATCTTGCCTTCTCTCCCCTTCTTCTGATTCAGTGTTTCATTCTTATGCATTAACAATGCTCTGGGCCATAAAATACTGTATTAATATTAGTTTGTCACAGTAGACTAAATTTAGAACAACTCATTAATATGGGAGAGTAAAAGGCATTCTGCCAGGAGTGTGAGTGACTCTACGAGCTCTTAAGGCTATAAGTTATGCAGATATGCCACTTGAACTAGAGAGCTAGCAATTCCTTTTGTTATTAATAAGAGATTCTATTAGCTGAAGCTGTTTCTATTTCTAATTAAGAAACGTGGAAAAAGGCAATTTTACCATTGGATGTATCTCTGATGTGTAGCCAGAATAAGCCATACGCCATCTTTCTCTGCTTTCTGGTCGGATAGGATTAGTGGCACATGCACAGAATGAATTTTCTCCTGCAGTACACAGGTAAAAATAAATCTACTATAGTATTTTCTTTGGTACAATCATAATCTGTGCATCAGGAAGAAAGTCCAACAATCAGAGCTGTTTCAAAACAGATCTTATAATGTTTAGAACTGCCCCAGTGAAGAAAGTTTCCATTTTTCACAAATACAGTCTTTCATTCGTATGGTTTCATGCCAGTAATGCCTTCTCAAAGGTTGTCAAATATTAATTTTTTTAAATTTAGTCCCTTGCTAAGCTACAAATATTCATGTTTAACACCAAGTAGCAGTTCAGGGGCTGACAACAGTATGTACCTTTTGAATGATGCATAGAAAGCAGCAGTTAGCACAAAGACAAAGCCACCAGATTGGTCTCAGGGAAACCCAGTGTCTGAATTTTTCATGATTCCTCCAGCACTTAAAGAATAAGAAACTGGCTACTACTGTTGGGAGATCAGTGCTGTGAAGGTCAGAGCCCAAAAACATGCAAGTGAATCAGGTTTTGCCTGGGGAAAGTGAAAAGGGATTTAAGCTGCTTAAGAGAATTATAAAGATTTTTTTAATGCATTTTACAAACACTGTAGTAGCTAAACAATAGCTATAAAAATGAGGAGAATCATATCCACATACCATTCATTGCTTTTAAGTCTCAAAAGACAGAGAAAAGACCTTTTCTTTATGTCTGAATGTTTAAAACTTCCAGAGATCATTCTTTTTCTTACAGACTTCCTCTTAGGCTTCTTTTGCCTTTTAAGAACTGCAACTATTAATAGGAAGTGTAAAATAAATTCAGTATTTCTCTATGCTTAAAAAAATGCAACTGCATTAAAGTGATGTCTTCATTACTCCACAGCCCGGTGTCTTGTGTATGTGTTTATTTTCCATAGCAGACAAACTTTACTTAATCTCATAATTATTTCTAGAAAGTATAAATTGATTCCAGAGGGAAGGAAAAAAAAAAGAAAAATAACAGAAACTGCTTAGAAAAACATTACACTGTTTAAGCAACTGATGGCTTCACCTGTCATCATCTAGTTAAGCTCTTAATGAGTTATTTTCTATTCTTGGTCACATCTGATTTTTTTTTTTTTTAATACAAGTCCCTTTGAACAGCTGGGAGTTACAGCATCCTTTGATCACAGTATACCGAATTTTCAGTCAAAATGAGGACATTTTTGTCCTTACTTGGGCTATTTTTACAAGTGTATTTCTTCAAGTACGTTTTTGGACATTACATTGCAGGCATACAAGGAAGCAGAACAATTAATGTATACATTTTTACATAAATGTTTATAAATTTAGTAAAGGGAAAAAGCTTTGCCACAAGAAACCTCAGCTCTTTTGAAGGCAGTTTTCTAATGATGACCCTTGGCATGCTAGCCCACATGGGATTCCTCTGAGAAGAGTCTGATGAAAATTAGTCTATTCTCATTTCAAACAGAATTTTGCTGAAGTCCTGATCAGAGCATCAGCATGGAGTCCAGGGAGACAACACACGCTACTTGATTCACTCCGCAGCCTCCCTCTCCTGGTAATTGTTGCAGGAACACATAGTGACAAGACTATAGGATGTGAGGGGTCTGGATGTACTCAGGCTGTTACTCTCTGTTTAAAGATTTAAACCATCAGGGTATGATAAGGCTTTTTGATGTTCATTGAACATGGAGCTTGGGTACAGAAGAAGGGGAAAGGGCTTCACCGGAAGGCAATCATCTTTCAGAGCCACAGTAAGACTGAGAGAGGTGGGAAAATCTCAGTCTCAGCATAGACATGGAACAAAGGGAGATGAAAGGGCTAGGGTGAAGAAGGGGCCAGATCTGGCTGTGAGGCAGAACTTGCACTAAAAGATAGTTCGATGCCTTAAAAAGCAGAAAAAACATTTAGTGTTCTTGCTCCATTAACATACACTTTTGGCTAAAATTTAACTATTCTGCAAATTTTTTACAGTTTATGTTGACACTATGTTTAAACAATGCCTCTGGCTTATTTTGAAATTATTTAATGAATGTACTTTGTCAGATGAACATCATTTCCTAATTATACAGAAAAGCATTAAATGAAGAGCTATTTTAAAGAGTGTATACAATCTTTTCTTTCCTAAGGGACAAACCAAAAACAGGCTGGTGCCATACATTGACGTATAACCTGTATGACTGGGGTGGGAGGGTGCAGACACAGAAATTTTCCTTCTCTTGACAAAGCAAGATGTCTTAAGACAAACATGAAGGGGCATTACCATCACCAGGTAAGGCTGATACACCACCGTTTCATCATCCAGAAGAGAATGACCATTTCCAAGGATAATGAAGGGCCTAATCCTGCACCATTCATGGTGATGAGCACTTTCGACTCTCATTAGCTTTAAAGGGAGATGAGAGGAATCAGTGGGTCACAGGATCAGGCTCTAAAATGAAGGAGAGATTTGAAGGAGTCATCTACACAATTTCATAGACTAGGAAGAAGAGAAAGACAGTTTGATCTGAGCACCACTTGTATGCTTTGGGAGTTTCACAGCACCTCTGCTGTACAGCATTGTAAATTTGTAGGTCCAACAGGCATTTGCCAGCATTAGTTGCTCTGAAATAAGAGAGAAGGTAAGGGATTCACACAGAAAGCTGAGTGTTAAGCTGATCAAAGTTAGAGATACAGGGATTTATATGCACCTTTCTAGCTAAGAAACACTATCTACTTTTTTATACCAATCTCAGTGGGCCAAATTTATCCTGATGCAACTCAAAGCATATCAGAAGAATTACAGCAGAGATAAAGCAGACCTAGACTCCCTGTGATGTTATTTATAATCTGTATATTTTGCTCTAAAAGAGCATATATACTTAGAGGGTTGCCTGACTGCAGTCACTTACAAGAGTGCAAAAGTCTATTGACTTCAGCAAAGTTAATTCTCAGTTTGATGAAGGAGATTCACATCAAAGTAGTAACAAGGGCTATTCCTAAAAATCATTCCATATATTCACTGATGTTCTTAACTTGGCATTAAGAGCTCCATTAATACTTACATTAGGGTGTGCAGTCCCCTTCAAATCTGAAGTCTGACACCCTTTTTCTAACAGCTAAATGCCTTCTGTGCATCTCTTGTGAAACTTTGTCCTGCAGAGTGTATTGTGACCAGTCTGCTTCTGTGGAAGTGCTTAGCACACATGCTTGGTTGGCTTTCAAATCCAAGGCTGGCATTTTCAGAAGCATTTAAGAGACTTAGGCATGTAAGTCCTACTGAAAGTCAATGAGATTTGTCTTCCTAAGTCAGTTAGGTTTTCTGAACACTAGATCTTATGGCATTTCAGTGAGAGCTGGTTGCCTCCCAGCTAAGGCTTTGAAAAATGTAGGCAAAGTAACACTGCCATAAAATCAACAAAAACAATAGACACAAGTTGTGTAAACTGAGTCTTTGCATGATCAGCTGACTTAGAAAATGGTAAGATACCTCAAAAACTATTACCTTCTATCCAGGACCCTCTCTAGATTTCATATGAGAGAAGGGATGCACTAGTTAATGCACAGATGCTCCATGTGACTGTCCAGAAAAGGCCCACTGTACTGGGCACCATCCTGGCCAACCTCCACTCAGAAAGGAATGAGACATTCTTTGCTACCATTATCCAAAATGGCATATGTCCAAACTTGTCCATCATCTTCTGTGAGGATCTGGTATGAAAATTTTGGTTCATTCTGAAAAAGAAAGGACAGGTATTCATCTTCCATCATTATTTTGAGCAGTGTGAAATGGACAGCAAACCTAAAAACTTTGCAGAAAGCTACATATAAGACCAGAAGATGTGCCATTCAAGTCTCTGTAGGCATATTTGATGTGGTATTTACATAAAAGCAGTTGCAGGAAACAGAAGTTGAAGAACAGTTTTTTTTGGTGGGCTTTTTTTTTTTAAAGGAAAATGTATTCCCTTTCTTTCATTTCCTTTAGTTGCTGCCATACAACATATTCATCTGCAGCCATCAAAGAAATTATGCACAGTGCGGTAGCTCACCCAACCCCCTGTGGCTTCAGCCGACACTTTAGAAGCTGGGATTCGATGCGCAGTCCTAGAACATGGATATCCTAGTTCTGCCATACAGCATTCCTTCCTCAGACAAGTTAAAAATGCAACTTTGTATGAACTGACAACCAACAGCGCTGAAAAGGGCCAAAGTCTGCATGATTCATTGCAGTCACCACAAGTACAAAATTTATAGGAACCAAAAAAAGTCAAAGTGACATTCACAACTTCAGCCCAGGCTAAAAGAAGAAATTTCTGGAAATACAAATTTAATCTGATTTTTTGTGACACAGTCAATTGTTGAATAAATGGTATAACAGACACCTACTGCAACAAGAGCAAAAATTGCACCAGTTGCTTTTACATTGTTAATACTTCTGGATGCTCTCACAAAAACTTTCCCCAGAAAAATCAATAAAGCAGATTGTGCCCAGCAGTCACCCATTATAGAATTAAATCCATATCCCAACACAAAACAATGAAGAAAACAAAACTAACAAGGGATCCATTTGGCTTTGTTTGACTTTGCCTGCCAGAGAATGAGAATGCGAGGCTGGGTGTAATTTAATGCAAACCTTGGCCTATCCTGGTCATGCATATGACTGACCCTCAGAGCAAGACCATCAATTTTCTATTAAAGATCAGAGAGTTGACATATCAAAGTCAACATCTAGCTGAATAACTGCAGTAACTTGATAATAATTCTTTTGTGGATTTCAGAGTGGCTTTTCGGTAAAGTATCAGAAAGGTAGCAGTTTTCAATCCTGACCCAACAAGATCTGAATATGAAATAAAGGATTTGAGCTTGATCTCCCCATGATGTGAGGATGAATGTTCTGGTAAATGTTAACTTAGTGCTCTGAATAGCTCAGTAATAGATGGGTTTAGGCGGTAATAGGTTTAAAATGTCAACTTATTGAATAATAATTTCATGTTGTACAAATACTACGTGTAAGAAGGGATTTGTTTTGCAAATTTTGAAATAAAGGAATGGATTTCTGATGTCCTTCACTGTTCTGTTCAAAATGTTATACAAGAACAAAAATTAGTTTTGCTTCAAGAATATCCCTCATTGTTTCCCTGCGTTATTCTGTGTCATAACTCACAAGTGTTGTTTACTCCTTACCCTAAAGTAGCTTGATGTGTATTTTGGCCCCCTGACAAGAATCATAATTATTCATTGTGCAAATAAATAATAATACACTAAAAAGAAACCTTAACAGATTTTTCTTAAAATTTTGCTATCTAAACCAAGGACAGTGTTAAAACATCTTTACATCAGTTACATCTGAACAATTCCTACTGAATTCTTACTGAAGAAAGTTCCAACACAACCATCACATTTCAAAGCAATCCAACACTGCCTGATTGCCAACACATGGATGGAAGCATTCAAGCTGCTCCTTTTTTCACATCATGCTATTTCAGCCATTGCCTCCTGTCTGGGCACTGATGTTAAGCAACCTGTAGAGTATTGCTAGCATACTTGGGAAGATGATGCCAAGCAATTGACCATATGGCATTCTGGAACAGAACAGCATTCTGGGGGCCTTTTTAATTTTTAATTATGTTTTTCTTTACTTATTCTCAGCTTGCTTCCATCTATGTACACTTTAACACTTACGTAAGTGATTCTCATTTTAGCCTACGTAAGTTTTAATCCACTATACTTAAACTGATACCAAATTACCTGTGGTTGAATCCTAGCAGTTTCGTTTTTCTGACTGACTCTGAAACTGTTAGTTGATTTTTAACTTATTAATCAAGAACCAAAGATATAAACTGAGCCAAAACTGTTCAGAAACTCACTCTTTATAAATCAGGAAGACATGGGATAATGAGGGGGGTTAGCTAAGCTTAGTTATTCCTTCTACTTTCTCTTGATAAGTGCCAATACGAAGAACCCATGCAGTTTGAAGCCCTGTCTTCCAGACCTGCTGGAAAACTGGCAGTTGTACCTGCTGTACTCAATTATTCCATGGCCTATTTTGCACAAATAGCTTCACGCATTCAGATTTATTTAAATCTTCCAAAGGAGCACAGGACTTTACATCACTGGCAAATAACACTGTCCTAATTTCAGATAGTGAACCAGACTTCAGATAGTCAAGAGATCAGTGCACAGCTCAGTTAAGCATGATACTATTCCTTGCTTCTTGATCCCAAATTGTTGAGTAGCGTGGCCATAAGGATAAATAAGTTTTGTGGTTCAGCCCAGAATAAGCGGTAGTTTGGGCAAAGTGATTCTATCTAAACTGTCCTATGCTGAAAGGACTAAGAGCCTAAAATGCTTAGGAGACATGCCCCAAGCATTCATTTGTGAAAGTGGTAGCTTAAAAGGTAGACCCTGTTTGGGAGATATAAAACTTGGGAGCATCCAGCCATTTCTATGGAACTGGCTGTGATACTGTAAAACAAAAGGTGATGACTGCTGTACAAGATCAGACATAAAGAAGACAGGAGAGGCTGAGCTGTGGAAAGCAATTCTTCACTCTCATATAAATATCTTAAAGAACAATATAGAGATTACAGGAAATCATAAGCCAAGTAAACTGCTTTTTGGATAAGTATTTTCTGCTTACAAGGCTGCCCCAAGGCAAAAGTTGCTCTTTAAACAGAATTTGATTTTAAGGGCAAATTTACAATTATAATTAGCTGCAACAAGCAGACAAACCCAGAGGGAGAGCTGCATTCAGGTCCTAAGTACAGTTCCTCATGGTCTGGCAGCATGATCAAGAGCCCCCTGCCTTGTCGCCTGCCCCCAAGTAATGCCCTCCAGACAGCTTGTGGGCCATGCTGACAGAGGGACTCCTGCCCTCCTAGAAAGAAAAGAGATGAGCTGGGGACAATGGTTGGAAGTAAGTAGACAAATAAATTAAGCATTTTAAAGCTGATCACAGAGGGGACTTAAGCTCTTGCAGGAAATAGCAGCACAGAGTAACTTGAAAAGTTAACCAGGTTGAATCCCCAACTTTTGCTTCAGCTTTGCCTGAAGTGTCCTTAAGTCAATGCATATATATAGCACTTCACACTCAGGAAAAGGAGGCAGGCAGCAGAACACAACCAAAAACCCAAACAGCAAAATACAATAAACAGCCCTGAGAGACCCATACAGGGGTCAGTTCTGAGAAGACAACCCAATTTTAGTCCAACATATGAAAAGCTATACCTTCAAATATGATCTTGCAGAGAACGTCAAGATAGTAACAAAGCCCCATAAGTATCTTCAGCACAAACCAAAGAGTGGAAAGAAGCTTGAATAATTGATGCAACTGGTTCCAGGAACTTGAGCACCACAATAACTCAAGGGAGATATAGTCATTTCAGTGAGCAAATTTTTACTTGGTTACTACTCTGGTATCAGTCTCCTCCCAAAATATTGCACCTTGTATCTGCTTCTTGGTTACACTAAATGCTAAAATGAAGATGGTAAAAAAAAAAAGTCTCCTCCTGTAAGCTATACATTGGAGACTTATTCAGGACTGTGGCAAGATAACATGGGTAAACTGAACAGCTTGAGCCCATTCCATTAGTGGGCTGACAACTTGGAGGGCTCAAATGGCAAGCCTACCTCCTACCAGTACCATCAGTGAAACCTGCTCTCCAGACTGCCTACTTTAACAGAGCAGTTTGGCCAGGGATCATAATTTGGCTTCCAGAAGCCATCACCATCCTTCATGTAAAAACATAACTTGTAAGAGCACACAGTTTCCCTCAGGTCACTTGCAGGTAACGCCATTCCTGCTCACGTGTTCAGATGAACACTTCCTCCCCCAGTCTACAAAAGAAAATATGAAGGTTCAGATCTTCCACAGAGAGTCAAGCTGGTATTACTGGTAGAAATAAAGCAAAAGTTTCTCCTTTTTTCCTTAAATGTATGAAAGTCAAGCTTCTAGATAGAGAATATCACCAAAGAAACAGGCTAGTGGAAATACTATGCCACAAGAAGTTAGACAGCTGAACTTGGAACAGCTGGTGGGTGAACCTTGGGGTAGGGGTGGCAAACAAACATGGCTGTGACACTATCTGGAGTGGTGACATTAACCTCTCAAAAAGCCCTAACAGGCTTTGAATTTGGAAGGAACTCGTGCTCTAGCCAGTGCTTTCTGAGAGTCCAAGCAAAGGGCTTGTATTTAATTAAAGTACAAAGACTAAATGACCTGAAGCTTTCTCTACCAAGATGAAAGTAGGCATGAACGAGGTATCTGGGTGCTAACAGTACATCCTGAGTGCTTTGCAGGAATATGCTCCCTTAAGTCAAAGACTGCTCTTGGAATTAACACTAGAGCTTGCACTATCTACAGAAAAGGTGATCTTAAGGCACGATGCAGTGTCATTACCCAGAGATCAACATTGCTCCAACAATTTTCAGCCAAACTTAGGAAAGGCTACCTGCTCCCACTGACAAAAACATCTGGATAGCAGGATGTGCTCGGAGTAGAATCTTTTCCATGACAGTTCAGCTAGTGTACAAAAAAATATATACCCTAGAAGGAGGAAGAAAATCAATTTCACATCATCATCACCCTCATCAAGTCACAGCATCAACTGCTGCACAGAACAGTTTTATATTTTTCCCCAGGGTTCTGACTTTATTTTTTCATGTCAAAATGTGATTTTTATCCTGCTGGCAAACACTTAATTTTCCAAAGACTAGAAACAACACTCATCATATTAGAAAATATTCAAAACAAAGCCCTTTGAAAAAGTAGAGAAAAGACTGTATATGTAAGACAGCCAGCCCCAACAGCTCTGTCAGGCAGACAACATTCTCTGAGAATGCAAAATTTGGACCATGCAACCTTCCCTGGCCACATCCCACAACCTCCACAAACACATCTGTTTTGTTACAGAGCAGCCTGCCGCTGGAAGGTTAGTTGGTATCCAGAGGCCTCCCTATATTGTTCATATTGCATATGCAAGTCCCCTCCTTTGGCTGAATCTAACCTTTATTTTTTTCCACTCTTGAAAATAAAGCTTATGTCAAGAGGGCAAGGCCTGCAGTGTCATCTTCCTCCTCTCTGCCTACTGTATGCAGAGCCTAGGGGAACACTGGAAAGAGTTAAGGATTTGCCCTTACAATGAGAAGCACCATAAAAGCTATGAGGGCAGCCCCAAGGAAGCGCATGTGTTGTTACAAGTGCAAGTTTGGGTCCATCTGCCTCAGCTCTTGCTTAGTGAAGCTACAAGGCTAGCATTTAGTTTGCTTCTTTAAGCAATCCATAGACATTAAACAGCAACCTTGATGGCATGTGAAAAGCAGGTACCAAGTAATGCAGAATTTATATAGGATGCCACACAGCTACCAAAAGAGCATTCAAGATACAGAGGAACATAAATGGCACAGCTGAAATCATCAAGCCATATTTTTAGCTGCAAACTTGTTAAACCCACATTCATATGCCGCCACCAAAATATTTCATTCTCTTTGATTAACAAATCTTTCTTAAATGAGGTTCAGTCCTACACAAATGTAAAATGGATGTGTGTTTTTTAAAGCACTGAAACTGATTTGCATTTCAGCACATCGATGTATCTATAGAACGACTTTAATAAAAAGGCTCAGCTCTTTCAGATTATTTGGTCTGTGTGTTTGTTTTGCTGGTGCATATAAAATTATCTTTTAAAATGAAGGCAAACCAGGGATCCATAGGTAATCTAAGGAGCACAACATTCATGCTTGTTTATATCTGTATTTTCAGCTAGTACATATCCATGATTTATTTGCAAACAAATTAATTAATGTTTTAGCAGCTGTTTGCAGCCAGTCTGTGATCTAGTTTAAACAGAGATGACACTTTTTTTTATTCCACCGGGGCAATTTCAAGTACTCATAGATTATATTCTTACTATCAGTCCAAATGATGAAAGAGTAGTGAATCCTGAAACAGCATAGCTGACTTTATAAGATCACTGTGCTTCCACATATCCAGTTATTCCCTAATGCCATCTTTCCCGTGTTATCTTTTAATTAAGGCTGCATAATGCCAGTTTATAAACAAATCTCTAAGTAAGATCAAAAACTGACATATTTTAAATGTTTTTCATTCTCTAGTTTGTGGTCTCCTGGGGGTGTTATTCTAAAATGTACATCCCTGTATGAAATTACTTTTTTATCACATTGTGTATAATGAAATGTTTGAATATTGTTCTGTAACCTGACAATGAACAAACAAATGAAAGAACAAATGCTGGGTAGCATAAAAGATAAGCATAGTATACACTAGGTAGATAACTCCAGAAAACATTACTATACTTTGTGATTTTATTTCTCCTGTTAAAAAAAAAAGAAAATTAGAAGACAAAATCCCCAAAGCCTCACTAGGCTAAATTTCCTCCTTCTTCTTTGAACAGACTACACAGATTTTGTTGACTAATTGAGATCAATCCCAGTTGTAAATCGCCTTGCTATCCTACAGCTTTAATTAAGCTACCAGAGGGAGTTGTTTATCAATTAACACTTGTTACAAATTATTAGTAATTATATGGACTTTGCTTACACACTTCAGCCAGTAAAGACTAAGCCATACTTCCCTGTGATAGAAATTAATTCAGATATGCTGTATAATATTTTCCTTATAAAAAATCCCAATCAGCATAAAAACATATGGAAATTAGACTGGCGTAGGAAGACCTAAAGAATCCACAACTACTTTTAACTAAATGCAAGAATTTTTAATATATCTTGTGCATAAATGTGGGCAATTACACTAAGTAAATTAAGTTAGTCAAACTTTTTAAACAATGATAGTGTTCTTTAATGGGTTGCATGAGTTTCCATTTTGAGTAACAAACATCTTAAATAAGGAACATTAGGTAAAAGTTGATAATATATTCAAACATTAAAGCTACCTATTGCTCTGTGCACTACATTCTGTGATAATTTTAATTGGCTTAATTGAGATGCACAAGTCTGATTAATGTTTAATTCCTTTATATTAAAAAAAGAAAGAGTCAAGTAGTTAGACATTTCTTCAATTATGTTAGATCTTTCTCCACTTCAAAGGAATGTTACAGTAGACAGCCAGATACTGGATGAACTGATTAAAGAATAAAGACTGCTCATTATAATCTAAGAGTACAAAATTGGTTTGTGTAGCCTTTGAAAGTTGAAATTAAGAGCTGTTGAGCTAAAACTCAAGCTACAGTAATTAACCCAATTTATAGCCATCTTCACTTACCTGGTTGACTAAGATAAGTCATTTGAAATGATCCACTAGATTCTCTGGTTCATTTATTATTCATTCCATGACCAGTGAGATACAATTTCATCCTGATGAAACCTTCAGTTATGAGACAAAGGTTTAGTGCCTCTACTTAATTTGTTTTTAATTACTTAGGATAGAACCTTCCTCATTCACATTAGAGACTAACAACCTCTTCGAAACCTGCTGCAGTGGTTTTTGGTTGGTTTGGTGGGGGTTTTTTTCAATTTTTTATTATGAAAGAAGTAAATGATTACAAAATCTCTCAGAATAATACAAGTATTGCATTATAAAAATAAGTACATTACACACAAATTTTATATCAGTATCACAGTTGCTCACTGGTAATACAGTTTACTGTCAAGCAGAAAGGGATAATCTCTTCCTGTAGGAGTTATGTGGGTACCGCAAAACTATTGGGCATGAAAGGCATAACTGAGCTTCTAGAGTAATATTAGAGATGGAGGTATTGAAGTTTCTTTAAAACTAGCCTGTGTTGGCAGGAGTTTTAAGACATTGTCTCTATTGGCAATAAACACTGAATCAATTGATTCTAAAAACTCTTTGTCTTTTGACCAAAATAACAACTTGAGACACAACACCACTGCACTTGACTGAAAACAGATTCACATAGGTCTCAATTACTTAATATCTGCAAACCTTCATAAAGAGAAGAAAAATTTATAATAATAAATGGTGTTATGAATAGTACTACACTGCTATATTCACAGAATGGGGTCAAAAAAGCAAGTGGGTAGCCTGTTTTGCCAAATGAAATCAGCTATGTTACAGAATGTGTCTGATCAGCAGGTAATGACTCAATCAAGACCGTTCTACAGCCGGGCTTATACAGGAGCCCTGCATCCAGCAACAGGCGTAGGAATAGATGAAAACACTCCCCTAACTAACCAAGTTAAAGGTCTGCAAAACCAAAAATGACAGTTGAGGAAAAGAAGCTGTTCAAATGGAAGCAATACAGTGGCCAAGGGCACGCTGGAATGCAATGCTGGAAATCTTTGAATATAGTATTTTTTGAAACTATCTATTAACTGTAACTTTTGACAATACTTACTAACTGTAATTGAACATGAAAAAAGAAATTATCAGATGTTGCGATCATCTGATGAAAACTCTCAGAGTTCTAATGACACTTCACATTCTTAGAAGATAGGCCCAGCAGTTCGTAGCTTCATAGTAGTACTTAGTTACATTCCAGTTTTAATTGTAGAGGAGTGCTGCCTTGCAATTATCTACTCACCACAGGCAAGAGTGATTTTGCCTATTCCCCTTTTCCATACTAAAACAGAAGCTATTGTTGATAGACTGAAGTAGCTTCTTTATAAGGTCCCTTTCTCTGCACTATCAGATTTATAGCTGATTAAGGAAAAGTAAAAGCAAAAAATAACAGCATCAAACCTGTAACCATCTATCCCGCCATTACAAATACTTAATTAATGTTGTACAGAAATGCAAAAGTCAGGTAACTCTTAAAAAGAAGGCTATCTTCATTTCGAAAGGAAAATGAACCAGTACTGAGGCAGACTGACAGCCTCAAATCTCAACTATTGCAACAAAAACACTACAGGAGATGACTACTTAAACAAGATGATGTCTACAACAGAGCAAGAAGGAAATATTTTTGACAAATTATTTCAGGTAAGGTTTCTCCAACCTCTGGAAAAAATCAGATTGAAAATTACTAGAACCTCATCTTGCCTGCAGCAATCTGTAGCAGCATTGAAAAAGGAAACCAGCACAATGGGGAACTAGCTGTTTTTGCTGGAACAGGGTTCACCATACAACTGCACATCACTTGAATCTTTGCCTGCAAAGTCCCATAGCCACTCATTCAAGTTTCTGCTGCCTCTCACAGCAACAAAAGATACCACGTAAGATACAATTCCACAGTGCAATGTTATGATAGCATCCACTTTTTCTGCTATCAGAGAAAATGTGCTCATTTTCTCCCTATTTAGAGCTCTTCTCACACATTAGGATAACCTGAGATTTCCTGCACTCTTCAATAACACTGGTATTTTAGCCCCTCGCTTGGAAGACTATCTCCCAGCTCCCTGTATCGACTGATACTTTACGGATATAAAAGTAGTGGTCAGGTGGTAACCTGGAACAGAAGGACCTCTCTTAGACAGTTAGGCTTTAACCCTGCACTGTGTAGCTCTGCAAATGAAAGCCAGAAAGGCTCTGAAAACCTTTTTCCATAATGTTCTTCCTACATATGCAATAAAAACATTCTTATATACATTTTAATGACATGTTCCTATAGCATTAATAGTGTCTTATTAATTTAAACAATAATGGCAGGGCTTACATTTTTCCACAATAATCATCTTTCTCGCATGAAAGATTCCAACATTTATCTTATAGGCAGCTACATTTTACTGAGGGGTAATACCAAATGCAGTAATTTTTAAAGCACAGGGTATCCTTTGGAAAGTAATATACTGTTTGATAAGTTCATCAGCATCTACCCTTATTTTGTCACTGCCTGATCTGCCAAATTACATGTTGCAGGAATGAAAGGAGCAGACAAACTCACACCACCTTCCCACCTATCTTGTATGTTCAGCAGATAATGGAAAGCTCTTCTAGCCTTAGGAATGCTCACCTGAATATACGGCAGAGAACAAGCAGCCTAGGTTACGGGTTCTGCTCTCATCCACCTGCGGCAGAGAGCTCTAGCAGATTTCACATGTAATTGTGAAGTTTCTTTATCTGCTCAAAAATATTCCTGAACTACAGAGTACCTTTGAATTTTCACTGTTGGCTGAATCTGACAAAACTCTTGGTATCATATCTTTCTCTCACTCATCTTGAGCAGATCTTGTTAGTGCAGATTAGAACTTGTTAAAGATTAATTCTTAAAGCATCCTCAAGCTTTCTTTTCCAACAAAGGAAACATCAATTATAGGCTCACACATAAACTTTGCCCCTATCTTGAATACTTGCTGCCCTTTATAAATCTTAGATTTCTTCCCCTTGTGTGTGTTCAAAGGAGAGATTTTATTGCCTCCAGGGGTTGTTAAACTGATTGCAATACCACGTATTTAGAGCAGTTCAGTGGGAATTAAGCTGGTTCAATGCTGTCAGACCTAGAATATAGCTGTCAAATAGCATTACAAGTAAAACACCCTTGATAAGAAATAATGACCAAATGTCAATCTGTTTTTTACCAGCAGCACTACAGACATAGCCTTACCAATGAAAAATGCAGTATTTTGCACATTATAGTAGCTACGCTTTTGTGATGCTACATAGTAAAGGGTGTTTCACTCTTTCAATTTAGCTTATTTTTAGATGATACGATTTGATCAAAAAAATATGTGTCTTGGACCTACCCTAGCTTCAAAGTAGCAATTTTTAAAATCTGGCTTTTACCCTCTTCACACTTTTCTGTTAAAAAAAAATGCACAAAACAAAACAACAACAACGGCAAAAAAAATTATCATGCATTAAAAATTCATTAATCATATTTCCTAAATGTTAGCCATGCAGAAATTAAAACAGCTTAGAGCTGCTTGCTCTTACAGCATAAAAGTGCATGTTTCAAATATCTGTAGCATTACATTACAACGCAACCCATTAGCTAATGTTACTTTTCTGATTTATGGACTGTTGGTTTTTAATGACTGCATTACGTACAAAATTACTACATTTCTTATGATTTTTTTTGCAGGTCCAAATATTTGTCACTTATATGAAGAACTAACATGCAATAAATATTATAATACTTAAATACTCCCTGTTTCTAATTCAATACTTAAATACTTCCTACTCCCATACAGCATTTACAAACCTGGATTCATTTCTGATAACACTAAAGACTTATATGAAATTGTTCCTGAAAATAAACAATGAGACCTTAAAATCTAAAATAAAACAATTGCCAAGACACAACTTATGGCTCATTTATCCAGACATGATGGAGTTCAAAGCAACATGTCTGAAAATTTGGTTTACATAAAGCAGGAGGTATTTCAAAATACCTGCAATAATTTGGGATCACAGTTTCAGCCAGAAAAAAACACTTCAAGATTTTTTTCTAGGAGAGATGTAAGAGGAATGATATACAAAAGAAGGACAAGGAAAATCTAATGCAATGTCCTTCAAAAAGACATTTTAAAACTAAGTACAGTATAGAGTTCCCCAGGAGTCACTGATGAATGAACAAATAGAGGGAAAACAAAACATGATACAAACTCTAAAGCAGAGCAAGACTAAGAATGTGAAAGCCAAATTGTGCTTTCCATGGCATTCAAAGAGGGCACCTGTTGACACAGTGGAAGTCCCAGCAATGAGACAACATTAATGCAAAATGTTTAAAACAATACTAGCATTTTGTCAGTAACCTCCCCAAAATAATAATTTAAAAAAAAAAAAATCAAGAGTAGTATTAATACTTTCTCACAATTTAAACCTGCAAAATACTTTCCATCTCTTAAATATGCAGTCAAAGTAGAAACAGCATCTTTGAGTTTACAGTGTTCTGAGTTCTTCCATTTTGTAAACACTGAGGAAGTACCCCTAATCTGACAGCTTAAATCAGACAGTACAAAATCTGAACATTTCAGACCTGGTGAGCCACTACAAGTCCTTACATACCTGCCATCAGTCAATCCACATGATACGAAAGTTAACTCTGAAATGAGTCAGAACATTTGAATAGAGGTTCAGGGTTTTGTTTTGGGGTTTGGGGTTTTTTTGCTGATATATTTCAGAACAGGAAGCAAGTCCCAGTAAAGTGTGACTGTTGCCAACTTCTGACCCTGATCTTCCTTATCAGTTCAGGGCTTTGAGCTCAAACTCACTACATATTCATTGTACAGTAAGCAATACTAGTACCATGCAACAGTACTAGCTAAGCATTACAAGAGTATAATCACTCTAAAAGATAATATATATGTTCCAATTATTTAACGAAGTAAATTCTACTTTCTGCATTAATGATCAACATTCATTATTAATGGCTAAAGTACTGCATGGGGTATTCCTTTTGGGTGAATTCACGAGAATTAACTTCCACTTGCAGTTTAATGTTTTTCCTGTTCCTCCTGTGAAATGTTTACAGCTCACACAGTGATGCTGGAGGAGTAACTGATTTCAAACTCAGTGTCATCGTTTCATAACTGCACTGAAGGAATCACAGGGGAATAGAGTGTCACCGCTGAGTAATATGAATAATTTCACATTGTGAGATAAATGAGGCAAAGATGGGGCATTTATCCAAAAATCAATCCAGAGCCACATGCAAGATTCCCTTTCATTTATTCTTCTTATATGAAGTGGGAGGTATCTGTGGGTGATGTCATTTGGTTTCCAATTATACAATTCAGCATGCAGTCTGTAATTATAGATTTTGGCACAAACCAGCATAAGTTTCTCGCTATGATTTTAAAAAGCCATCCCTTAATTGGTCTTGCAAATGATTTTTTCCTTTATTGCAGCTATTTCACAGCCAATTAAGTTGTACTGCAGGCAACACTTTTACACTTATTTGTATTTTAGTAAATATATCAATTGAAAATTTTATATTAATTTTGAATCAGAAGAGCATCAAACAATGCATCAAACTGACATTATTAATCTCATAAAAACCACTTCAGTAAAGAATGGTTTGAACTTTACTTAAAAAAATAGAACTTTGCTGCCCTCTACCTGTCAATTCCCAGATTGTGTGAGAAGATAGAAAAATAAGAACTAGGTCCAAAGTCCCAGAC
The DNA here is from genome assembly GCA_013397135.1 of Pachyramphus minor. Lineage (NCBI taxonomy): Eukaryota > Metazoa > Chordata > Aves > Passeriformes > Tyrannidae > Pachyramphus > Pachyramphus minor. The sequence continues at coordinate 1,055,920 of VYXB01004616.1, forward strand.
TTTTCACAGAATTCTAAAAAGAGGTCAGAATTCAGCTACAGTTAAATGATCTGTCTTGACCAAGCAGAAAATCAAAGTCACAATTATTGTCCCCATTTATTGAGTTTAAATGAGGGAGTAGAATCTTTGCATGGTTTGTGTCGGAAGGGACCTTGAAGATCACAGAATCACGCAATCACCAAATGGGTGAGGTTTGAAGGGACCACAGTGAGGTCAGCTGGTCCAACCTCCCCCTCAGACTCTTCCTAAAGCACATGGCACAGGATTGCACCCAGAAAATATCTCCAGTGAGGGAGACTAAGGTCATATTGCTACCGCACCCTTGCCATGGGCAAGGACACCTTCCAACAAAATAGGTTGCCCAAAGACCCATCCAGTCTGGCCTGAACACTTCCTTGGTTGGGGCATCCAAAGCTTCCCTCGGTAAGCCATTCCAGTGCCTCACCACTCTCACGGGAAAGAATTGCTTCCTAACATCCAATCTAAACCTACCTTTTTTCTGTTTAAAGCCATCTACCTGTCTTTTTACAAAGTCCCCCTTTAAGGCTGCAAGGTGCTCTAAGGTCTCCCCAGAGCCTTCTCTTCTCCAGGCTGAACAACTACAATCTTTCCACCCATCTGCATAGGAGGTCGCTTGCTGCCCACAACTACATTCATCCCAACAGATCCACATCTATGTTGGGAATCCCAGACCTGGACACAGGTGTCCATGTGGAGTCTCAGCAGAGTAGAGGGGGAAAGTCACACTCCTTTTGATGCAGCGCAGGATTGGCTTTCTGGGCTGCAAGTGCACATTGGGGGTCATGTTGAGCTTCCTGTCAACCAACACCCCCAAGTCCTTCTCCTCAGAGCTGCTCCAATCCATTCTCTGCCCAGTCTGTGTTAGTGCTTGGGAGTGCCCTGACCCAGGTGCAGGACCTTGTACTTGGCTGTGTTGAAACTCATGAGGTTCACACAGGCCCACCTCTCAAGCCTGTCCAGGTCCCTCTGGTGGCTGCCCTTCCCTCCAGCGTGTCAGCCACACCACACAGCTCGGTGTCACTCTCAAACTGGCTGAGGGTGCACTCAATCCCACTGTCCACCCTGCTGACAAAAATGTTAAACAGACAGTCCCAATACTGACCCCCAAGGAACACCACTTGTCACTGGTCTCCAACTAGACATCAAGCTGTTGACCACAACTCCTTGAGTGTGACCACTCAGCCAATTCCTTATCCACTGAGTAGTCCATCCATCGATTTAATGCCTCCTTAGTTTAGAGACAAGGATGTTGTGGGGGACAGTGTCAAATGCTTTGCGTAAGTCCAGGTAGATGACATCACTTGCTCTTCCCTCATCTACCAACACTGTAACTCTATCGTAGAAGGCTCGAAATTCATCAGGTATGATCTTCCCTTAGTGGAGCCATTTTGGCTGCCACCAATCATCTAATTTTCCATGTGCCTTTGCACAGTTTCCAGGAGGATCTGCTCCACGATCCTTCCAGGCACTGAGATGAGACTGACTGGCCTATCATGCTATAAATGCTATATGAATGCTATAAAACTAATTGGGAAATATTAAAAAAAAACAACAACCAACCAGCTTATGATTAAACACGGAGCACCATGGGAAGTACCACTGAAGGAATGATTGCTAAATGCTTTTAATTATAGTCAGCTGTCAGACTGAATATACTGTCCCAAAATCACTAACTCATTTAATCATCCATTACTGAGGCTACCAGCATGTTTCCCTCAGAAAGAAAGTCCCATTCAGTGCATCAAGGACAACAGCAATGTTTTTACCTCTGTTTTTTCTTACAGTCCCTTTCCTTTTATAGGCTATATTCCTCAAAAAATTCTGGGTTTGTTTTGCTTTTTTATAAGAGGCAAAACCTGCAAAAGAAAGCAGGAATCCATCTGTTTCATCAATTTTTCTTTCTGTTGCACTAAAAAGTGATGAACAGCTATGACTGAAACCACTGAAACAAAAGAAAACCTCTCTTCTTCATTACTCTCCTTCTTTCATGACATTTGTGCTAAACACTTGTGACCAGAGAATTAAGACAATCATTACTTCACTCAAACACTGTGTCGTGGGTTACCAGCNAGTTTTACTTTCCCTTTTTAAATCTGCACTTTGTTCACTGGTTTCTCTTATTACCCATTTAATTAAAACACTAGGAAAGAAACCCCTCCTCTTCAAATCCCCAGTATCCTATCCATCCTTCTCTCACTGAAGAGTGGCAGGACCTTCCAATCAATATTTCCCATGTCCCCAGCTGGTTCTATGAAACAGGGAGACTGATCCAATGTCCTTAATAGCACAACAGTTAAAAACAAACAGAATAAACCAACATTTGCTTATATGTAACTAAAAGCTAAGGAGACACTTTCCACCCCCTGCCACCTCACCTATTGATAACTGAAGCCATCAGCCAAAAGTAGGCATACAAGGAATACAATGAACATTCACTGCATTTTAATGAAATCCTAAATTAAGACAGATCACTCAGGCTACATGTATCACATACTACAGCACACCAGGTCAAACATCCAGAGTATGTCATTAACTTTAAAACATAATGAAGTGTTTGCATCTAGGGAGTATAAGCACACTGGCTAGATCTGCTTTGTTAATTCTACTCTCTGAAAGCCAGTATGAAGTAAAACAAAGTGAGCATACCTTTTTAGACATGCTCTTGATTTACTCCAGAGAAAAGCCCTTCTTCACACAGGAGACCCCATCAGTCGTTGTTCCAACATGTTTTATTCCAGTAATATGAGCAACCTTTCAGATCTGACTGTTACTAAAATCAAGGAATAGGGATGGAGAGAAAAAGTTACTTTTTGTTAGGGTTAATGGCAAAACTTCTGAGACAGAGCCTGCTCTGTAAAGCTTGTAAAGATGTAAGAAGAGCATGTACCATCCAGAGAATGAGAGGGAGTGAAAAGGCCTTTTCTCGGTCATGGTCTAGGTTCCACTCTCTGACAAAGCTTACAAATCAACACTGATCATCTCAGGATTACACCAGGCTCTGCTGTCTACCACCACAGAGGATAAAAAGCCTCCAAGTTCACTTGGGATCTCATTTTATTAACCACACTGCTGCACAGAAACTACACCAGTGGGCTCTATTATAAAGTCTAAAGACAGATAGCCAGACAGACTCAGCAATTCAGACTTTGTTGGGGTTTCTTTTTAATCTGGAGTTTGTTTTAAAGAACAATAAAACAACTCATTTTTTGTGAACTTCCCAGAAAAAAAAAAAAGAAAAAAAAAAAGAAAAAAAAAAGGAAAAAAACAGGAAAAAAAATGGGTAAGTCTTTCAAAAGGACCTGAGAACCTGATGAGCTTCAAATGAGAAAAATAACAAATTTTTTAAATGGAAACCATCAAGAGCTACTTTGGAAATACAAGGACTAAAACACTGAGCAAACACTTGAAAAAGGAATTACATTTGGTTATGAAAAAGGAATTAAATGAAAGCATCTTCTTCAAGAAAAGAACACAGAGGTCCTGGGGTTATTAAGTCACAGTAGCAAAAAAACATGTGATTCTGTGGTAAACTCTCTCTCTCTTGGAATATCAAAATATTTTCAGCTGCTTTACTAACTTTTATAATTTCCTTATCCAAGTGAGAAGATTAACCATTACTAAATGAATTTCGACAAGACATCAGAAGTCTGGGCCAGAGATAAATGCAAGCAGAAAACTCCCAACTCTTAGTAACTTCTAAAGCAATGCTTCAGTGTCATACCACCACTCATTCAAAAACATTTTTGGTGTTTGTTTTGGGGATTTCTTGTTTGTTTTGGGGGTTTCTTGTTTTGTTTTGTTAACTACCAGCACTCCCAAAGAGCAGCCAAACAAATAAGAAACTAGAAGGGCCACAACAAAAACTCTTCAAAGCAATCCTTTCCCCACCCATAAACGCTCTCAAAATTCAGAGGTCAATGTAAAGGACTGTGACTTTGAGAAAGTAGTTTATCTCCACTGATAGAATTGAAGCAACCTGAAGTCTGTTCTCCTATGAATGGTTTTCTGTTTTCTGACCCACTCAGAGGAAAGGAACAAATACAAGAAATGTTATGGGGACAGTTAAGGATTTTATAATAGTATCATCCCAACTGTACTCCATCATGCAAGTTAAACAAACTAAAAGTAGAAATGTTAATATTGCTATTCTTGTTCTGCATTTTGAGTGTCTTAGTCATTTAAAATCTCAGGCACTTTAGTTTTGAAATATGAAAGGTACACTGAAGTTAGATCTGTGTGAATTTAAGTGTTCAGTGTCATAACTGCATCTGGATTTAAATATAGTTGCTACTATAAATATATAGTAAACAAATATACAAAAGTTCTTTCAACATACAGACAAATTTGCCAGTCTGTCCATACTTACGATTCCAGCAACATTTATAATTGATTCAAAGGAAGAAATAGTGAATGAACAACTGGGGGGGAGGGGAGAAAAAGAACTCAGTCCCCTATAAAATATCCTTACCACTTCAATGCCAAATTAGAGACCATGAGTGGAAAAACCGATGTGATAGGGGAAGGAGGAATCAAGAGAGGCAGAGGAGAAAATAAGTCATTCTTATTTACAATACTGACATCAACCTAAGAAATAACATTTGTTTAACACAGCAAATATGCAAAAAATAAAATTACCAAAACTGGGTACCCTGGCACCTTATGGCATCCTCCGCAGGCTTGAATCACAAAAGATTCTGAAGAGAGCAAAAGACAGACAGCAAAAGAGCAAATGAAAAGATAATATACTAACAAATATGTAGGATTTAGCTGCCTCTGATTTTGACATGTTCCCTCAGCTTACTTCCATAGAAATTAAATAAATATTTATTATATGGATGAAAAGAAGTAAAGGCTACAGCATCCAGAAAACCAGCAAGCAAAATTCACATTCTGAGAGCCACAACTTCTGTAAAGCAGGAATTTGGTCACTTTTTGTTTGAAATAATGCCTTCTTGTAAGACTAAAGCTTTCACCAAAAAATCATTTAAAACTTCCCACGATGTTATCTTCTACAGTTGACATATCTCATTTTGAAATATTTGTTTAATTTCTTGAAAACCATCCTCAACCATAAAGAAATGTTTCAAATATTGTGGAAGTAGTTTAAGTCTTTGTGAGCATTTTTGGTAAGAAACAAAATGAAAATCTGATTTTTTGAAAAATCTTTCAAATGGAAGCAACCTAGTTCTCTTCACTGAAGGTCTTTCCTTATTTTGGCCATATTTAATGTCCAAAAAATCACATTGCCGTGACCCTCCAGATAAAATGAATCTCTTGAGAGCAGCAAGGATAAATGAAATACAAGTTAATATTGATGCAAAGTTCACGTTAGCTAACCAAGACTACATTAATTACATCATACATTTACATAAATATTGTAAACTACTAATGTCCATCTTCTCAAGAAGCACAGTGCTTGGCTCTCACATTAAAGTAATTAGGAAACCAGAGTGCTTTCACACAGAACTTCGAGTGCTCTTAACACTGTTTCTTGTACATGTTCTTACATTCACAAGGACTTTGTCCCTACCAAGTGTTGCTGCAATTAAGTAAGACTAAAGAGATAATGATTATTTTACATTTACTTTCAGAGCTTGAGATATCCTTTATTCAGATTATCTGAAAACACGCACATCTCAGTTCAAATAGTCTACTGCAGTTTAATTACATTTAACTCAGTATAATTCTAAGTTTATTAGGGATGAATTTATATGCTTTGATATTTAACTTGGGAAACTGAATCCCTTGTTTAAAACAAAGGTTTAAACATAATTTTCTCTCAGCCTTCCTGAATTCCCATCTGAAGAAGGACAGGTTAAGGGCCAGAAATGTAGAGCTATCTTTACAAAGGAGACTGAAATACAAGTAAAATATGACTTTCGTTGTTTGTCTTCTGTAAGCTATTCTTATTCCTTCTAACAGACCAGTGGCACCTTACCTTTCTGGAGGAGTTCAAGAGAAGACTATCAGTTCTTAGAAATATGCACAAGGAAGTAATAGGTCACTACAGATGAAAAATAAAGATTCCATCTTTTCTTTATGGATTAGCTTTCACAGAGCAGGTATGGAATTGTATTTCTCTAATATGAGAAGAAGAGTAGCACTGATGAGGTGTCCAATACAATCTTACTAAAACAAGCCGGGTGCTGCCCCGGTTGTGTTGCTGTCAATGGCCTCCATGCACAGGGCCCTTCGCACAGAGCATACTACTTCTACCAAACATGTGACTGCTTTTCATATGTTGAATATATTTGTATGGCAAATAGCAAATCACTAAACTGAAGCAATTTAATCTCCTTTAAAGCTGCAGCAGAACATAAAATTCATCTGATAATTCTGTCAGCATTAAAGCTCCTTGGATAAGCCAAGTGTAATCAAAGACTGATACCATGTGCATAACACCTTGCATTTAAAAATAGCCCTTTACACTTCATTAATCTCAATGTTTAAACAGATGATGGAGGTTTAAGAGAAAATGAGTACTAGCTTTCAAGCAGATCTGTTCTAAATAATTTATAGTTAAAATACATGTCAGTGCTGCTACACAGACATGAAAGTTGCAAAAATCATATAGGTGAAGTGAATACAGCTAGAGATTACAAGGAGGTTGCAACAGCTGTAGGGCAGGGATCATCTTCTGTCTCTACACTGACATGCCTGCCAGGCTTTTAGGTGGTGTGAAAACAGAGTATAAAGTAACATTTTCATGAGCCATATGTAGCATAAAGGTCAATCAATCACATTTTTCAAATTATGTCTCTCTTTGTTACAACATGAATGTTGTAACAGTATTTAAAAACAGCTGTTATTTTAAAAAGTCAGTGCTGTATTCTCATCAAACCAATAAAATACCCAAGAAATCCATGGAATTAGAAAACCTATACAGCTGTCCTTCTTACCTCTTATCCATGTGACATAGAAATGCAGATTGTGACTGCATTGTGCAGATCTGAGCAATGAATGAAGCCTTACAAGGTGCTTAGATTGAGTCTATTTCTACTCACTTAAAGTTACATTATGCTAGACTTAAGGCATGCTTTATTTACATGCATTCAATCTCTAGTGGGAGTTTATATACTGTGCACTGGATAATTCTCTAAGTGAACAACAGTCCAGCATGAAGAAGAGTTTCATACAGAATACAAATAGAAAGCATTAGACAACTACCTCCCAGGGACAGTGAGTTCCCCAGGCTTACGTTGGGGATGAGGATTGGTCGATCTGTTCACCCTCCGGGGCTGTCTGGAATTATAGATCAGGGACCTTATTGTCATACCCCAGCTGCTGCACAAAGCCACTAGAAGAAAGGAGATTTACGAGTATTTCAGCAGCACTGAACAAGGGATACAGAAGCTATACAACTGGGAGTACAGTGGCTCTAAATCTGTAGGCATTATGCAAAAAGAAAATGCAGAGTTCAGCATCAAGGGAGCTCTCCCAGAGCAATAGGACATCTTTGTAAATTCTCTAAAGAATAAATTTAACAGTTATTAAAGAACAACACCCTGTTACTGCAGTCACTGAACTTTACAACACAAGGAAAGATGCAAGGGATTTTCAGAAAGACATCTGTCATTTAACAGTGACAGTGACCTCAGCACTGACAAGCAATTCAAATCCCCAGTGATGGAAACAAATTAACCCCTTGGTACACTGTGGGTTGAAAACTCCAGCATTAGGACTGCTGTGCACTGTAACAGTAACAGGCTGCACAAGGTTTTTACCTTCAGGCAAGCAACAGACAGAGTTAGGTATATTCTTTAAATTATAATTTCTGTACATTAAAAAAAACCCCTTATGACATTACTTAACAACATGCTACCGACAGTCTTAGAATCACAGAATCATTTAGGTTGGAAAAGACCTTTAAGATCATTGAGTCCAACCATTAGCCTAATGCTGCCAAGTCCATCACTAAACCATGTCCTTATGTGCCCATGTATATATCCTTTATATACCTCCAGAGATGGTGATTCAGTCAGTTCCCCAGGCAGCCTGTTCCAAAGCTTGACAAACCTTTCAGTGAAGAAATTTTTCCTAATATCCAATCTAAGCCTTCCCTGATGCAACTTGAGGCTGTTTCCTCCTGTCCTATTGCTTGTTACCCAGGAGAAGAGATTGATCCCCACTTCACTACCTCTTTCAGGTAGTTGTAGAAAGTGATAAGGTTCCCTTCGAGCATCCTTTTCTCCAGACTAAACGCCCTCAGCTCTCTCAGTTGCTCCCTGTAAGACCTGTGCTCCAGACCCTTCACCAGCTCCACTGAGCTTCTCTGGAACTGCTGCAACATTGACCTGCAACCTGACGTGACCTCAACTCCTGCATGGAGTTCTAAGGAAATGCAGGGAGAAATACAAAATTTGACCGTATGTCCCAGACACTCAGCAGATGTCTGCAGGGCAACAAGATGGACAGGCCATAGAGATTACTCCATCCCAATGACTCTAGTAGTCTCCCCATGATACCTATGGAGAATAGGACCAGACAAGAAGCTCTGATCACTAATACTGTAAGATATTCAGCACTGCTTGACTCCAACTCTGATGTTAAGACAACTGTAAGTTGTCCACTCTTATACGAGCAGTAGCTAAGCAGCTTATCTTATCTATGTTCTAAGAAATTCAAACATGCTCCAATGTGTTTCAGTCATCTCAGTGTGGAAAGAGGAAGACTGATTTACAGGTACATTTACAGGCGGCTTAATGATTGATGGTTTAATAACACAGCAACCTTACAGACTGAGAACAAAAGGAAAAAAAGGATGTGGACCACAGTGTTATTAGCTGGTGATGAAGGACATCTGTCTTATAACCTGTCTAAAGTGAGAAGACTGAAACGGATTGTACAGTAACCAAGATGCTGTTCTTTAAATGGGGCACACTGACACTTGTGGTTCTTTTCCAAGTCAATACAGTTGTTCGGCTCTTACATGTCTTTGACAAATATTCACTTAAATACACAGTAGGTTATGCTTATTCACAGTATATGCATTCCTCCTGCCACCATATTATCCATCCTTAGCTTTTTTGGTGACTCCCAAAAGCTCCCAATACTCTTTACTTACCTTCATAGCTTTGGACTTATAAAGAACTCTACAAAAACAGCAACAGTTTGGAATATGTATTACAGAGTCCACAAGAAAGATGTCCAGGGTAAACAGGAATGAAGATGGTAAGTCTCCATAAAAAGAACAGGCACATTTGGTGTAAATACTCAAATGCTTCACCTGCAGGGGACCAAAAAGGTAAGCAGATTATTTATTCCTTGTTCTCCCACAACATTTGTTAATCTTCAATTGTGAAAAAAAATGATCCAAACCCGCCAAAAAAACCCAACCACATTTCTGCATACAGGAAGGACTTTGTTTGAAATCAGAATCACAGGAGAGTAGGGGGTTGTGGGGCCTTCTTAAGAAGTCTTCTCTTTTGCTTTTGCCTCAGCAGATTTTGATGCTCAAATTTACCCTCTGGGTATTTATTCCTTTTCCTGTCAACATCAGCTTTGAAGTACCAAAGAATGGGATGAGGAAAGTTCCAATTCGGAAAATAAGATCAGAAACTCTTTTGTATTACATGTTAGACTTCAGTCTATACACAATTTTACTTACACAGAAAGGCTTATTATTATTCATTGGCTAACTGTATTTTAAACCAGTCAAAACTGTTTAAAGACAGCTGAATTGAGCTGTAAGACTTATTTTAAAAGGAAGTACAAGATTTTAAGCCTAAAAACTTGACACAAGTTTAGAAATTAATCTAGAAACAAATTAAACAGATGGTATGTTATTCATTTTTATACTTAACTCAGAGTAAACCTTCACTGCTAACAAACTGGACATAACATTTTTATCCTCTCACATGAGAGGAACTTCATTGCAGGCTTTAGACTCAAGAGTATGTGGGACTTACCAAGTCTTTCCTTGAGGTAAGATGGGAGGAAGACCCTAGGAGAGATTCAACTCTCTCTAATGGCTATGGGCATTCCTTACAATAAAGTTTCTCCCTACAATCTTAAAAGCTGAGTGGGTAAGGACTTCAGTTAGTGGAAGGATAACCAATTGAAGAAAAGTTCTGGATCATTTATTTTAGGACTACTTAAAAGACATTCTAGCAGCTGAAAAAAAAACATTTAAAGAAGAGCCTAATTTTTTTGGTAAAAGTCTTTTGACAGATGAGAGCAAGAAAATGTAAAGTTACTATTCTGCAAGCTAAAAACTGATTTAATTCTTAACTGAAAGCAATACAGGAAAAGCCAAAGCAAGAGAATCTACAGGTTTGTTTCAATTCTTCACACAGCATGAAAACAAGCCAAGTATTACACAGGTGTGATGATAATTATTCTACAATTACCCTGTGTAGCAAAAAATGATTGTATATAAAAAGCCCCGTGCATTTGGGGTGCAATGTACATAGGAGCACACATATAGGGCAGTCTTTCACTATGCATAAGTTGCAAGGGTTAGTGCCCATATTACTGTACTGGCTACCTTGCAAGTTCAACCCTAAACAAAACAAAAAACACAAACAAAACCCCACATATTATTTGTCAACATTTCTCAGAGCAAAAAGATTTAAGTTTTAGCTCCAGAAAGAGTTGCATGTATTCTTCAGCAGAACTATAAACAAAGAACACCATTCAATACTGTCCTATAGAAGACTAAAACCACATCAGGATGTTTCCAACAGAAATAAAAACAGCGTTAGTGTCACCGTGCAAGTCAAATATTGCACTTTTTCTGCAAAGTAAATTCTCACCTGAAATATTCCATGCAGTTTTGGCTCAGATCAGAGGTACCACAACTTCTCTGTTGATTCAACTCAAGACACTAAAAAGTTATGCAGCCCATGCACTGAAACAGGATTAGAGAAGGATCTTCCCTGGAACATAAGGAAGCCTTTTTCATTCCCAAAAGATGTTTTTAAACATCCTGAAATACTTTTCAACCAATGTCACTTTACCATCTGCAAAAATTTTTCAACCCTCTCAATACTGCTTCCAGCATAAGACCTACCTGCCTAAACTCCATCCAACTGCTTTTCCCCAAATCAACTGACTCTCCAAGAAACACCATTAGTGACCAGTTATTATCTGGAGTGTGAAGCACCAACAACTAATTTTAAGTCCAGTTTTTCACTCATCTGTCATTTAAAGTGGTCTTTGGGGGGGGATACAAACATACTCCCAAATTTTTTGTGGTTTCACAAACTGTTATCACTTGGTGTACTCAACATTCCAAGAAGGTTACTTAGAAAATCATCTAGGGAAAGGCATATGCTAGTGCAAGCAACACTTATAAAGAGTGAGGCAGTTGACAGCACACAGCTGGTCTTCGGTGAATTCAAAGGAAACTGTTAAAGGTCTCTGAGCAGGGATGTGTAAATCAGCAGGCACCTTCCTCCAGAGCTGCATAAAACCATAGTCTTGATTTCTGAGATTCTGAAACAAACAAATGCAATTTCCACTCAGTTTGGAATGAGGGGAGGTGTGTGTCTTACCAACAGTGTAACCTGAACAGGCAGCCATCACTCCCTCTGAAATTATGTCCATACTTCACTCATCTAGGAAAATTAGTTTCATATAACATTAGCTACAAAAGGGACCCAGAGACTCCATTAGAAGTTCCTTCTAAGCCTATGGAAAAGGGTAATTTTGTCCACTGTAACCAGCAGTTGTTCCCTCCACCCCCAAAATCTGTCATCCAAGTATAAGCTATCATTTAACACACTTTATACATGAGACCTGTTACTATAAAAAAGTAGTAAATTACATGTTTTAGGTATCAGTCAAATCACGAATGCTTTGAATTCAAAGATCCTGAAGCCATCATGGATAAAATGACTGCAGCAAGCAAAATAAAAGTACTGAGATCCTAAGTAGAAGGGCTTATCATAGCTGAGGAGAAGCAAATTAATTCTCTCCAATGAAGCCATAGACAAAGAAAAAACTCACCAGTTGCAGAAATTTGGGCAGCATCTCAATTCTCTTAACTACTGCAAACAAGTTCTCACGCTAAAGCTCTCTCCAATTTCTAGAACACTGATACACTTCCTGTCACCTTGTCTGGGAAGAGATTACAAGATGCATCTTTCTCTTGTAAGGCAAGAGACCTACAAGTAGAACACAAATAGCTGAGTGACCAGCTTGTAAGGCTGAAGGCAGATTACACCTTAAAAGTAATGTAAATATGAATCTTGGTCCTAGCCTTAAGACTGAGAACAGAAGAACGAGTATTTAGAGATCTAGGGAGCATTTTGTTACTATAAGCTTACATGGCTAAAAGAAATACTGTTCAAAAAGCCGCACACTTAACACATCTTTCAACCAACCCATGCAGCTTCTGGTTCCAAGCTGACACTTACGGGTTCAACAATGTAGCTGACATCACATTGATTTTTTAAAATATAAATGAAAAAATATAATGCCAGAAACAGGAGGTCAAGACACCAACTCAGCTCCCTCTCTTTCCTCATCATGTTGTATTTTCTACTCTCCAAGTTACACTAAAAGGCAACAGCTAAATGACTGCAACACACAGCACTTTTCAGTTGATTGCTATTAGGCTGTTAGGTGGCCTAATATCTAAATGAAGTACTCCCCCACAATACTTGCAAACTTCCCCCAACTATAAAATTCATCACTGAGACAGCAAATTGGTTTGCAAGTGAGGTTAGAATTACTGTAATACCACCTCTATACAGTGATAACTATGAATTACCAAAAGGGTTGTCCAAGAGAAATGTGCAACATTACATGTATGATGAGATTTTTTTTAAAAAAATCCCCATAAGGACCACCAGAGACTGTACAGTTACTTCTGTTACATTACCACATTCAGGGAAAAATTATGCAAGTTACTTTACTGCACTTAAAAACCAATAAATCAGACATTTTGAGTTCTCATTAGTCAAAAGCTAGATTAGCAGGAGCTGTAGAAAAAACACAGGTGTACTTACAAGTAATTTCTAAGATAGACAAGAGTACACCACATGTAAACATACAGAAAGCACGCTTCCCCAAGACATGCTCAAGTCATAAGGCTCAAGTCCTTATCTCTCTTTAGGTGGAGTCTGAATACATAAAAAAATCAGCAATAAATAACGAGTCACTAAGATGCAACTAAAAATTTTAAATAATTTCAATGATAATATCAACCAAGATCTAATTTGAAACCAATTTAGTAGTAGGCATAGGGAAATTCTTCAAATACTTAACTAGATACTTTAAACAGTAACATTTCTTAAGTGTTTTATTGCTACAAACTGGTACATCTTATCACAAAAAGCTACAAGGCATTATAAACACATACTCTATTATACAGAGTGCAATGCAGTTCCCCAAACAGCCACACTCAACAGCACAATTTTTGAAGTTACTCATTCTGTACTAAGAGGTAAATATTATAAAGCTTTCACCATAAAGCTTTTAATGTATTTACCCCAGAGACCCACCTTTCTTTTCAACTGATTAGATCAAAAATTATTATTATATCCAACTTTCAATACACACACCAAAAAAATAGGATGCTTAAAAAAATATACAACACAATGTTCTGATCAGCTTTAATCGTCAGTTTTCTATAAAAAGCTCAACTAAAATAGTCTTAATTTCATTTTAAACAAAACCAGAAACACAGAGGAATTATATAAACAAGTTCTCCATGGAATGGAATGCATGCATACGGTAGGGAATCTTCAACTTCATTTGAGACTATTAAAAAGTCTCAGCCACTTTAGAGCAGAAATAAAAAGCTGGCTTGTCCCTCCTAATGTATTTTTATTTTCTTGCACTTAGTTATCTTCAGTGTGGTCTAAAGTGAAGTCAGTTTGTTCTTCAGTTTCTTCTTCCTCTTCTTCCTCCTCTTCCTCACCCTCAGCTGGCTCATCAGCTTTGTCCTCTTCCTCTGCCTGCTGCTCCTGAGTCTGATCATTAATTTCAAAAGGATTTTCACCCTGAAGCAGAAGATTGAAAACAAACACTTTGATACTTATGTCAAGCACAAAATAAAATAATACTCATTCTCAGTGAATAAAAGGGGCAGCTACTAAGAAATGCTACAGTATTTTATACAGGTTTTTAATAGTTGGGGTTTTTTGCAAAAAAAAAAAATCAAAAGAGGCTTGATTTAAAATCAGCAACACCACATTTTTAGGCACACAGGAAACTGGGATCCCAATAATATCTTTTAATGCAAGTGGAAATAGCATTGAGAAAAAAACAAAGCATGCCACACGCAAACTTCAGTTTAACTTCCACTTTCAGAAATTAAAATTATATGGTTAAGTTTCAAAATGCTTTTACTAAGAACTACAGCTGCTACCTTCTTCTCCCCAGTTAGAAACAAGTCAGAATTGAAGAGTTTTGTTCTTCTTTGCCTTATGTAAAGTTTCTATTCACTCTGAATAATTCTATCACAAAAGCAAACTCTTCAGTGAATGAAAAAAAAAAATCTAAAATAATTACATTGAGTAGCCTGAACTTTATTCCATTGTTGACCTACAAAGATTATCAAATAGTTTTCTCAGTACTTTAAATACACTGGTATTCTAGATTCACATTTTCTTCATGTCATTCAGTACAAGACATACCTCAGCTTTCACTTGTTTCACATGTGTAATAACTATGAATAATTGATAAACAATGAACAATAACAATAAAAAGCATTAGGAGTTTTTTTGCTAAAGCTCCTTTCACATTGAAACATGACAAATCAAGTCTGATCTTAACATATAACAGCAACCACTAATTGCACTAAGACTAGGATTTTAAGAGTATTATTTAGAAGATACAAAAGAAAAATTGAGTGCTAGACCCCTTGTCCTTTTTTGACCTTTTTTTCACTTAGTTACATTTTTAAGGTAGAATCTTCCAGGTAGCCACTGAAAAATTAAAAAACTATAAAAATATTCAGCAAATGCCACTAAACAAAAGCTTGGCTTCAGTGTTATTCTAAAAATCAAGCCAAATCCTAAATTCAGATTCAAATTCCGATTTAACCAAATGAAAGCTGAATTCTTTGAGACCATATTATTCCAAGTCCCTGGATAATTCTATGCACACACTTTGTAATGGCCAGCCTACAGATGGTAACGTCTGTTGAGCCCAATCAACTCTCAGCATATACAGAGACACTGCTTCCACACATAAATGGTAACATTTACACCTCAAGAATAAGGTAGCATTTAAACCTCAAGATATTAAGTTTGGCTTTTTCAGAATCAGATTCTCATAGGCAATGGTCAAGTACATAGAAAGCTGTATCAGATACCAGAATTTACCTGAGCCCTATGGAAAAACAACAAACCAAAACCTTTGTCTCAGTTAAAGCTCACATCACTTTTAGATGATCCACTACTACTGGAAAGCACCATGGGGCTTGTTCTGTAGAACACCAAGGAGTATTTCACAGTGCCCAACACTGAAATACCAAAAATACTAGCTCAGGAAATAGTTTCATGGAAAAAAAACATACGGTGAAGGGGGTGCCCAAACGAATTTAATTCCAGCATCTCCCACTAGGGGGCTGTATGGGACAACGCATGCCAGGCACAAGGAACACCAGAAGAGGTGACTAGAAATACAGATATTCCAGGCTCTGGTATCTGGACATCTGCAACCTTCTCATAACAGATACAGAACAGTTGTCTGAAACTGATTCACAGGCTCATCCCTACATCATTTGCAGCACACGGCTAATCTGACGTTTTAATTAAAATTAACTCGGGCACTGGCTCATACTTGCCATATTTATTCAAGAAAGTATTGCTTTGTCTGAAAGAATCTATTATTTGGCACAGGCAAAATCATAAATCAATGAAAAGTAACACCAGAAACAGCTAACAACAGGACTACAGAAAGTCACTTAGCAAAGTAAGTGGCCCAGAAGAAAAAAACCCTGTATTTTGCTAAAATGAATTTACTCGTTTCTCAGGCCACGTATCTGCAACACAAGCTGCCATGCCTTTTGCATTCTCTGATCTCATCAACTACTCTTGCAAGCTTTCATTTTTGTATGCTGCCATCAACCCTAGAAATTCTATGGAATAAAAAGTAGCTGAGTCGTGTGCACTGTACTTCAGTACAAAGCCACATGCTGGAACTTTTGCTTCTAAATGTAAAGACGGACTCAATTGTAAAGTAGTTTGTGCTCTACAGTTAGTATTATGCATAAGGACACTGCTGATGCTTTCCTAAAGGTTGATTTTCTTTTCCAGGAGCATCTAATTAAAAAATAAAATACAAATAAGTGGTGAATAACAACCAAAAACTGGTAAATCTGAAGGTGGTAATTTTTGCTGCAAATAAATTTATCCAAAACAATGATTTTAGATATCAGAGTACAACATTAAAGGTATAATTGAACCGTGAGCCACCTAACAGACAGAGCACAGAGGTTAAACTCCCTCAACATGGAGAAAATGGTGGCACAGCAAGCATTACAAATTACTTTCTTTCGATTTGCATCTTACCTTCACATACAGCTCATATCGTGCCTTGACTATAGGATTATTCAAGATACTAGTGGCAGTGAGAACACTCTCCCTTTTTATTTGTTCTCTGTAGGCCTAGGAAACAAATTTTAGAGTGAATAATTATCACACACCTCTTACAATTGTCACATAAATTTGAATTCATGGTCAGTTTCTATAAGTAAAATAATGAACATATTGCAGCATGAACTGCTTGTTCTTAGCACTTAAGTCCAAATTACATAATAAGTTCAATTAAGTTTAGCAGTGTTTATAGCTTGTTGCTTTAGCTTGATCAAAAGATATACTCACATCTTGATAAATAATGAACTACAACCAGAGTTATCTGTTCTCATCTACAGACAACATGCAGGCTTTTCCATTACAGCCTAGCATATTGTTGAAGATGACTCTGCTCAATTGCAGGGTCCCTTCCAACCCAATGCATTCTACGATACTCCACAATCACAGAAGCTCATATATAAAGAAAACATTACTTTGGCAATCTTGCTTACTATGATGCTCATGCTTCTCTTTCAACCCTTCTACCAGTCTTAAAAGTGTATCATTGTAAATTATAACAGGGACAAATACCACACTACTGTTAATTCTAACCTGGTCTTGCTTTTCTTCAAATTAAGAAGATAACAGACAAGAAAAAAAGAAGCACTATGTTTGTCATCTTGCTAGACACATGTATTATGTTTTGCAATTTGAATAATTTTTCCAACACCTGAGCTCAGTAAAACAAATTCCCATAGAATAAAAAAGTCATTCCTAGTAAGTTTGCCATGACTTGCTACAGTCAGCTCTTCAGCACACCAACATTTCATTAACTGGGGGTGCCTAAGCATTGGCTACTTCGTGAGATCTCATACTTACAAAGTGAAATAAGGACACTCCAGCTTTCAAGAGGATAAGTCACATTAGCGAGAATGTAGAAATTACTTGCACCAAGAACCAAACACTTTTCACCTCCTATTAGATTATGCTAGCCTTTTTGTTCTTAATAATGTCATATCTTACTTGTTTTCCTTTTGTGTGATCAGGAGATTTTAAGTGTTGCTGAACAGAACTGTGCAATGCAGGAACATACACACTGCAAGCACTGCAGTGAACAGTCTCAACTTTCATCATATGGTCATCAGCAGTAACCCCTGCCACAGAAGATGCAACGGATCATTAACAAAAAATGTGTTACTCTACGCAAGTGCAAAAATGAATTATTTGTTTTATACTCAAAAATTAGAGCTCTCAGTTGTTAAACATGTCAAACTGAACCACAGGGGTTCCCTAAGGGCAACACTGAAGGAGGAAGTTTTTCACTCAACTACTCCAACTCCACTTCTCCACAGACTATATGAGAGACCCAGGCAACGTACAAAAAGGCCATCTATTTAAAACCAGCAATAACTAATATCCCTAACAATACACATTTTGATATAACAAACAAAGCTTGACGAAAGCAGTTGCATTTACTTTACCTCTTATAAGAACAACTAATTTATTTCCTTGCCTCCCTTCACCATCAGGAAGAAGCACAAGAATCCAACTCCTCTTGCAATTTTACGTATTAGCTTGCTAATAGAACATTCTCTTCAAAAAGAGGCAAACAGGCCCTCCAGTACTTCAGGAAAGGGCTCAAGAAGAATTTGTGAGATTGCTAAGATGCTGGCTACATATATCCATTTTAAAATAGCCTTTAGTATTCAAATTCAAATTAAGGTAGCATACAAATATAGTTATTGCTTAAAATAACAGTACTCAAAAGATGTCTCCTCTGGCTCTAGCATATATTTTGAAATCCCTCAGGCAAAGAATAGAGTGGGAGACCAGCACAGCAAGGTGGCCACCCATGAAATGCTCTAAAAAACTGCCTGTACAGCAGCCAAGGGGAAAAATATTCAGGTCGAGATGCATCTTGGGTAGCCAAGAAAGTGCTCCTTTTGACACCGTCCCTCAAAACCACAGCCACTCTCCTATTTACATTATCCAAACTCTTGCCATCATATTTGACCATTATCACCTTAATGCTTTACTACACTCTTTCAATCTACCTGCATCCATCTGCTGCAACTCCTCGTCTCATACTGACTAAGCCTGTGGCAAGGTGCACATAATTATGTTTGTCAAGTACCTAACACAATGTTATCACACCTTTTGACAAAGCTACCTGGATAGCAAACATAAATAAGGTTTGCTATCTCCTGCTGTGCTTACATTCCATATTGTGTCAAAAATGAAGAAAGGTATCCCAACCAGGTACAGAAAAGGTGGGAAAACTAACTATTTTGATCCATTTTATCAAATTCAATGACAAATGAAAGTATTAAAGGACAAGGAGAGCCCCACAGTATGCATTTTCACATAAAGCACATCACTCACCTTCCATTATATCTTTTTCAGCAGCTTGAGCATTTTCCGTTTGGTTACTTGTCTGTTGCTTACGCATTGCTGTCTTCTTGAATTTATTCACCATACACTCCTACAGAGGATCACGAGAAGAAACTGTAAGACATCTGATCTACAATTGTCTATATTCCAACAGGAACCTACAGTTAAGTAATTCAGAAGAGCTCTGCAATAAACAGCGATTAATTGCTGTCACTTTTCAAGGCAATACTTTCACTTTTTACTGTAAAAGTAACAGTATTTTATGGACTCTGAATTCGCTTCAACTTTTAGTAATATGTGCTTCAACAAAAGTCATCTGCAAAAGGACTAACAATGATAAGTTAAGTATATTTTGGAAATACGTGGTAAATTGTAACTACATTTTCATATAGAAGTATTATACAGATCAAAAACAGCTGTCTTACATGAAGAAATTCCATCACTACTTTGTCAAATTTGGTTTGCTTCTGGATATGATCCAATGTCTCCTGGTGAGCTGCACTCTCCAGATGTGCCTCAATTTCTTTTTCTTCAAACGTTCGAAACTTGCAAAATGAGCAAGTAAATGCCATTCTATTAAGAGAAATATATTAAATGTTACTATTAAAAGTAAAACTCCTCAAGACTATGTGGACTTGACACTTTTTTCACTGAAAAAGAAAAAATATTGTATTTTTCCATTATAAAGATAAGCGCTACAAGAATCAAATATAAATCAGGCCAGTGAGAGAGCAATGAATTATCTATGCAGAAGACAAAAACTGCTGAAATCAGAAGCCAGGCATTTAAAAGCCATATTATTCTGTGAGTCTATCTATCACAGCTCTGACAGAGAACATTGGTACAGTGCAACCCACTGGGCTGAGGCAAGACTAAGAAAAGTCATAAAACAACGTACTTATTTTTGCTACAAAACAGTTGACCATATATATATATATATATATATATATTTATACACACATATAAAATCAGAATAAAGTCAACTCCTAACAGCTTTTAAGTCAGTATGAACACATGTGGTCTATCTAGACTTCAGCAAAGCCTTTGACACTGTCTCCCATAATATACTCCTGGAAAAGCTGGCAGCCCATGGCTTGGACAGGGGCTCT
>VYXB01004616.1:1076323-1092705 GCA_013397135.1 Pachyramphus minor
TGGTGAAGGGACTGGAACACAAGACCTATGGGGAGAGGCTGAGGGAGCTGGGGTTGTTTAGTCTGGAGAAGAGGAGGCTTAGAGGTGACCTCATCACTCTCTACAACTACCTGAAGGGAAGTTATAGCCAGGTGGGGATTGGTCTCTTCTCCCAGGCAGTTAGCAATAGGACAAGAGGGCACGGGCTTAAGCTCTGCCAGGGGAAATTTAGGCTGGATATTAGAAAGAAATTCTTTAGAGAGAGTGGTCAGGCATTGGAATGGGCTGCCCAGGGAGGCGGTGGATTCACCGTCCCTGGAGGTTTTTAAACAGATTGGACATGGCACTTAGTGCCATGATCTAGTAAATGGACTGGAGTTGGACCAAGGGTTGGACTTGATGATCTCTGAGGTCTTTTCCAACCCAACCGATTCTATGATTCTATACACTTCAAAAGGAGTACCATTCTAAGCTACTTCCCAAGTGTGCACTTCTGAGGGAGAAGCAGTGAATAAACTGTGCGTTTCCTGATACAACAGTTGTCCCATGAAACAGCCAGTCTTCTAACCCACTGAATTTGGGTGCCAAGTTTTGGCTTGAGGGGTTTTTTTCCTTATTTGGGTCAGATTTTTGGTTTTGTTGGGAGTGAAGGAAGCTAGGGGGTGGAAAGAGATGGGGGTTTTTTTCCTCTTTTTTTGTTGCATTTTATTTTCGTAAATCAGTCCAAATGGGCTTTCAGGACAGAAGATGAGGCATAGAGGAAAAGTAGAACACTGCAAACAACACAGAAGTTACAGCACAAACCTGTATCCATCACCATATTTTTCACTGTTTTTTTCCCTTCTACGCCTTTGCTTCTCTCTTCTGGCCTCGATTCGCCGCTTTTCTTCTTCCTCACTTTTAACTTCTCCTCCTTTGCCATCTTAACATGCAATACAAGGATTAATAAACAAACCCAAACCAAATAAACAACAGTAGAAGTACCCATCTCCCCTGTCTCCTCCACAAGCATCTCAAAATGCAGAGAAAGACCATATACTGACATGGTTCAATGGTTTACTGAAATGTCCTGAAAGTTTTGCTTTGTTTTCCTCCTCTAAAGACAACCAAGTTAAACATTTGCTTTCAGCAATGTCCACTCAGTAGCTAAGGGTTTACATTCTAGTTTACAGTCATAAAAGTAAGGAAATTCAGAGTTAGAGCAAACCCTTCCTTATTGTGTCTATTTATTAGAGGCCTCTTTAAGTAAGTGACTAGAAAAGGATGCACTGGGAGAAGCTCAAAGAAACTATATACAGCCTCTTCTGCTGAGAAGGCAGTTTCTAAAACCAAAGGCAAAAGTTCTCATAAAGGAGACAAGACCGTGTTTCTCCAACATATGGTACCCAAAACTGAACACCAACAACTTTATTATTTTTCTCCACTAGATTTCACTTATTTCACAGAAAAACATTCCAAGGATTTTCAGCTAAAGAAACAAATCAGTTAATGAGGCAGGGTGGGATGGACAAGGACAGACAGACTCACCACACAAGAAAAAACCCAATCAAACCTTCAGAGAACCTGATTAAATTACCACCTGCCATGTGTGAATAAATAAATGAACAGAAATCAGTTTTGCAACATTAAAGACTTCCAAGGACACGGACTTTCTGCATAAGGGCACTTATGTTTGCCTCTCCTATGTCTGCTTTAAAAGTTCATGGACAAATGGAAACAATTAGAGTATTATTCCGTGAGCAGGTTTAGAGCAAGAAAAAGAGGAACACTTTGCTCTCTTTTGCAGTTCAACCTGAGGAGAGGTCAGCGTCCAGGAAATCTACCTCCATCCAACCAGCAACAGAAAGGAACATACAGCAGCATAATGCAGAAAACACCAAGATTTGCAAAAGACACTGTGGCTCTACAAGTGTCACTGAGTACTGAAAACAATTTCACTGACTAACAGCTTACACTTCACTCCTGATTATCCCAAGGTTTTTCATTCTGTAGCAAAGAGTTTCAAAATGTACTGTGATCCAGAGAGGACAAAAACTCCATCCGTAAGATTAAAAATTCAACCTGAAAACAACAACCACCTACTCACAGAGGCAATTCCCGTACTGATCTCAGGATTTAAGTTACACTTAGCGCCCTACCACCAACCAAATGTGCAAATGGTCACTTATTTTACTGCTGTAAAAATCATCTGGTATGACATTCTATGGACTGAAGTGGCCTCTATCTTCCCCCTCAAACTTCCAAATTCAAGTGCCTGTCCTGTTAGAAGCTGGGGAATGGAAGCCTGAGTCTACATATAAACTAAGACTCCCACTTTGCATTTATGCAAACTTTTAAAAAGAGAAAAAAACCCTGCACAATTTAAAAATAAACTAAAATAAATTTACCATTATTTTAAGGAAAGAAACACTCATCAGCTGGCTGCAAATTTCCAGCACTCCTTACCACCAGATTAGACTGCATATGCAACAGGACAGCATAAGGAGACTAAAAACAGTTTCAGCTTAACATTGGATTTCTTTGTATATGTGTCTGAAGCGACCACAGTTAATACACACTTTAACTGATTTTACGTAAACTAATAATAAACCTGTTTCATTAAGACTGTACATCAAACAGACCCCACATTCTTAACAGCAGCTCTCTGAGTTAACTGAATTCACTTTTATAAAAGTGACTCACCTAGGGTTTAAGGGTGAGGTTGATCAGCTAGTGGGATAAACAATAGGATATGGGTGAGGAACCAGTGGGATTAACAACATTCAAGCAATGGAATGGTAGTTAAGTATAAGATCATTTACATTAGTTTCACAAAAATTAAAACAAGTCGAACAACAACATACAGAGATCATCAGAGAGCATAAACAGTAAGCATGAAAAAAACCAAACCAACCAATGGATGGATGACAGAAACAACCATCTTTTCCACAGCCTAAATTTATAAATGCTTAAAAAAAACAAACAAAAAAAAATAGTCATGCTACTGAATAACTATTAGAGATCATACATACAGGCTTAATATATCTAGTCACTGAAATTCTTACACATACTATACCTTACCTGACAAAGTAAACTGACTTACCGCCAAAAGTCTGATATCCAAGATCATAAGCATCTCTTGTAAAGTCTTCATATATAACAACTGCACCACTTGTATCAACTTCAATTTCCTAATAAAGTCAAATCCATAAATTAAAACAAAACAAAAACACCCCCCCAAACAATGTCATTCTAAATCCAGAAAGGCAGCATAAATTACTTTATTTCCAATAATCTGTTACTTGCTATTTCTATCAAACATGACAATGCAAGAAAGTGAACCATCTTCTCGGACTCTGTATACAAAAACTTCTAGTTCTGCATTTCTCCTTAGTGCCTTATAGCCTTAGTGAATTAATTTCACAATCAAAATTGTCTTCTACATAAATATTCTGACTTCCAATCCAGACTTCTACTTAGTTGAGAACGTGTTAATATCTCTACTCAAAAAGAAGGAAAACACCATTCCAGTCTTTCAATATTAAACCAGGAGATATATATCTATATATACACACATACACATGCTTAGCTTACTAACAACATTCATATACAGTGTTGCAACTGTGGTGGGGACTAACCTTTGTACCCTGTCAGAAAACATCTTTTAACACTGGTTCTTCTTTTATTTACCCTCTCTCCTTGATGTGTTTTATGTCTTATTCATTCTTCCTCACTTCTGTTTAGCAATCTCCTTTGTATTTAATTTCTCAACCCACCCAGGCAGGTCATAGGTGTATGAGTTCAAGCTGTCTACCTGTGGCAACATGAGAAGCATTCACATGAGAGCTTCTCTGTGCATTATGAGAAGAGAGAGGGTCTAAAAATACTTCAAAATTCATTTTCCAGGCTATCTGCACAAGCTGTATCTTGTCACTCAAAATTAGTAAAGCTTTCAGACTGCCCCCAAAATAAGACAGTTTCAGACAAAGTGAAGAAAAAAAATATGTTTAGAAAAGCTTATATAATTTAATGTTCAACGTCTTAACTCTACCTTAGGAATTATTTGCTTTAAGGCATACTGTGCAAAGTTCTCAAACAATCACAAACATTTTTCAATTCTGGGAATCTTTACCTCTATAGCAGAATCCTGGAAAGATGTCTTCATGTCTATTAACATAAAATGAAAAAGAATGCAAAAGCACTGTCACTGTCAATTCATTTTAAGACAATAAGATATTTAGGAAAAAAAAACATAAACCCCGTTATGCAGGTAGGATGGTCTACATTTATCATAGTTTAATATTACTACTAAATGTAAAATCAATTATCCTTAGAAATATAAATTAAACACTTTTAGAAGCAGTGACCTATAACTGCAAAACAAGAAATTCAAGACTGAAAGGACAACATAATTTTGAGATATATTTTCATATATAGATTGCCTACAAAATGCATCACATCTTCCAATAGTTGTCACACACTTTTTAGTTTTCAACTACATGATACTGCTTAGGGCATCTTTCAATTCCAAGTTTCAGAAACTGTGTTAAACCACTCAACAATTTCTTTCCCCTAATCTCAGAGCCTGCATTCTAGTTTGCTCAAGTTTACATTCTCTCAAAACAAGTAATTTATTCAAATCTCATTAGTGACTTTTTTCTCCAATTCTGCCTGCAATATCAAAGTTATTAGAGTTGAAAGACATCCTCATGGAAGTTAAAGCAAACAAGCATCACTAATACAATTTGAAATTTATATTTACAGTTTATTTACGACATTTAAGAGTTCTCCTCGTCATTACAGCATTTCATTTGCAAGTGGGAGCAATCTCTTTCTGTCTTTCATAAATTATTCTATAACAATGTTCAGAGCTTTCTCAGTTTGTCTCCCTTGCCCCCTCCTCTTGACCCACGCCTTATGTCTTTATTGCAGCTGATGCACTACTTTTAATATCCAAAAAATTTGGACAGTGGTGCCCAGGCTCATGCAAGAGCACATTTAATATCTGTCAGGCATTGTCACTTAAGACAACCTGAGATCTGAAACTACTTTCATTGGTGAAGTATCATTATAAAGTCTCAATGAGATAGTCTTCAACAGTACCTATTTGAACACATTAAAATATTCAGTATCACTCAGCAAATTACTGTTGGAATATAAAAGTTAGATGAGTAAATTCACACACAGCCCCCTTAAAACTAAGTAATTTCTAATGAATAAAAAAATTAGTAATCTAAATTTAAGCGTTTTGGCACTTATTACTTACTAGGTGATTTTTTCTGGCTCAGCTTCAAAATAGGTTTTGTCATTTTGGGTTTCTTGATGAAAGTCCCACCAGGTTTGTTATACGGCTGTGGTATCATTTTTCTTTTTATTCCTCTTGCAGCAACTGCTGCAGGACTGGGTTTGTTATGATAGTCAACGACAATCCCAGGTCTGTGCATTCCTCCAAAGTCTCCCATATGCTGAAAATTTGCAAAATCAAGAGGAGGGTATTAGTATATGAAATCAATATAAATAAAACAACTATTTGGTACAACACAAATGTGAACTTAAGTAAAATTTGCATTTTACTCCAAAATGCAGGAGAAACTTAAGCTCCTGGTCTCATGTTCTGTTGTGCAATGGCTTTGTGGGTGTTTGTCCAGTAGAACAAATATGTCTGTATAAACTGTGTTTCTGCTTATTCAGAACCATTGTCCAGGCAATGAACACATCCATCAGAGTTCATATCTCAGCCTAGCATCTTGGCTACTCTCTTCAGATTCCCTAGGTGATGCAAGACATCTCCCTCTGGAAAAAACAGAGCTAAACAACTCAGTTTTCAATACTAAAAAGGAAAAAAAAAGCTTTGCTTTGCATCTGATGCCAAATGATACATCAGTGATTTGAAAACTGAGTAAAGAAGACCATACAATGTGGAAAAGAGATTAATTGAAAGATCATTCTTTCTTATCTTTCCACTGAATTCAATAAAATCAGAATTTTGAAGTTCGGCCTGGAGAGAGTGATACAAAAACATGGCACCAATAAAAATGAAAATTCAGCTGAAAGACTAAACCTTTCTACTATTTCTAAAATTATGTACAGTCATTTGTGGGCACTGGTATATGGAAGTTACCCCTCTGAAGACATGGAATAAATGAGTAATCTGAAGAGAGAAATTTTCAAAAATGCTAACATACTTCTTAATATTAACTCAAAGGACAGAAGAGAGCCCACTGACTGGATGGGTGACTTGGATAAGCAGAAATATTTGTATTTCCATGAGAAGAGAATTAATATTACACTGTCAAAAGAACATTAAAAATACCATCAAAATACTTGTGAAAAGTATGACTTTTCTAAAGCAAATTTTAAATAACAAACAGAACGTATCAAAGCCGGCACTTTGGTTTATCAGAAGTCCATGCACAAGATCTCCATGTTAACTTATTTAGTTGAGACAACTATGAACTACCTAGCATGTACATTTACACTGGACACATCAGTTTGACATGAAGTACGCACTTGGATAATTTCAAGTTCAGGGTTTTTTTAAACAGACAATCTACCTATTAAAGGTGCAATGCATTTTACATATGGTAAGTAGTTTAGCCCTTACTTTCTCCTTTATTACATAAAGGACTAAAAGGATAAATTTCAAAAGCAAAGTAAAAACGAACTCAGTTGTAACCACACAAAGCTTTCAGATCTAAATGAGTTCTGAAAGGATGGAACTGAGGCTTAAGAACATAACACTTTCAGTGTCACAAGCAGAGAAACAAAGATTAGAATCTATTTCGCATACCATGCTACATGCTACCTAAAAGGCATGTGCAAATCTGAGCTAAGATTTGAATATGGCAACTACAATACTCGAGGATGCTGCAAAGTAGACTTTCTGGAACACAACCACCACGCAGACAGGCATTTAAAAGACCCAATTAAAAAACCAATCTTCCTCTACACTTCAAACAAGTTATATGGTCTAAAATTAAAGAATCACTTCCCAAAGAAATATGGTATGCTTAGGACTTTTAAAACATAAGTTAGACCTACAGACACAGGCAGAAAAGTGTTCACTGAACTCTTCGTACTTTAAAAAACACAGCCAGAACTGGTATTATAAAACCAAGATAAAGGGATGCCATCAACCTAAAGTTAGTACTTCTGTCAGGTTTGGGAGTATTTTTATTCTCTTCTGTTGTGTTTTTTCCCCCCCAACTCACTTAACAAGCATTACTTCTTCAAACTGCAATCCACTGTTTTGCATACAGTTAATCTAATCATGTTGTTCCTTGGATACAGTTTTTACATCCTACACTGGAACGGAATCCACTGAAAAGGAGTTACAACAAAAATCTTCAAATCAAATTAATACAAGTAACAGGACTAGGCACACTGTGCGGAGATTAATTTCAATTCTGTGAAAGGACCTGATTTCAAATTGATGATGCCCCTTTAACCATGTTTTAATTTTGAGAAAGAATCACTGTAACTGCTAACCACTCACCTTTGCCATTTTCTCCTCATCACCCTTCCAATACACAAGTCAGAGCAAGAATTAAGTTTAAAAGATGACTTGATGTTTGATAAAACATGTATTCAACACACTAAAGTATTAGCTAAACTTTAGCCTTTACAGAAAACAAACTACCCTAGCATTCACAACCTGGGTTTTATTTTTTGCTTATACATTGCACCTTTAACCTACTCAAAACTTCAAAAGACTTTGAATTCAACTTTTACAATATTCAAGAATTTCCCCACCAGCATCAGGGATGCTAGTGTTTACAAGGAAAAATGAAAGTCCTTTTAATCCCTTTTAGACCAAACCTACTACTTTTATCTTCACCTTTCAAGCAAAAGGAGAGATTTAACAAACCTTATCAACTAGTCTTCTATTACTCATTACTTTCAACAGAAAGAGGGACTGGGTTCTACTTGAAGACAGCTTCAAGGGCATAAACAACATTGTCAACCATGATAGTTTGCTTCGACAAAACCCCCACACTGTACTGAACAGTGCATTCATTTTAAAGCAGTGGTCTTGAAAGGGTTTAAAAGAGTGTCTAGTGAAAAGAATCTGAAAAGATTCTGTACTTACTCCTCGGCCTCGGCCTCTGCCTGTTGATGGTCCTCCAAAAGCATCATAGTTTCTGCTTCCAAATCCACTTTCAGGATAAGCAGGCGTTCCTCTCCCCCGAGAGCCTACAGGTGCAGGCTTCATATGGGGTGAAGAAAAACTGCTGTAGGAAGAGTAACTCTCTCTTCCTCTGTCCTCCATAAACCCAGGCCTCAATTTTGAACGGGAGTAAGGTGCTTCCCAGCTAGACCCGCCCTGGTTTCTACCTCCGAAAGAGTCAAGGCTATTCCGGTAGGAGTTGTCAAATCGACCACCATAACTACCTCCGAAGCGGCTTTGTTCGGGTTCATTATAACCATAGCCAGATCTGTACAGATCTCGCCCACCCAGAGAAGACCCGGAGTCGTAAGACTCATAAGGTCCAAACCTGGAAAAGTTGCACAGTGAGGAGAAAAAAAAGTAAGCTTACTAATGTTATACATTACAAAAGACAAATTATCAGTTGACATTTATCAACTAAAATCAATTTATTACTATACTGGTCCGTACAGTGGTGTTATTGTTTAATCTTGATTAGGGCTGGGCAATTCACACTATGACCAGACAGAAAGCTATCTGAGCCATTTTTGCTACAAACAATTCTAAAGTTCAGCATACCTGAACTTTGTTTACTTAAAATTTTCAGCAACATGTATTTACTAAAACATTGTTAGAGCCCAGCCCTAGTCTCACAAAAATAATCACCTGCAGACATTCATTGGCTAGTCAAACTCTCCTTCCTTCAAAATCATATCCTCATAGTCTAACAGTTAAACAGCAGTTAAAAGGCAGCTAAGTTCTGAACTTAGAAAAAACCAAAATATTTTAGGTTTTTAGTGGTACAGTTGTGAGTCTTAATTACCTCACAGTTCTCATTTTAAAGGAAAAACACACATGCTCTTCCATTCACATTTGTAGTTTTTGGAAATTTTCTTCCCTGTAAAATTCAGTCTCTCAATCAAAAGAGTACACAGTCTTCAGTATATCCAGCTTTCACTTGCAGACCATTAAGTCTAGCAACTCAGGATTTTCAAAGTCTACTGAATGCATGCACAGTGGATACAAACAGTCCTTGGAATTTTAAAGTAAATTTAAAGGAATTTTAAAGGAGCTGAAATTTTTAGTTATTTATCTAGCGTTTGCTTTGCCTGGGGTGGGGGCGGTGTCAGGCTTGAAATTATCAACATTTGTAACCACTTGTAAGGGAAACACAAGGGACACCCTGCTGGGTTATAACCGGGTGATTCAGAAGGCGCTGGGAAAGACAATCCGTTGACTGATACAATGTAAACTAGCAGAGGCTTAACTTATTAACTGTATCTATAGTAAACTGAATGCCTTCATTTTAAAATATGTTAGTCTCAGAAGACCCAAAGCTACACAGAAAATTACACTAGAAGACCATGCACAATAGTAACATAACATGGCAAGAGACATTTTGGTGTTCAAGTAGTCATTGGACCTCAATCATATGCAGATTACTAAATGGTAGGTACAACTCATTCCTGAGTCTCTGCTCAGAATTTTAAGTCAGCCTCAATATTCATTATTGAACAAATTATACTTAACTAAAATGTTTAACAGAACCAAGCAGCAAACCACAATACTTCTCTAGCCTCCCTATTTAGTACTGTCCTTTCCCAGTGGCACCACAGTGACTACAGACAAGAATCATACAGTAGTCTGGCTACAGCCAGACAAAAATTCAAGGGCGCTCACAAGAAAACCATTGTATTATCTAAGTTTTCTTCACATTTTATCCCCTCCAAGATAGGATCACTACTCTGAAAAGCATGCTTCTTTGAATACAATATTAAGACCTAAATCAAATCAGCTGCTCCCTGGTTTTATCTGAAAGAGCAACAGTAATAGAATGCCAGCATGAAATACACAACTTTAAGACCACTGCATCAAAATTTTTAATTTTAGACTAATCCACCTTAAAAAGGAGCCCAGAACAGACACACGGTTTCGAGTGTAATCAGTACCTGCCAATGAAATAATCTGGACATGACTTTCAGATTCAATACCAAGATCATTTCAGCACTGCACATTCAAACCAAAGAACACATACCCTAAATGTTCCTTGAAAACGGAATGTTGATAGATTCAGTCTAAGGCACTAAACCAGTCAGGTCTAGTCAGCTATGTCAAAAATGGTATGTCAGGCCAATCAGCTACAAATTGCTACCCATCACTGAAAAACAGAACTTTTGCTATTTTCATTCAAAGACGCATTGTTTCACTGTCAAACTTTTCCACAAAAATGCTGATTATTACAAGAATCCAGCTCTTACAGTTTAGTATTTATCGGACATGAAGACTCAGAATGGAAGTGTTCATATAAAATCGTAACAACATGCCTCAGGAACACTTAAGTTAGAAGACACAACGATTTTAACCTAAATTGGATTTGATCAATTCTTGGGACAACTGAAGGATTATTTTACCTGTTACCACCACCACCACCTCCTCCGCCTCCACCTCCATGACTCTCCATCCCATAGGATTGGTTAAGGTAAGAGTCCATGGATCGTGGGCCACCATAGCCTCCATGCCCATAATCACGGTCCATGTCTAAAAAAAGAGCAGAAAAATGTTTATAAAGAAAGCAAGTGAGAAGTCTTATTAAGTAATCTAGTTTAAATTCTTAAGTAAAAGATTTACTCTTTTCCATGGTGCTTACAAAAAAAATACAAAATTGCCAATTGCAAACCAATTTTGACACTGTGCTTAAAGAAGCCATGTGTCTTTGTCATCATCTGAGCACCTCTCAATTGAAATGAAGTTCATATTTCTTTTCCCAGTAGTGAGTAACTCAGGATTATTATTCCATCAGCTGGAATCAACACAAGTTAAATTAAGAGAATTAAATGGAGACACCTGATGTAGAATATGACAGAAGTTTGTGGAGAATTAAGACCGGTTCCCACCCTTTAATAATACACGTAACTCACAGGCATCTGCTTTCTCTATCCAAGGCCATAAAAAACCAAGAGACCCTGGGTCAAGGTTACAAGCTCTCTTGCTGCACTGCAGACTCTGTATACAGGCTACAGTCAAACAAATTAATTTTCTCCCAACTTACTCCTCAGCACTGGAAGTCCTATGTAAAACTCATAAATTCAAAGCACTAAAACAGTGTCGCGGATCTGCATAACAAGTATTTCTGGAACATACACAATTTGTGCTTCACTGGCATTCTAGAGATGAAAACTGCTTCCCAGTACCAACCAACGCTAACTTTTGGATAACACAAGAAAACTCACAGAAAAAGTAACACAGAGAAGGAAAACACAATGAACACAGAAAAGACAAAAATAAATTTACTCTGACAAGAAAGAGTATTTTATACATTTCAAGATCTCCATATGTAAACCACTGATTTTCCAGGACAATTAGTTCATTTTAAGTCATAAGAAATTATCCTATCTAAAGAATCACAGTGATTCTGTGTGCATATAATTTCATAAAAGTAACTGTAGTGCTGATACCTATATAAACTATAACCCATTTGTACCTGCTTTTTACTAGGACCAGGTCACTGTAACTTACTTTCTTATAATCTATCAACAAGAATTCTGCACATGGTATTGAGCTGGCTGTATCACTTTTACATGGATATTATTAGCATACCTGAATAAAGACTCCAACAAATAAAGACATCCTGTTGATTTTTTTTTTTTAATTCTAGTGATCACAGGTACTTTACAAAAAATTAAAAGGTCATACTTCTGGGAAAAAAACCGACTTTAAACATGGAAGTCACACTGCACCTTTTCATATTCTGAACATACAATGAAGATTCAAAAATCAAAGCACAAAAAAAGCTTTTCAAAACACTAATCATGTAGCACAGCACATCATCAGCTTAAACTGCAAAAAGAAATGGCTGAGGCTTCTAATAAAAGCAAGTTATGTTCCTCTCTGGCATAACTGAATGATCTGCCACCTAATCTAGTACAATACCTCAAAACCATACACATAAAGATGCAGGCCACAAAAAAGAGGAAGGTAGTCAATAAAATAAACTGTTTCCCAGAAATTAAGGTTAGATGATTCCATGGTCAATATCAGATTCAGGCTGGTTTTTTAATACAGTATAACTAATCACTGACATTCTGAAAACTGACATACCTAACCTGAAAGCACCCAACAATTTACCTCAGCTTCACCTGCTCCCTGTTATCAACAGGCCCTAAGATGGCACAAAAGCAATAAGGCTGAGTAGGAGAGGCGAATCTAATCATCCAGCAAGGAAGAACACAACATACTGTCAAGATCCCTGCCACTACAATGCAATTCTACTACAGCGTAGTAAGTAGGGAACCAGTCTCCATATGCCAAAAGTTCTGTACCAGAAAAACACAAAAACATTCACATGCAAAGAATTCTTCCAAAAAATGGTTTGGAGCATAGTTTTGAAACAAATTTTTGGTCTAAAATTATTAGCATCAAAGCAAATACTTAAATCCATTCTAAAATCACTTCTGACATCCACATTAGCTCAACAGTCTCCTTACTCATCTACAGTTCATGTTATATAACAGCAGCAGTCTCGCTGTAGAGCTATGCCAGTCCCCAAATCCTCAAATCACTGCCTTTAGGACATCACCACCTCCTCCCTAACAGCAAAAAACTTTCTCATCCTTTCCAGACTCACTGCACTGCATTTACCTACATTACAATACGCTCATATTTGAAAATGGCTAACAGGGATACAAAAGGTACAGAGATGTAAAGAGAAACAATCACTTGAATGATATACTATAAGAAACCGGAGTTAATTGGATCCTTTTTCACAAAACCGATATACAAATGCTGGAACTGAGTAACAAGAAGTTACTAAAAATTTATACAGATTTAAGGCAGAAATGGGATAAATCAACACACAAGAAATTCGAAGTATGTCAAACACAAAAACTACTTCTCTGGTTCAGAAAGTTGCCAAGCGGCAAACCAGCGAAGGTATATAAACATCCTAAAGGAGTACTTGTACCACTTGTTCCACACTCCCAAACACAGACATACAGAATATTGGTGAGGTGGGACAGACACATCTTTGACCTGATGTAATGAAGGTGACCTTGTGATCTCCTTCCGACTATTTCATGAACTGTTCCACACTGCTGAGCAGTTAACCTATCATTCCAACCAGCAGCCTCCTGGTTCAGCCATCCTGTCAGCTGCAAACTTTACCAAAGATTTCTCGATTTTATACTTCATGTCCAGAGCCTGACAAAGATACTGCATTCAAATCAACGAGTACAGTATTTCTTCAAGTATTAAACTTTTCTTTACCCTGAAAGTCTGTTGTCCTGACAGGCTTTACCCTAAAAAGGGTGAAAACATACAAGATGACAGTAAATATTCGCTTAGATGAACCAAAATTAAAAGGAATTTAATTTTTGAATGTAGTAACTGAATAATCATCACTGTCACCACCAATAGAGATACACAAAAGTTCCCTGTCTGTGCAAATTATTCAGACTAAATGTGAAATTGCTTCACATGCTAAGAGAACATGTGCTTAAGCACTAAAGAAAAAAGTTCATTTTATTTTAAATAGTAATGTTGAAGAAATATTATATCTGTGTATCTATGAATACTACAGAATAAAAAAGATGAAAAAACAGCAGTCCATATTTGCTTCTGAACTTTTAAAAAAATAAGAGTGGATTTCTTTACTGATGAAGACACTGTAAACGCATCTGAAACAAAGAATTTATTAAAGGACTAAATTGGGTTTTGCAGCCTCTTGTATAAATACAGTGTGGATGAATGAACTGTTGAACTGAAGTACAGAAATAGAACTTGCAAGAAGAACTATCTAGTTTTTATTTTCTACATCATACTTAAAAGTCTACTGATATAGACAAAAGGGAAGAGTTACGTCAAAGGTGAAAAAAGAATATTACCTCTAAAAAAAAAAAGGGACACTAAAAGACAAGTTTAACTTACAAATTAAAATGTTAAGGTACATTCCTTCAGATTAACTTCAAAAAAAGAAACCATATCTGGTGGAGAAATCATTTAAAATAGCTGCAAAATAAATCTCAATAGCCAATAAAGAAGAATCAAAATTTCCTTATGAAAAGAACTAAGAAGTTAAAGATATAGTAGATAAGGCTCAGCATCTCTAGGCACAAAGGACTCTATTTTAAAAAAAGATTAAGAACAGAGAAAATTCATATCATATTTACAGTAAAATGAGAAGATGTAGTTTTTAACAGTGTTCTCCATGTGAAGTTTACGAAAAGGCTAGGAAAATGAGAAAGGAGAAAGATCTTGCAGCAATAAATAATAAATTTAAAAAGCTAAATTTCACTGTATTTTAAATTCATAATCCACAATGACTGCAACAAGCTTAGGGATCCACTGTGCAATAGGAAGCACTATTTTTCCCAGGCACGTTACATTTTCATAACACCATGTCTACATTAGGATCACAACCTTATCATTAGGCCATTTCCCCTCCCAGATTAAAAGGATAGTAGTTGCAGTAACTAAAATATTAGCATGAATAGTTAATATTTCTGTTAATAATATTTACAGAATTTATATTGCAGAGCATGTCAACCCTGTCTCAAGAGTCGTCAGCAACGGACAATGGTGAAATTACAGCAATCATCATACATCCATCTAAAAGTGCTTCTCATTCCTAAAAGTTTCCAACAGTAGGAACCTTGCCAAGAGCTTAAACGAAAACTGGACAAAGGTGAGAATTCCTGACATCCATCCTCTGTTGCCACCTACTGGACCCCCACAAAACAGCCTTCAGCTCACTGTGCAGAACCGGGGTAACTCCTTTGGCATGCCTTGCTCATGTACATACAATGCATAAACAGTCATTGCAAAAGCCTCAAGCCACATACATCGTAATTAAATTTTTTTAATAAATACAAATAATAAAAAACTTAATTATCATAATGGAAACTCATACTACAGAGGTACATAAAACAAACACACTAATTGTACAACACACATTTGATTAGTTACTTTCCATGGGATGAGCCTGGATTCACTTTAATACTACTGTCATTAGATCTCAGAAAAGCAGGTTCTGATTAATGGTTACAGTGAATATTCCAATAAGACACGCAAGCTGCCACTTAATAATAACCTTTTATACTAAAAATTAAAAGGACATTCAATTAAGAATCAATATAGAAAATTAAAAAACAGGGCCATAGTTTTAATTTATTTATTTTACTATAAAGAAAGATAAATGCAAAATAATATCACTGGGGGAAAAAAGTTAAGACTCAAGAAATGTATCACAAAAATAATTATACTGCAATCAAAAATGCGTTTGTAATCCGATGTGTTACTTCCATCCAACAGCCAGCAAGAGCATCAAGAGATCCAACAGCAAGCACTTATTTGCCAGCATCTGTAAACGAAGCTTAGTTACAGTTTATAGTAAAGTTTTTATATTAACTTCCTAGTACTTGACTGCATGCTGGCAAGAGATGTCAAATCATTTCTTGAGTCTTACTAAACTCATAAACTTAATCATCTTACAAAAATACATGCATTCCTTTTTGTTTTATCTGTTTAGTACTTTTGACAGTGCAAAAACAAGAGCTAGCTTTTGGTGTTTTACATTTACTTTATAAGCTTTCTATATTCCTTCCCAAACCGTTAGTTAAGATAAACTTTATGAAAAAAAGTAAATAAATAAAACCCAAGTAGTTACAGGTTCTGGGGCTTTTTCCATGTTTGTATAAAAGAAGGGGAATATCCTTTCTTTTCAATAGAAGTAGTAAGAATAAAATACAGTACTTTGTAAGGAAATATTTATGCAAAAAAGGCATCATCATAAGAAATGTATTTCCCCCCCGCCCCCATCCCCACTCCTTGATCTCACAATTTTGATTTGGAACGTGCAGGAGTTCATGTTGACATGCCCAAGATGAAAATCGAGTCTCACTCCCAGACAGTTATAACTCCTCCAGAAAACAAATGTGCACTTAAACCATGTTATGCACTTTTAACAACCCGTTTGCTTTTCGTTTTTGCCAACACTGACTGTTCAGCCCCAACTCTTTTTACAGGTTAGACGTATTTATAGCTCATACCTGAGACTGACCCACTGGGCATGTTCACACCACAATGCATGGGGGTATCTGGGAATCTCCAATCTCTGTCTTCAGCTGGAGAGGATGGGTCAGTGAGAATGACTTAGTGCTTAGCAAGAGCTGGAGGGGAGAGACAGGGAGCCGCAACAAGAGGCGGCTCTCTCTCCTGTCGGATCTCCAGGCTCCTGACACGACCCCCTCACAGAGCTCGCCCCGAGCTCCCCCCGGCTCTGCCC
>VYXB01004616.1:1093922-1163891 GCA_013397135.1 Pachyramphus minor
ATGATATGGCAATGAGCAGATCTGGTACAGAAAACCTGGGAATATGACTCTGAGGACAGGCCGTGGGTGAACTTTCAGGCTGTATGAGTAGGCAAAACCGCTATCTCCTGGGGTTTGATTTTGCCAGGGAAACTGGGCTTCCTTGAGTCTTAGGTGGCTGATAGGATCGCATCAAAAAAATTACAATTTCTCCTCATCCAAAAAGTAATAAAAACTCCACTGCAGGAAAGCAAAAAAAAAATAAAAAAATAAAAAAAAAATTCACCAAGGTCAAGAGTCAAAGTTTTGCAGTAGACTCAACCCTGAGCCCGGCAGAGCAGTTTTGCTCCTTGAGCTCTGGATGGCAGTAGTTGCGAACGAATGTGAACCGCAGAGCAGGGCACCAGCAGCGCTCCACGGGCAGCTCCCATGCTCCCTTCTCACCCCAGCATCAGTGGAGACATACATGCAAACACAGTGGTTATTCTCCACCAAAGGGAAGTTTTCCTTCAGCTTTACCACCAGCTTGTTATCCAAAGATACATTATGCTTGGGCAGGGCAATGATTTCAAGGTCCAAATATCCCTCTCACAGACCTGTTTGTGCATCTGTCCCTCTACACCCTCGCGCAGACCAGACAAGTTTCTTGCACTGAACATGAGATTCATACAGTAGACATATTCCTGAATGTCCAGGGCTGTGCATCTCACGTTTGCAACATAGCAGCCTCTTTTCTGCAGCCTTTTTTGCAGTAATGGTTTGGCACTGCACAGCCTGATCTGCAGACTTGTGCTTGAACAGGCACAAGGACCCACATCCCACTGCCCTGCAGATGGGCGCAGACCTGCATGGAGCAGCACCCTGCTGCCCTGGAGATAGGCGCAGGCCCTCCTGCTGGGCATCTGCCTGGGCCAGCCTGTGAGGGCCTACCCGCCACTCCACCATAACCTGCAAAGGTGTTGTCACTTCTCAAGAAAAAAAGAAGAAAAAAACACAACATATTTGAAGATTTTTCCCATGCAAGAAAACACATGGGCACAGCTCTACGCAAAATAAAAATTCTGATGGATTAAACCATAGCATATACTTGTAGAGAATCAAAAGGCTATCCTCAGTAGCAGGTCAGTACAAAGCTTGTGTTCCCAGATGCCCTAAAACACACAGCAGACAAAGCTGTAAAGTATAACCTCTGCTTGAGGACTCAGTGCATTCCACAGCAACCATAATGCAGCATGCATTAAGTGGATTCTCACCCTATTCCAATGCATCTGGTTGGGCCAAATGAGATTTTTAATGAAAATCGTATTGAATAAGCACCTCTGAAGGGAGCAAATAATGCAGAATAGATAGATTTGTGATCAGTATAGCTAATGGTTATTCAAAATAAACACAAAAATCCAGAAGACTGGATTCATCTGAGTCAATTGCCCCTAAGACTATCAAAGCTGTTTCTCTGGTGCAAAACCTACTGAGAAATGCAACAACTGAAACTCTCTGGTAGGCTGTACAACCTAAGGGGACTATTGCATAAAGGAGAGCAGGATTTATAATAAAGTGTCTGAGAGGGAAACACTGTGATTGATCAGGAGACTGTTACAATGATACAGGATTATTATAAGGTGTTTAGAAAAACGGCAAAAGACAAGGAAGGGAGGAACAAAGGCAGATCAGGGAAGAGCTAAAAAGATGGAGCTGTGTTGGAGAAAGGGTGTAAAAAAGGCCATCTGCATGTAAGCAGGCTGCTGGTCAGTATGTTTGTGTGACTGAGCCCCATGGCTAATTGCCACTGTTTGTCCTATCCTCTTTTTAAATTCTGGGTTTAACTACTTTCCATGTGACTGTGTTCTCTATTCTGTGTCTGTGCATCTGATCTGATAATGAACTCCAAACTAGACCAGCTGGTGAGTCAAATGAGCAGTCTGCGAGACAGGTACTGGGAGACCCTTGAAGGGCTTTTTTCCTGAGCATGCATTCTTTGGAGCTGGACGGGACTACGCACACTGCCTCTGTGTGTGTTGTGGGTCTCTGTAAAGACGTAGGCTGAGAATGGACAGAAGCATGTCCAAGGCATCTAACACTCCCCATTTATAGGATAATGATGCCAAGAGATATTTTTTGTGAATCTCTCTGCTATTTTTCTGAAGCATATTTGTTCTGTGACTAAGCATATTGACTCGTTAGAGCATACTAGACTACCAAGAGCCACAGGGTTAAGCCTCTATAGTTTGTCATGTTAAAAACCTGAATTCAAACAGTCAAAGCAGCCCCTGAAGAGATGAATGTTGTTGAAATCAGCAGAGTTTCATACAGACTTCAGAAAGCTCTGAATTGGGCCCAAGCACATCACGGCAAGATTACTTAAAATTTGTATGCAACCTCCCAGTGTTACTATGAGAACTACTGCAGTCCTGTGTGTCATTTCGTGATCTGAGGAAGTTATTGACAACAGAGGTGGTCGTCATGGGGACAGCTGTCTGTCAAAGAAAAGTAGGTACATGACAAAGAGAACATCTGATTATGATAGATTTATTCTTATACACAAGAGGAGGTGTTTCACATGCAGCCCTGAAATCACACCCATTTATTTGGGTTTTTAAAGCTATTGCCCCAGAAGCAGAAGCTCAGGAAGAAGCAACTGAATCTGGGGGCAGACCAAGACTACAGCAGGTATAACATACAATTTTTTGGATTCAAGACAAACAGGTCAGCAAAAGCGTATTATTTTAGATTTAATTATGATCAATGGGCCACTGTTGGTCTCAGACTTTTTAAAACAAAGGCTCCTTTTTCCTCCCTGCAGGACTCCAAAAAGGAAAAAAAAAATCTAAGCTAAGGAAAGTAAAACAAAATGGAGACATGAGAAAGGGAACAGACCAGTATTGTACTTCATTTGTTCTCAATGATCCAAACCATGACTGTTTCAGTTCAGTGTAGAATCTCCCTGTGCAATCACATTCTGCACTTGAATTCACATTCCACTGCTTCCTTGAGTTTGTTTTCTTCACGTTTTTTTTTGTAGATTCTTCAAAGCAGTACAGGAATAAGAGAACAATAAGTGATTTTACCAAGAACAAACAGCAGCACCGTTACTATGAAATATAGCCCTTCTGCAGTTCAGTACTGTAACTACTCACACCCTCTCTTCCTTTTTCCAAGCATTGTGTTTTCCTCTACACTTTAATTTAAAGCATTTTCTAAAACCTGAAGAAATTCTGTAAAATAACTATCAATTGCTGCTAAGAGTGGTTAGCAACCAGGTACTGACAATTGTGAAGGCGTAACACTAACACTGTTTAACTGCAGTGGAGTTGATCTAAATCTTTAGGGGTTTGTCTGGCCTTTGATGAAAGCTCTCTGCCTCTTAACCGTCTTTAGAGCAGGTGTGATTGACATAGTATTTAAATCTGTGGGAGCACCTGTCTGCAACAGCACATCTCTCCAGTGCCATCAAAACACTATTCACAGCAATGGAAAAAAAAATATATTTTAATTTTTAACATACATCTCCACTGACACTTAATATTTCCAGGAGTTAGCTTTCTTTGCATTTTAGGATGAAGAGGAGTGGTAGGAACACGAAAATTCCATTGATTCTTTATAAAACATGAAATCTACTTTCCTTTGTTTCTTCTTAGATGTTAACATAGAAGCAGATCCTTCCATCTGAAGCTCAGAGAAGAACCATGGTAACCATCCAGAGCCACAGTAATTTCACTGGGCTCTTATGTCTGTCATCATAGCATAAATCAGAGCCATAATATGGGATTTCCAAAGCTGAAATATTATGGCCTCTGTATGCATATACTGAGAACACAAGCATAAAAGACGCCCTAAAATTCAAAAGGACGGAGTGGAAACATCCTTATGCAAAAACACACTAATCATGTTATCCTTTCCTACAGGGAAAAAAACCCACTTAGAATATAGATCAAAAGCCAGCCAAACTTAACAAACTTCTTCATATACCTCTTTACAGGAAAGACTAGATGCTTTCAAATATGCCATAGCACAAACCTGCTGGAGCTTGCATCCTGCTGGAGTGGCCCTGCTGGAGCTTCAGCAGCATCCCACAAGCAGCAGTGAGTACTTTTAAAGAGAGCCATTGCCATAACTCTTGGGTCACAGTACAACACTGAAGTGCAGGTAATAGAACCCATTTCAGGTTTTGGTTTGGGTTTTGGCATAATTTCCAACAGCTGGTTGGTTGGGTATAGAGAGAGGATATCAGCTTCATTATGACACAGACCTAGAGGATATAGGATCCTTGCAGAGCAACTTTCTAGTAATTGTCAAATTATCACTGAAGCACTTTTCTTGCATGCAAATACTTACAATTAATTATGCTTATTGCTTTTTATATTTACAACTTACTTTTACTTTACACTCCTCAGAGGCCAGCTGTAGTTATTATCTAATCTTGTGGAAATGTGCTGCAGGAGGGATGTGGAACTCTGGTTGGGCTGTTTGCCCTGTAGTCTCCACACTGGGCAAGTCAGAGCCATATAGGTGCCCTAAACAAAAACAGACACAGAGTTGTCATTTCTCATTGCTCTTTCCCTTTAAAATAAAAGCGACCATTAACTAGGATACTGTTACTCTGACTGAAGATAGGAAAGCAAAACAGGATATGTGAAAAAGCACGTCACCTTATAGGGAAAAAATAAATAACAGGGTGATTTTTGCTTCATACAGCTCAAGTGGCTGAAGACTTCACAGAAGTTCCACCTCAACATTAAGAATTTCTTTATTTTGAGGGTGGCAGA
This sequence comes from Pachyramphus minor, assembly GCA_013397135.1. Classification (NCBI taxonomy): domain Eukaryota; kingdom Metazoa; phylum Chordata; class Aves; order Passeriformes; family Tyrannidae; genus Pachyramphus; species Pachyramphus minor. The sequence continues at coordinate 1,098,665 of VYXB01004616.1, forward strand.
GCACTGGAACAGGCTGCCCAGGGAGTCTCCCTGTTTAACGTGCTCTAGGGAGGCAGGGGGTTGGACTACATGATCTCCAGAGGTCCCTTCCAACCCTAATGATTCTGTGATTCTGTGGTTCTAAGATGTAAGATCTTGGTCTCTAGTCCTCCTCGTGGCTATGGTTTGTAGAGACAAGTCCTTGGACTTGCTACAGAAAGAAAAAGAGAAGTCTGAAGAGGACAACCCCAGATGGGAAGGGACCTGCTTCAGGCAATACCCCATGAAGGGGGTTCTTCAGAAACAAAAAAATCATCCCTACCACAGGAGCAGAAGAAAACATACAGTAGGCTGTGTACACTCTGATGTCTGTCCTTCTCTCTCTGTACAGTTAGTGGGACATGGTAATGTATTTGTTACTGCTTTTGTAGCTAAATGGGTAGAAGAGGGCATGCTGCAGTAAGCTTGGATATCGGTTTGCTACAGGAACTGGTCACAGAGGCACGAGGCTATCCATGCTCCTGTGCCTTCTTCCTCAAAACTTCAGTGAAATCACACGGAGTTTGAAAACAAGTTTAAAAAGAGAGGAGGAAAAAAAAAAGGTTGAAGGTATATACATTTGCACTTGTAAGCCACTTTCTGAGCCTTTGCTCTTGAGATTTATTCTTACACTTATCAGTGTGATTAAGCAATATTTTTTCTCATTTTTAATTTATTGTTACTTATAGCTCAGGTTCTATGCTCTCTAGAATCAGACTACAGAGGTGTACAGCAAACACTGTTAAAAGTCTTGTGACAGCATCAACAGAATGCCAACATATGATTTGACACAACATTTCACATATTTTTGTCTGTGTTTCCAAAGTAGTTCATTCCAGGAAAAATTTCCACGTGGCCCAATATATCCTGCCATGACAATGCTCAGCATTTTGTTCCTTAAGTTGTGCTATGTTGGTGAGTATTACTGAAGATAGCCTGCAGAAGAAATATTCCCAATGTGCAGGAAGGGCAAATTGCCATGTGTTTTTGCTGGGTTTATGATACAATGTGAACATCATGGAATACAGTCAAACTTTCATGTAACAGTTTATTTCCAGGTTACTGACATTTTATAGGGGAATCACTGCATAGTTTTATGAAAACAAGGAACATATGGAAAACCCTTTAAAATGTGTAAGAGAAGTAGATAAATACAGCTTCTTTCTCACACTGCATGCATGCTACTTCCCATGCACTTCAAGGATGATAGAAATTTCAGTAAACTACTGTTCAAGGCTCATAAAACATACATATGCTGCACATGTTTCTGAATCAAGTTTTTGCATGTAGTGCAATCTGAAAATTTAATGCTGAAAATAATTATTCTCTGTGCTTTCCACTTGTTGTGCTTTGACTTAATGTGCAATGAGGAGCCTCCAAACATTCTGACTTCTGTGAAACGCCTGATGATTCCACACTCTGTTAGCTCAATAATTGTGCTGGTAAACTCACTTTGGAGCCTTGGTCTGGAGACCACGTAGGCTTATTAACTGCAAAAGGTGGGTGCTGTGCCACCCCCCACATGTGTCAGCAATCAGAGCAGCAACTCCAGGGTATCAGGGAGATGAGTGCCTTGACACCAATGCCCCCAGCTCTGCTGCAGCTCACACACTTCACTCTGTGGTCTGAAAAAATGACTTGTGCCCTGGTAACTCTGCCTGCTCTGCTCCACAGAGCAGCTCTGCCTGCCAGGAGACAGCTTTTTCTGCTGAAGCCAAAGCAGCTCATCCAGAAAATGATGGAAAGCATCTGCTCACTATCAGCTTTTCCTTATTCCTCCTCTTGTATTGCACTTGTTACGCTGGGTCTCAAGTCCTGGCACAAATGTAGAGATGCTCAATGCAGCCTGAGCATATTCATCAGTGTAAGTATTGCAGTATCTGTTAACATTTCCTCCACAATACTTGAGAGCACTTTGAAACCAGTGCTGGCCGCCTCTCAAAAATCCTAGTGAAACACGGATTTCACTCAGCTCTGTGCTCCAAGACCATATACTTCTTGGTATATATTCACATATATATGTGGTTCCAGCAAGCCTCATCATCTGTGGTCTCAATGCAGAAGCACTTTAATTGCAGATAATGTCATCTAAGCCCAACTATAGATCTTAATATGGATGCACAACATGGGTTTTCTGCACAGGTTCACAACCCTCCCTTTTTGAGGGCTTTTCAAAATCTCTTTCTTTCATCCGGTTTATGTGCAGCCACACAAACAGCTGCATCAGCTCTTCTGAAAAGAACTTCTGAGAAAAGGCAGGAGTGAGTATTGTTGTGATGGGGGATTCAAAGGCAGTTTTTTTCACCTTTTTTTCTACCAAGAAGACATGTAACCTCAACTTCCACAAGGTTATTAGATTCACCCCCTTCACCACTGAGATTCCCCTGCACAAATCCTAGAAGTATTTTAGGTAGCTCCGGGAGTGCATTATGAAGACTTGTATTTTAACCTTCTGAGTGCTGTATGTTATGCAATCTGTGACAGAAAGGCCAAATCACAATTCAAACAAAAGGAAATGCATACATTTCCCCCTCCTGTCAATAATTCCCACCCAGCCCAGTCACCTCCAGCTACGGGCACTGGTGAACTGAGTTTATTCTGGGCTCTGACCCAGATCTGCCCTGTGGCTGAGATACACCTCTCTTCCTTTGTCCTTCTCCCTTCCCAGTTATGACTACAGCAACTACAGGCAAGCTAACAGAAAGCTACAGAGTGAGCCATACCTCCTCATGTATTTTTCATGAGAGGCAATAATAAATGCAAACATATACATCTAACATAACATTAGGCCCAGAGACTCAGGCCACCAGGACTAGCGTTCCACAAAGGAATCAGCTTGCCTTGCCCCCTGCTGCATTCCTGCATGCAAAATACCAGGCTTTGGAAAGGGATATACTGGGGGCAAAGCCTCACACTGGCACCAAGCACTCTGGTTGTGCAGCTCACACACACACATACGAAGGCCAGTTCCAGCTTGGTGTGGGTCAGAGACCACGTGTAAGTTGGCTGCCCTGGGAACAGACGTGGGCTAGACTGGCTCCAGCTTTAGCCTAGTATGATGTACAAGAAATTTTTCCTGCATTGCTCTTGTTCAGTGGAATTCATGTGCGGAGCCAAAGATTGCTCCACAACCACCTCAAAACCTGTGATTCATCAGATGGAATTTGAAAGGGGCCATCCCAGTGTCTGTCCCCTAAAAAAGCCCAAGCTATGCCAGCAAAACTCTCTGGTGGCAGTGTATGTACAGGTGGGATCCCATTCAGGTGGATGTTCCCAGCAGACACTTGTACACTTACATTGTCTCTTCAGTGTATTACTACAAACACTTTTAATTCAGTCCTCTAGAACAGGATTTCATTACTATAGAAAAAAATTGGTTTCCATGTTATTTCTGGAAGCTTATATAATTTTTCCACTCTCTCCTTTCCTCTGGGCACCACCTCCCCTTTGCATAATTTCATTAAGATGTATAAACTCTCCAAGATACATATCAGGGGAAGGAGAGTAAAAGCAGCAGTCACAGAAAAAACAACGAAATACCACTTTCCATCCAAGTTACACACAAAAAAAATTGCAAAATCCCTTGGCAGCAGAAGCATAGGAAATCAGAGCCACCTACTAGCAAGTGAAGGTGTGGTTCCTGTGTGTGCAGTCAGGGCTGTGCCAGCAACATTAGGAAAGGTATTTTTACAGACATTTGAAGTAGAGAATCTCAAGACCTCTTGCTGACATTCATGACACTGCTGGTCAGACCAGCCAACTTAAAGGCAGCACTGCAACATAACCCTCCACTGTGATCATATATGTTTAACTCAAGTGAAAAAGTCAGAGATGTCCATGTATTTTTTTAAAATACAGAAACCAAATTAACCTGCTGTTAAATGTGGGATGGGGTCACCTAAAACCTCAACTGTCAGATGTGGAGTTTTGAATCAAGGCTTCATGTCTTCTTCACCTGAGGATCTGAGTGAGGATAGGGAAAATGAAAATTGAAGTTGTTTATGAAGCTCAATAGCCTTGTAAGGCCCAATTCCTTCTACAAATTAAGGAAATTTGTAGGCTGATCACAATAACCAAAGTAATGTTCCATCTGCCCAGGATCCATCCAGCCTCATGAGGGCTGTGCCAGAGCAACCATCTCTCCATGAACCTTCACCACTTCCTTCCTAAAAGAAGACACACAAGCTGTTTATTTAAAGCCACTTTCCAAATGCTCAAAGTTACAAGGAAAGCAAAGCTACATATCAGCAACCATGGATATGGCGTTGTCAATTCTAATCCTTGGATTAAATCAATACTCTCACCATTCATGGGAAATTAAAATGAATTGATGGTGTTGGACCTTTTCCCAGCAGGCTAGTGTCTGCTGCTCAGTGCCACTGGAATGAATATCACCGTCTGGCTCTCCTCTTGAGGCTTCAGCAAAACACATAGAGCAGATAAAAGGAGTGACCTGCTTTCTCAGCCATATGCCTGCTCACTGCCCAGTTCCGGGTCCAGGCACCAGGGCAGGGCTGACCAGCCAGGCGCTCACTGCTGTTTCCTTGGCTGAACCAGAGTGGCTAATACAGGGACAACATAAAGCTTGGAAATTTTTTTCAGCCCCGAGCACGTTTCTTTGTCTGTAACTCATGTCTTTGTAAATATTTATCCTCAAATGGCATCTGAAGATCCTCATTCTATACGGTGTATGTATTTTCTTTTGGCATGCCTGGGACAGTGAAAATCAATAAAGGCAGTTTCACTTGCAGGAGTTTGAAGCCGTGGTGTTTGCCCAATAAATATCCCATACACACAGTCCTTCATTGCTAAAGAGACCTGCACTGAAGTAAAATATTGCAGGCACTTCTCCAGATCTTGGAGCTTGTAAAAGGATATTCTCACACAAGCTGAAGGGCTGGATTGTGCAACTTTTGCAGCATTGAGCACTTACCTGAGCACAACCAGCCCATTGAAAAGGTCTGGCACAGAATTGTTCCCCACAAATCTGTGGTTTCAATAAAACAACATATTAGTTAATGAAGGATAGCAGCATCTCCAAAATGGCCCTGAATTTTAGAGGGTGTTTTTTCTGATAAAGTTAGCATAAATATACAGTAAAATCTTTTCAGGAAGAAAATGGTCTCCACATACTGATAGGGTGCTGCAGTTGAATCCATCAGATGAATGGAGGTTTTGCACTATATTTTATTAGGGAGGAAGGATTTACCCAGAATTTCTCCTGTTCCAAACTGGCAGCAAAAAAGAAGAAAGTGTTTACCTGAGTGATTAATTTCAGCAGCTCCAGGACAGCGTGTAGTTTCTTCCAGGGAAATATCTGGATTCAGAAACATACAAAAGACCACTCCAAATGGAGCATGCAGTTTTCAAAAGAGGCATCTGGAAAAAACAAATTTCTAATCATTTTGCATGTGAAGTACCAAAGTAATTCAGAACAAAAATTTTGGTTACAGAAAAACGTTCTTTAAAGGGGATTAGGGTAGAAGCAGTTCACCTCTACCCCAGCTAGTGATCAAGCTCTGAGCAGCAACCAGGTTTTTTAGAGGATTGTTTCACTGGAGCTCATTTAACCGTACTCTTTTAAACGACACAGCTTCAGGAGGTGAGTGGTGAAGAGGCAGAACAGCCCTTTGAACAGTCAGCACATTGAACTGCAGGATTTCTTTGCTTTTCGTGATGCATTAGGACCAGTTCCAAAATCTTCATAATCATCGCATTAATCTCCCAAGCTGTGCCTCACTTCAACTCTGCAATACTAGAAACAGGAAATTTCCACCACCTCAGCCTTTGACAGCCACTTAGCGACTGCTTTTGTGTGAGACCTCATAGAAGGAAACAAACCTGCATTTCCAAATGTGGTGACTGCTCCAGGAGACAACGAGAGTCTTGCTCTATCTGCTCAGTCTGAAAAAAAGCTTTGCATTTATAAGTCAGCTCCAAAGAGCTCCAAAACACTTGGCTTGCCCTGCCCCAAAATCAGCACATCCCCCAGCAACTCAGCATGCAGGGGAGGTGGAGGAGCCCCATCTGGGTCCTCTTGTGGACCGTACTTTGGAGAGACACAAAATCAGCAAAAGCCAAGCACCATCCATCCCTTCCTCTCCTCCATGTGTCAGACCAGAGGCACATGCCTGTCTTTAGCACAGATCAGGGAGGATGGGGGTATCTGGCAGTCCCTCCTCCCCCTGTGTGAGCAGGAGTGGGGCTCAAGTATCCTCTGCCAGCAGTGCCTGAAGCCCCACCCTTGTCTTCTGCACAAGGGCTGTACAAGGAGCCACAAGGCTGTACAAGCTCAGACTACTCAGGAACTAGCAAACAACAGGGCATCCTGCACATGGCAGGAAGGAGAGGGGTTGCTGCCAGGGAGAAGCCCCTAAAGAGGGCAAAGGTGAGCAGCTGGGGCACGTACCATGATTTGGATCTGTTTGTGTGACACAATCAAAGAAGTATCTATCAAAGGCTGTAGCTTACACCAAGGAGTAATGCCTCTCCCCTTTGAGCAGATGGTGCCTCTGTGCCCAGACAATGTAGGTCTGTCTGGAAAAACAAAGTGGGTACGTGCTGTGAAGGATGGACAAAAACAAGGCAGAGAAGGGCAGAGAATTTGTTTTTTCTGTCACAGAAAGTTATCCCAAGCAGCCTGGAATAAAGGTGCCATGATGGAGGAACTGAAGCTGTGCCCAAGGCATGCACAACCATGCTGTGTGCTCTGGGGCATGAGCAGATGCTGTGGTTGTGGTGCCTCCTGAAGGGAGGAGGGAGGCTTGCACAGCTCATACCAGCCATTTGCTCTCCACTGGGGCATTTTGTGGGAGAACCTTCCTTCCTGGCAGCAGCCAAAGGAGGTGCTGCAGATCATAGGAAATTCAGGACAAAAGCCAGGGTCATACCACAGGGGAGGTAATTTCCATGTATTTGCTAATCCTCCCTGGACTTCTCTCCCATGAACTTTCTTTGCATCCTCTTGAGATTCTGAAAACTCATAGCATCCCCAACATCCTGTAGCAAGGAGTTTCACAGCTGCAAACTTCCTAAACAGGACCACACCAAAATACTTTTGCACTAAAATGAGTGTGTAGAATTGTTTTGCTTCCACAAAATGTGTCATTCACAGCTACTGAGAGGAACAGAGCCAGCCCTGAAGGCAGTGGCTTATTTACCCCAAGTCCTTGTAAACTTGTCCACCCCACTGCACATCCCAGCATGGGGAACCCCTCCTGGGCACCCAGCCTGCTCCATCTCATACACGGAGGAGCAGCAGCTCACACAGAGGCCCATTAGCTGTTAAGCACTGGAAATGCTGTGGCCAGCAGGATAACAAATGGAGAACCAGCATCTACACACCTTTTTCCACATCACATAGGACTGGTATAGTTTTATAATATCTAGTGCCTAGTCCAGTTTGCATCTGTTCATTCATCCTTTAAGCTTCTTTAAACTCAAGTCTTGCACAGAGCTAATCACCCCACCATTTTGCTAATAATAGCAGCAGCCCTTCAGTCTATCAGGAGCACTGACCGACACATAACAAAACCACAGTGATACTAGATCTCGAAGGTCTCCTCCATGCCAGCCCTTTCTCAGTCTGGTGAGGAGAGAGCAGCTGAATGTAAAGCTAAAATGCTCATTTTCAGATCCTTTGTGTCCCACCCAGGCTGTTCACTAGTGTTTCACAACCCATGCTGTCTCCTGCCAAGCTCCTCTGGGGGACTCAACAATTAGAGGCCCCGTAAAGAATGTTAAAAGCATTTAATGAAACAAATATATTCAGAGTTAAACATGTTGCTAAGGATGATCAGTGCAAGAACAAACATAAACAAAGCTCCAGAGGCACAAGGACCTTTACATGGGACAGTAACCCTGACTGTCTTCCTCTGAACATATGCTTACCTTTTGCAGCAGGTGTAATTCTTCTGTGGGGCAACTCCTACAGAGACACCCTGACTAGGAGCGTAACTGCTGTGCGGCGATGGGGGTGGCCAAGATTCTCTTGATTTCCTGGTGGGGAGGAGAAAGTCAGGTTTCAAACCATGGTGCAGCACTGCTGTCTAACACGATCATTTTACAGTCTTTTAATTACTTCAGAAAAATTATTTAATTAAGGCCACTTCTGTAGAGTTCTAGTTCAAAACTGCACCCTGTCAGCTTTACTGGTCCTAAACTGAGAGAAGGTCCCCGTGAGAGGACATGCTAAGGCTCCTTTGTGCAATGCCTGTGTGGACTCTTGGAGCTGACCTCTGTCTTGCAGAGATGGCACTGGATCACTACAGTTTCAGATCACCAGCACCTGGGGTGCTGCTCTGGGTGAAGGCTGAAATTTGTGGTGAAAGGGACACGTCCTCAGCCATAAATAGCTCTGAAGGTCTGAGGAATATTCCCAAGTACTGTGTGAATTATTCAACCACACTAGTACTGACTCGCAGGGACACATAGTTTTAAAGCCAATTTACCTAACAAGATTTTAATACAAAGACAGCTAGAAACCTATTTCATTCTTCTGGGTCAGATCATGCTGGCATTTCCTTAGGTCTCAAATACACAAACCATTATTGACAGTGGTCAATTTACAATTCAGCTGGTCTTTGCCTTTTGTTAAGTACATTTCACAATTTCAATAGGTTAAAACCCAAGGCCCTGAAAGGCATTTGGTTTCCAGCTCTGTTGAGCATTACAGCCCTACAGACCCGGGTATATACTTGGAGTTTCCACTTCCCCAGCATTTTACATCCATAAGACATCCTTGCAGCTCCACTGTAGTGCAGGAAGAGTCCAGAATAAAACCCTCAGGATAGCTAAGAGACTGGAGGGCTTGGAGACCAACCACCAAACTCAATAAACTGAAAGGATTGAGGAGAGAGTAACAGGAGTTAGGGGAATAACAGACACACCCAAACAACACATGGTGAAAGGCTGAAGGAAGGGGTTTAACCCAAGCCAGAGAAAAAAAACGAAAGGGTGGAAAAGCAGCACTCACTGCAGAAGGCAGCTGTGACAATCATCAGGTGTTCTCTGCATCCTCTGTGAACAGGGTAAAAAACACACAACCCAATTTCCAACAAACAGAGAAGGCTCTTAGGACACAGAACTGCAGGAGCATTGGGATGCCTATGGAGATTACAACTTAAGGACATTACTGAAACCCTTTCCTTGGAGGGCTGCAGGAAAAACATGGTTCCGCAGGATGTGTGAGAGCTGGAAGTGGACAGGACCCCACTAGCCCCAGCATTTTCAGGCAGCTGGGAGGGAGCTTCAAGCCTCCCTGTGCTGGCAGGGCTCTACCCCACACAGGTATCACCTGCCAGCCAGAGAAGGGAGAATCCCTTCACAAGGGGAAGCTGCAGTTCCAAGATTAGACTCCAGCCCTTGACAGTGCCCAGGGTTTCCCTGCAGAGCACTGCCAGGCACGCAGCCAGAGCAGGGGTGCAGCTCCAGGTATGGCTGTGCTGAGATATGTGTTAGCAGTTCTGTGGGGATGAGCTGATCATGGGTACTTGCACAGGAACAAGAAGGGAAGGAGAGCATGTAAGCAGCAGCTGCACAGGCACCCTAAGGCCCTCTCTGAGAAGCAGAGGGGACAGAAGAAAAAAAAAAAAGGCTGAGAGTCAAACCTGAAGGTTTGGCTCTAGCCACAAACACACATAATTTGCATTCCAGATTTTACACTGTCTTCCTAAAACTTCTGAAATTTCTACCTCCTCTCAGGACCATTTATTCCCTTTTTCCCCCTCTTATTCTGCATTTCCTCCTATTATCACAATCCCCACCTTTCAGATATATCACATGGCAATAGGTTTCATTCAACTGTATTACCTTTATTTTGTGGTCAAGGGCACACTCTTGTATGGCATCTCCCATAGATGATGCCTCAGGAGGAGCAAGATAATTCTGGCTTCCCCAGCAGAGGGGAGCCTCTGTGGAGTGTTGGCATAGCAGCCAGACCTTTTCCCATCCCAGCTCTGCCAGGACAGCTCCAGCAACACCCTCTGGAGCAAGCCAGCCTGCCCCAGGCCCTCAACATTGGGTCCAGGATGATGCAGAATGGTGTCAGGGAAAATGGTCTTAAAATCCATTTTTACAAACCATGTAAAGCAGTAAAACTACCCAGAACTGGTTAGCAGAACAGCAACATTTCGTGCATTTACTAATAATGGTCTACACAACCCAGTCCTAACTTGAGATTTTATTGTTTATGGGCACAACATGTTCATTTTATGGGAACAGACCTGCTCTGTGCTGGGAGACTTCCTGCAAGCAACTGTGGTGTTAATTTAGAAGATGGCATTCTTCCCGAACAGTCATTATTAAACCAATAACCCTATGTTACCTCCAGCATCAAGGGGCAACGTGCTGTTGGAGGCAAGACAGAACAAAGGTCCTAGCCATAGTAATTGCAAAAGGGCTTAGGGGCTGTTCTCTTCAGGGAACAGAGGGAGATGCAGCCTGGCCCAACTCCAGTGTGTGTGGTTTTAAAGATCCTCACTTAAGTTGTATTGTGTTGATGTGCAGCATTAAAGAGCTGCCACTTCTGCACCCATGCCTGGCTGAGTTACATGAACTATTTGCAGCATCTCTGGCAAAAGAAATGACATCTCTTATGACTTTTATCATGGAATGGGTGCATGTTTATAATGAGCTTGGAAAATCTGTTTCTGAGCTTAATTCTTAAGCTTCATCTTTGCTACTGAAACAACTGTACTCAGTAACACAGCCTACCCGCCCTTCAGCAGCATAGGGAATGATTTGCTGCCCTGGAAAATTGGTCACAGCATAAGCCCACAGGGTTTTGCAACCTCACTGTTTGATGCCTTTGGTTTAAGTCCTGAACATACTGTACAAGCACAAATAGGCAGCCTGAACTGGGAAGTCTTCTACAGTGCTAAAATGCCAACCATTTGGGTAACCCTGTAAGCTAATCAGTGGTTTGTGAACAAATTTTTTCAATTCACGTGGGAGGCAAGAGGTTAATGCCAAGGTTAAAAAGACTACAGAATTCATCTACACTCTTTTGGTTCTGGTAATCTTAAGGATCAACTTGCATGTTCCTACAGCAAAGTTGCTCAAGAAACGTCTTATTTAAATGCCTTCACAAAATGTCATTCTGAACAAACAAACCACAAAGGCTTTGCAAGGGCAAGGATGTCAGCCACCAGCCTAAGATGAGGCAGACCAGTCATAAATGCATTGCACAGTGGTTGCAGGTGGCCTTACCATCACTGGGGAATGCAACTGTTTACAGATACAGTGCCACCAAACTGAAGCAAGCTGTTCCTCGGGGTTTCTTTCAAAGGAATCCCATAATTTGGTCCTCCCAAGGTGCTTGGAATGCAACATATTCATATAGCAGTCTGTCTCAGTCTGTCCTTCTGCAAGCAAATAGGTTAATACATTTCTAATCATTTGCTTCGGCCTAAACAGAGTTATCTGCAGTTTTTGTCTAGCTGTGCTTCTTCAATGGGGAGATCATTAAGTAAACAGCTTGCCTGGAGAGGCTAGAATTTCCATCACTGCCTAACCCGTTCCTACATCTTGCCAAACATCTGGCTGGAATGAGTTAGGGAACCTTACTTTTGCATGAGGCAGGGTGGCAGGCTTAAACACATCTTGAGGTATCTTCTAGTCCTGCCTTTGATAGTTTGCTGTCTAAATCAAATTGCTCTGGGATCACACATTAGCAACGCATTGATAGGGCTCTGCCACGCAGCTAATGACAAGACTGCCTAGGCCTCCTGAATCTTTCTACATGACATAATTTCTGCATGATTTGTGTTTTTCACAATCATCAAGGCATTTTGCCTCTGTTAAAGAATCCACAGCTTATAGACAGGAAACTGAATTTTTTAAAATATCTTTACCCCAGGTGAGAAGGCTGTACCAAACCCAAAAATAGGTCTCAAGTCACCAAGCCTAGCCTCTCTCCTTGCTTTGGACTGAAGAGCAATGCCCTGCTCCACTATACCTTCAAGGCCAGTTGTTGCACAGGCAATGATCCCATCACACCAGGGGACAGCTGCCCAGATAAGCTACCCTTAGCCCTTCGCCACTGTGCCCTACAGCTCTGCCATCAATACTGGGATCCCTCAGCAAATTCGAGGTTTTTGTTTTCATCTTTAGCTCCCTCACGGGGTCACAACCCCAAGACCCAACAGAAGCCTCATTTTTCATGTTCCCAACAAGCTGCGGAAGAATCATATTCGGGACTGTCAGGTTTCCTGCCCAACTCCCAGTCTTGAGAACAGAGAAGTCCGAAAACCAAAACAGGTTCCTGCAAGAAATGTGAATGACAGTCAAGACCACAAATGAGGAGCACCTCATTTGTTTAACTTGACTTCAAGTAAAGGAATCACAGTCTAGCCCATTGCCTTCACCTAGCCATAGGCCACCAATTTCTGTGCACATCCATGGAAACACAATATACAGAACAGCTATTTCAGTAAGATTTGTATTAAAAATACAGTCCACAAAGCAGATGCCCCATACTCAGACATGACTTGCAGTGTCTGGGCATCCTGCTTTGCTACCAGAGGGGGCAGGTCAGGATTGTAGAGCCATTTATTTAGCAGCAGAAAGGCTTTCACAAGTGTCAGCATCCTCCCTTACACCAAGAGGCTTGACACCTGCTCAGGACAGCCACAGCTCTGTTGCATCACTGGAAGCAGCTTCCAAAAGGTCAATTTATTGGAAAACTAAAGGATCTTCACAGAAATGAGTTACAGTGGCAGGAGCAAACAGAATGGGCAATTTCTTACTTCCTCTCACTTGAACAAACAAGTTTTTCTTCCAGGGCCATACATATGTTCTGCAAAACTCCATTAGCTAAATTAAAGCAGTGGTAGGTCGTGTGGATTGTATATATGGAAAAAAAAGAGAAAAATTATGCTGAAGTACTGTATCCTAGTTAGAAACCATACCTGCAGGATTTACTAATAGCAGTAACTCATACCTCTTCCTTCTTTACAGGCACCACAGAACAAGTTCAGCATAACATACTGAGCTTTTACTATGCAAACACACTTTTCACCCATTAAAAAAATAGATTAGAGGAAGATATAAACATCTTATTTATTAAATCAAATAGAAATGCAAAATATATTTTACATGCCTTACATGAAAAAGAGATGAACTTCCAAGACTTTAAAGCAAGACTGTGTCAGTTGACACGCAGGAAATAGGAACATTATAAACAGTCACAGAGAGGAGGAAGGACTCGGGGGACGTGACATGGGGATTATGGGCAGTTCCCCCCCCACTCTGAGAAAGATTTCCTGAAAACGATAATGGAGTTTATGCTGAGCAAGCATTAGAAGCCTGAAATTAACTTTAACATACACTTATTTTGGAGGAAGTTGTCTAAAGAGGTACAGCTGGCTAATAACTAGTCAAAACAATGGTCTAAATTATGTCTAACATACTGATTAAGTGGACACAGGTTTATTTTTTGAGTATACCATACTCATATGAAAGACACAGGGGTTTTTTCTGAACATCAGTAGGGTCAGTAAGATAATCAGAAACACCAAAAAAAGCTTTTAAAAGCTAGATCAGTACACAGCCACATTCTGCATGACTCTTCTATTTAAGAAAAGAAAAAAAAGGATGAAAAATAGAACTATTTTTCTAAATATTTAAATTATTTTGCCATCCTCCAACTCTTCCTCCCTCCTGCACACAATTTCTTGGAAGTTGAAATGACACTCAACAACAAATACAAAGCATACACCAATAGTATATTCCACAGTTTTCCTAAAGAGTCAATAGTCCAGCAATTTTAAAGTGATCTATGTGCAAAAAATAAACAAATTAAAGAGTTTCTTAAAAAAAAATAATCCACTGCAGCCTTAACCTCTACTTTAAAAAAAAAAAAAATCTGAGGATTAGCACTAAGTTTCTCAATGGAGGACAGACCAGTAACTGCAAGTATTCTGCCTAACCTGTGACTTGGTGTTGTAAAACTGTCAACATCCCAAGTTTACTACCTGCTGGCAAGTGGGAAACAGACCATATCCCCATGAGAAGTAGGAAAACCACTGTTCATAAACCGGTCTTCTGATATACATAAACATATGGTGCAGGTATGTATTCAGAGACTGCTACCTACAGCTGAGAACAGTCCTCCCAGCATGACTAACAGTAAATTATTAACAATAAAATGTGCAAGACTCCTAAGAGCAGTATTTGAAATGTTCCTGCCTGCTCAATGCCTCTTGGCCTAAACTATCCCCTCGTTAACACTGGTGTGAGTCAGGGCAGCTCTGGTGAAGTTACATGAGGATTTCTGTGAGAAGAACAGTCCCTTAAACTAGACTAGTTCAGTCCTGACCACACTACAATAGGGAATTGTGTTTAAACCATGAGTAATCATGAAATCATCTCCCAGCATAGTACTTCTTTTCTGCACACATGGAATGTAAATGACCGAGATTTACAATTGATGATTTTGCAGATTTAATGGATTATATTTCTCTAATGGTTCTGGCAATGCAAACTCAAGTTGAAAAAAAAAAAAAATCCCACACTCACTGCTATCTATTTTTTTCTTTATTTGATGACTTATCTGGTACACACTTGGGGTTTGTTAACAGTGTGTAAGTGTTCAAAGACATCATCAAATTACTTGGGCTGGGGTGGGGAGAAGGGTGGTCCTATGGTAAAGTCCAGGTATGGAAGACACCAAAACAGGTGATAAAACTTAATCATGTTTGAATAAATCAAAAATATTAAGTCTGTCATTAGTCCAGTAAACGAAACAGACACCCCAGGTCCTAATCAAGGGCTGGGAAACAAAACAATCAGCAACTCACAAAACACCTTGCATTTTCCAGGTGAAAACTCAGAAGAGCAAAACATGAGCAGCAAAGTCACTTGGTGTTTAATGAATTTCCAAGTCACCTTGCAGAACAGTTCAACCATCAAAACTATCCACAACTTGAATGCCAAGTGGCTGTATTCTCCCTTTTACCACCCACTGCTGCATAAGACAGAGGAGCATTGTGGAATCTGAGGGGGGGACCGGCTGCAGGAAGGTGACCAGTCTTTGCTGGAGTAAAGGAGCAGCACGCCAGATCACAGAAGTAATCTCACCCAACAGCATGAGGCCTTGAGGATGAAGAATGATACAAACCATTGAGGTACTGGAGAGCGTCCAGAGAAGGGCAACAGAGTTGGTGAAGGGTCTGGAGCACAGGTCTTATGAGGAACAGCTGAGGAAGCTGGGGTATTTAGTCTGGAGAAAATGAGGTGTGGAAGGGACCCTATGGCTCCCTACAACTACCTGAAAAGAGGTTGGAGTGAAGTGGGGGTCAGTCTTTTCTGCCAGAAGCAATAGGCCAAGAGGACACAGCTCAAGTTGGGCCAGGGAAGGTTTAGATTATTAGGAAAAATTTCTTCACTGAAAGGGTGGTCAAGCATTGGAACAGGCTGCGCAGAAAAGTGGCAGAATCACCATCCCCAGAATCATTCAAAAAAAGCATAGATGTGGGGTTTAGGGACATGGTTTAGTGGTGGATCCAGCAGTGTTAGGTTAATGGTCGAATCTGATGAACTTAAGTGTCTTTGCCAACCTAAACAATTCTATGATTCTATGAAACCACATACCTTAATGCAGGGAAATGGTGGTTCTAGTGCAGTTCAAATCACAGCCAAACTGTTTTCATTTGCCAAGGATGGCTAAACACTAACAACACAATTCAACGTATGCTTCAAGTGCTGTTAGATGCATACCATATACAACATTTAGCCTTGGTTTTCCTCCCCATAATGCACTAAAATAAAACCAGACCTTAAGGAATAACTTGCATAGTAGGAAAAGGTCATCAATTTAATCATTAACTTTAAGCAGGCAAGCAAATTTGTAAACATTCAAAAGCGGCAGCATCCAAGTTACAAACAATTTAAGGAAAAAAGAGTTGAGATTATTAAGGTTCTTTATCCTCTCAAAAATTTTGGAAATGATCTTTTAAAACACTGCAAACATTGAACACTCAGTTACACCTCTTCTAATCCTGCTAGAAGTCCTGCCTTCCAACGAATTCTGCTTTCCAAAACACGCGATCTCCCAGTTGCCGTACTTTTTAGCATCTGCCATCTGGAAGTCAGCTATCAGAGCTTTTCATCTCAGTCTAAATCCCATTAGCAAAGGGAATGCTTGTGTCTTGATTCAACACCTCTTTAACTTCTGAGGGCAAAGCATCAAAGAGGTGATCTTCCACTACAAGCCCACTTTTCCTGAGAAGCTGACACTGCCCCAGTGTAACTGGCAGACGGTCCAAGCAGTTTCCCTTCAGTTCCAGGTAAGTCAGCTGCAACAGCTGACTTACTTTATCTGGGATTGAGGTAATACAGTTTTGTCCCAGACTCAAAGTCCTCAATTTAACACATTTAAACAACTGTTTTGGCAAAACATCGACTTTGTTTCCTGTAATGTGAAAATGCTGAAGATTTTGAAGCAAACCTATTTCCACTGGAATCACCGCAATTGAGTTGAAGCTTACATCTAAACACCTAAGTTTCTGTAAACTGAACACTGCGGCAGGTAAGGTTTCGAGTTTGTTATTCGAGAGATAAAGAGACTCCAAATTCTTTATGTGGGTAATGGAGGAAGGAATGCTGACTATTTTATTGTGCCACAGCTTTAAACAAGTCAGTCTTTTTAAATGCTGGAAACTGATGATCTCTTCAATTGTGCGTATGCTATTTGACTTTAAATCCAGTTCCTGTAAGTTAGAAAGACTGAAGATGGCATGGGGAATTCTCTCCAGTTCACAGTTCTGCAGTTCCAACTCTGCAACATTAGTCATTTTCTTAAGGCTATTGAGTACCACAAGCTTAGTGCCATCATTATGAATGACTAGTTTTGTCAGATGTGGTGCTACATCTGTGATATTGGGGGGAATTTTGGTCAAATTGCTCTTCACATGGAGAATTTTAAGGTGTCTCAACTCTCTAAGAGATTCAAGCCCTATCATTTTATTGTTTTCAGAGTTCAAGTTGCCTATCAAGTACAATTCACGGAGGGTTTTGAGCAAATACACCCACGCAGGAATTTCTGCAACATCTGTGAATTTCACATGAAGGCATCTCAAGTGGTCCCGGAGGAAGCTGAAGGCCGTCTGCTCGACCTTTGCAGGGCAGTGGTACAGATGAAGCTCCTGAAGATTTGTCATCTGGGAAATTTTGGCAGTAATTTTTGCTTCAGGAATCAGCTCCAGTTTCAACACATCCAGATCCGTCAGATCAAACACTGCATCAGGGACCCCCGACAGCATGAAGAGGTGCAGCTCCTGCTTGTCCTGGGCGTTGCGGGAAACGTGTTGCCGAAGCTTTTCATAAGTCCATTCATGGTTTAAACTAATGCCACGTAGTTTGTTCTCGCTCACCTCTGACAAGAAGACCCCAAATCTCTTAGAATACAGCTGGTCATACTGATCTACCATATGCAAGAGAAATGCAAAATCA
Source organism: Pachyramphus minor (assembly GCA_013397135.1). Classification (NCBI taxonomy): domain Eukaryota; kingdom Metazoa; phylum Chordata; class Aves; order Passeriformes; family Tyrannidae; genus Pachyramphus; species Pachyramphus minor. The sequence goes on from VYXB01004616.1 coordinate 1,116,134, forward strand.
TTTTTGACATCAGGGATATCACTGAAGCTACTCTCTTCTCTGACCTTTTCAAAAGAATATTCTTTCAAAGGTATTCGGACCAGCCAGAAAAGCGTGTAGAGGCAGATAAAACCATACACACAAATGAGGGAAATATAGCTTATAAGCAGCTTCTTCAACATATAAGCCATATTGTGTGTACATTCAAACTGTGTGTAGCCAATCAGATGTTCCACTTTCGGGTTGCAAATGTGTTCAAAACTAATGGTGTTGACAAAGTTTGCAGTGTAGCAGAGTATAAATATGAACTTGACAGTCTTTATGACAGTCTGGCCGACATAGAGTTTATAAATCAGATCACTGTCTTCCACGTGAGCCCGGAACTTACGGACTTTCTCAAACAGTGCTTTGGCTTGTTCTCCATCTTTCTTATCTAAAATCGTGACGCTGGGAATCTCAATCATTGGCTTGTCAGCTGAAAATTTGAAGCCAGATTTGGTTATCATGGGAGTGCTAGCACTTGGGCTTCCTTCATCACTGCTAGTGGAAACATACTTGGGCAGGGACTGGGCACCAGTTAACCTCTGTTTGTTCTCCTCAGAGTCCTCACATGCTGTTTCGGACAACGCTTTTGTAGTCCAAGGGGACTCAAAACACTTCCCCAATATAGACACAAAGTGCTCAATTTTTGAGCAAGTCTTGGGATACTTGAACCAAAAATTGCTACTGACTATTAAAATGATAGTATGGATGAGAACTAGATAGGGAAAATACTTTGAGTACCACGGAAGAGCCAAATGATAGCACATCTGGTTAATAAATACGTACTGCTGAAAATCCAAATTTGTTTTACGGCCTGAGGAATCTTTCTGCTCCTTCTTCAGCTCCTGGCCTGATTCAGTGGGTTGATACTGAGAAGCGGTAGCTCCACTCAGAAAAAAGCCAGGTGTTACAGTAGGGGCACTTTCAAAGGAAAGAGTTCCCATTGACACTTCTTCTCCTTGACCAGTGGTTGGTTCAACAGTGGTAAAGTCAGCCTTTCCTGATGTATCAGGCTGCGCTTTTGAATTTACAGTAGACTGCAAAACTGGCAAGCAGACCACCTGGTCTTTTGTCAGCTGCATGGTTCCAGCAAAAATGGCAACCATTAACATAACAACGGCGAGATAATCCATAAATACATCCCACCATGGTTTCAAGATACGGTAAGTTGGCTGGATGTCACTGAGCGATGCAACTTCTGCAAGGGTAAACATTCCTACAAGAGAACAGAGACAAAATCAGTATTGTTGACTAGTGAGATTACAATATGTGAAAAGTAAAATGCTGTAGCTGATATGAATTAATAACAAGAAAAGCAGTGATGGACTATGCTGCACAAAATTCAATTCTGTAAAAATGGCTACTTGAGTCTGAGCACGTAAAATCCAGCACTAACACTATTTTGTAATACTTTGCATTTAAACAAAATAGTATTTCCTAAATGCTTTGCACTCTTCTCATTACTTGGACAGCACATTTTAGGTCTCTTGTTACATTGTCAGCAAGGTCCCTCATTTCTTTTCATCTCCCACTCCTTGCTATTGAGCATCCACATGTCTTATCAAATTGATCGTCTCCTTTCCCTTATAGTACCACCGAACAAGTGAAAGCCTTGTAGTTACTATGTGAATATTTGACACAATTTGTAATATGCTTGGATGCTTTAAAGTAAGAAACAGTTGGATGGGGTGCTGAGCAACCTGATCTAGTGAGTGACATCCCTGCCCATGGCTGGAGGGTTGGAACTATATGATCTTAAGGTCCATTCCAACCCAAACCATTCTATGATTGCATAAAATGGTACTGTATGCATTTTTCTTCTCCAATTAAATTCAACCCAGCTAACCAAGAAAAACAAACCCACAACTTTTTCTTAACAGGATGGGGAAAACATGTTTTCAGATTATCATCACAGCCCAGTGATCGTAGGAAGCTGGTTAGTGCAGGTAGCACAGGAGCAGACTGCAAGGCTTTCAGTTTATGTTAAACTTATGCACCGTGAGACAAAGCAGCAAACTGATCATGTGAGAATCCAAACATCTTTGCAGCTTTAAATAGCTTGCTTTGCTTTTTGTTTTGACAAAATATAGAGGACTCAACTTATCAGCTTTTTAAAAAAATAAGCTTCCTGTGCAAGCAGGATGCGGTAAAATCATCATTTTAATTGCTGAACTTATGACCCAAATTTGTCACTTCTAAGGAAAAACATCTAGCTTGTGTACACACATGCAATGGGGAAGAAGACAGGATGTACATTATCACACAGAGTCTGGCTCCCTTTGCTTGGGAGAAGAAAGGCTTAGCAAAGCACAAGGAGATCAAACCAGGCAGTACTAAGATGCATTAGATTTATTATTTTTGACTTGTAGCATACCAGTTCATATAGACCTGCACCTTACACACCCTAAAAGACAGTGTCACAGGCAATGTATATACAACATGATAACGAGATACTGCTATATGCAGAATCCTAATATCAGCCTCTGCCTGTATGGTCAAAGGCATGCACGAGCACCCCCCTTCCCACACCAGTGCAAGCAGCTCCCATATCCTGGTCTGTGGGAAAGGCCAGCGGTTCCCTTTACTGGCATGGAGCTCATGATCAAAGCATCTCCTCCAACACAGAAAGGGATCCAGCCCCCAGCCTCCTACACTCTCCTCCCAGAAGCTTTTACCAGTTTTGCATACCAAGCCTGGGATCTGGTAAAAGCAGCCGGATAGGAGAGGGCTTTATCTCACTGCAGCACTCATCTCCACTGGTGCTCTTGGCGCAGTTGCCAAAACTTAAAAGTTAGGGCTCAGTTTCTCAGGGAACCAGCAGAAGGAGCTTCCAGCTCTCACTTTATTTTCCAGTGGGCAAATTAATTTCAAATACTCCTCCCTCATCAGTAATACAAGCTGTCAAGGTATTACAGTTCTCCCAGCTCCACAAGAGCCTCCTCCCAGCAGCATGGTTCCTGAGCCTTGCCCAACACACCTCCCCAGGGCTGTAGTTGCTGTAGAAAGTGTGGAAGGACAGACCAGTAACACACCCTACAGCTATCAAAGCCTTGCAGTGCCTTACTTGGGAGTTAGCTACAAACTCCCATCTCTAATGTCTCCCAGTGCTTACCTACACTGAGTCACAGCATGACTGCTTGCCCTAGAATTGCTACCTTCGACATTTAAATAACAAGTGTGCAAATGAATAGCATTAGTCATTTGTGCTAGTGTGAACACATAGATACAAAGGATCCTCCAAACTCCTAAGGCCCAACTGTCACCTGCCCAGGACAGCAGGACCACAAAACAGCAGGAGAGGTGACTTTTTTCCCCTGCGTGGATATTTTTTCCCCCCCCCAGGAAGCTCTTTGTAAGGGATAGTATCAATCTCCAGACTGTTTTCACTGTGGTCTCACCTACCTTGGCTACCACAAGAACTGCTCATCCACTAGTTACTAGTGCAGTAGTTCAGTGGGAGAGCAGAAAGCCGAACATGTAACAAAGACAAGTCCTGCATACACCAAACAGCTGTGCCCTTGCTCACACAGCTATACCATGTGCAGGGACAGGAGGGCAAGCACAACGGGGAGGAGGAATGTGCTCCAGAAAACATGGGTAGCTGCTACTGCTTGTTCCTCTGGGGCTAGCCTTTCCCTCAACTTTGCACTAGCTAATTACGTGGGAAGTTACTTCTTTGCGGTTTGGGGCACAGCCTGCAGGATTTCTTTTGCAGAATAAAGGTGATTTTTTTTGCTTCTGCCATGGGAACACATGGATAAAGCACTGAAACCCAAGGAGTGCAGACACAGCTGCTCTAAACAAGTGAAATAATAGAAAGAAATGACAGAGCACAAAGTGGTTCCAGCTAAAGCCTTAGAAAGAACAATAAAAAAAAAATCTAAAGCTAAAAATCACCTCTAGCAGACCTCTGCCTTGCACAAACAAAATGATTTCCAAAAAGGTTAGGAAACACAACAGAGCCTGTGTGATCCTCTTTGTAAGGCTCTAGGCAGCATGGTGTAACAGGAGCTTTACACCAAGAAGTACCACATTCAACGTTCTCAACATGTCTTTTCTTTCAAGTTACTGATACTCACAGAAGAGCTGCTGTTCTGGCAGAGATTAGCAGTTATAAAACACAAAACCTCCTCTGTGGCATTACTAACACTGTGTCTCATAAAAGACAGGCAGACCTTTTTCTAGCCAGCAAAAAAATCAATTCCAAGAGCTCAAAACAGGTTTCTGTCCTCACATGTCTAAAATGTTTAAATGCTCTGACTCTTTAAAACCAAAACCTATAAACACAGTGTAAGACACATTCTGACAGGCTGCAAATAAATTTGATATCTTCTCTCTTAAATCCATCATTACGTGTAGTGGTGTTTGATTTTATTAAACTAATAACCAAATATGTCAACTTTTATTATGTTTCTGCACATGCTTAAAAATCAAACTATTAAGAGGTGCTCAGAACAATGGGTCTGTACTGTATCATAATGGGTTTGGGTTTTCTTTATTCCACAGCTGAATTTAAACTACTCAAAGCTTTTTAAATCTGTTTTTAAACCCTAATGTCCAGAATATTCCTTGGAGTCGGTAAATAGTATTTTCATCACTAATTTTCAAGCCTTATTTTAGGAGTGCCAGACTGGGGTTTGGGTTTCATTATAAGCTGCAGTGATAACACAGAAGTAAGAAAAAAAGAAAAAAAAGGATGCAAATGGCAGCCTGTGTCTGGCAGGCAGACCCTGCCACACCCTGACATAGGTGTCCCCCCAAAGACCAGTGCATGCTCTATTCCCTACCCTGATGCAGACGAACTCTGTAATCATGTAGCTCAAACTGAAGAACTAAGTCCTGTGCAGCTGAAATGTTGAAGTTACTGAAGTCTCATGGTGAAAACATGCATTTATTTCAGCCTTTTCAGGGCTTGCAAGGCACCAAATGGACCTTGAGGCTCAGCAGAACATGGGGTTTTGACACACCGAGATCCCAAGAGACCCAAGCTAGAAAATGTGGTTCTTGAAGAGAAATTTTTTAATTCCCAACATGGAATTTAAGTACAGCCTTGTTTTTAAAGTAGCATATTTTAGTTTAGTTTTAATAAGCACAGATTTTAATTCAAGCCTATTGCAGTATGATACTTAGGGCTGCACAGTTACACAAGGACTTTTAATTTTAACGAATGATCTTTTTCCTCCCAACCCCTTTGTCTCCAGTTCTGTAACTTGGATGATGTTCCAGCATAACATTAACTTCTCCAAGCTCCATCCATTAACTTTCTATGTACTGGGTGTATTCTCTTTCCTGGAAAAAACAGAAACAAAAAAAGATCTCTAGCCTAAATAAATGCAACTGTTCTAAGCACAGCTGTTTCTTGCTACCTTCTAAGATTTCAGGTGGGAAAACCTGAAATTCTAAAAGCAGTGCTGTAGTTTGATCTGGACCTCCAGAATTAAACCCATTTTGCTTATTTTGCAGTTATACAAGCCACAGTGAAGAAGAAAAAATTAACCATAACAATACAATTGTTACATGCCCATGTTAAATCAGCAGAGGCAGCAACTAATTTCATAAATCATTCTTAAAAATTATAATAATTTCATTAGTCTTAAAGCAAAACTATAATAGATATGTGATTATCTATGTGATTAGCTTGGTGAATTTCTCACATATTTCAGACTATAAATGCTGAAATACAAAATGGGCATATTGGAGATATTTCCTCAGAAGCTGTTCTAGCTTAACAGAAGTTAGCAGAAAAGGAAGCAGCAGACTGGTATGTCACTAATGTTTATTTACATCCTACTTCTTCCTGTACTTACAGATAAAACTGTCTGTCCTGTAAGTCACTGTCCCTCTTGTCTTAAAAGCATATTTAAAGTTAAAGCAAATTCAAAGTCAAAACAAACAAATAAAACAAGAATTGTAGCACATGATCCACTCAATTTACTCTCAGGTTCCCAAGACTCCAAACAAGTCTACTTTGTTTCAGGAAACAAACAGATTCTTGAATTCGCTTTGTCACCGCAACTGGTAAAGAATTTCCTAAAAAAACTCAGCATTTCTAGCTGAAAAGAAAAAGTGCTACCATGAACAAAATTGTTTTCTCCCTTCCCACAGGAAATTAAGTTTTCCCATAACTAAAAGGCTGTGCTAGCTTGCTTTTGATCAAGTGACCATAGGTTTAAGTTTATTTCCGCTGTATATTTTGTTGTCTTTCCACCAACCATTTCTATTTCCCTTTTCTACTTCTTAAGGCTGACTATTAGACCTTAACGTGGTAAGAATAGATTAAGAAATTCCTGTTACCAGGACCCTGCAAATATCAGTTGTTCCACACACAATCTGTACAAGTCAAAATGATGGCATGATCTTTTTTTTCTTTTCTTCTCCAAAGAATTAAGTGTAAGGAGCCCCAGAGCCCCTGTAAATTAATGCATAAAGACATACAGGAAAGCTCATTAATGAATTTATGCAGTCTGAGCATACTGACACACTCATTTTTATGAATGTGTTTCCCTACTATATGAAGTGTTTTGCTACTTCTTCAGTGATGGAAGGTATTGCAGAACACTGACACCAGAAAGCAAGGTTGAGAGTGGCTTATGTTACCAGATACTTCCTGATTAGTGCTTTTGTCTCTGGAAAATCAGAAATAGATTTAACATAAAAAGCTTCATAGAAAAAGATTTTCATTATATTTTTCCACCAAATTAGAATGACAAGAATTCCCTCTCACTGTTTCTTCCCTAAACATCTGACAGCAACCAAATCTACTCATTTTAAAATCAATCTGAAAGATCTAGGTTGGTTTATTTTTGTTTGGCTATCCCATAATGGATGATAACTGAACAAGGAAAAAGCAAAGAACACAAAACTGAAAGGAGATTCCTACAGAAAACCACTTCAACTAGGTTCCCCAATAGATTTTCTTTATAATTAAATCTCATTAGATAAATATATATGGAAACATATGATGCTGTTATTTGATAACACACTTAAATGATTAAGGAGGAATCATTAGTACTACTCATGCACTCATCATTTGAGAAACAAAAATAATGTAACAAAACCCCCCACATCATCCATATCCCCAGTTCCCCCCATTCCACTGCCCAAACTGCACAGGTATAATTTTGGACATTCCCTTAAAGGGAATATATAATCTTTGATGTAGTCTGAAAATACGTTCTCCAACTAAAGAATCAACACCTTTATGAACAACACAAACCTGACTGACAGTAACTTGCTAAATGAAAAATTATCAAAATCTGATTTCTCTCAGACTACATACAGAAATATTAGGCTTCAGTAAGGTGGAGACAAAAAATAAGATTCTTTACGTAATCAATGTCAAATTAGTACCACTTACAAAAATGAAATCTACAAAAAAACCCTTTTTTTCTTTTTTTTCTAAATCTTCAAAAATTCTGCCCTTCAAAGCTGGGCTTTTTCAGGTTGTATAACACTCTACCCTACTTTTGCATGCTGCTATTTAAGTGTTTACATTGAATCTTCCTTGTTTACCACTCTTTGAAGGTCTAGTGCTACACATCACTCCTACACAGATGGTTTTGTAATCAATGTGATATTTAGAAAGCAGTATTAGCAGCCATTATTTCCCTAACAATAAACTGTCAAATCTTACCTCATTCTTGCCTTGCTGTAAATAATCAGAGAGGTCTGTTTAAGGATGACTTTCCACCAGGAGCCCAATGTTATATTTCTGAATAGCTCCCCAAAATACCCAAGGATTATTAACACTATTAGAGCTCCCCAAATCCCCCCAAAGATTATTAACCCAATTAACTCTGTATTTGCCACATGCAAACTCTCTGTCTATAGAGCATAGAAAATTAGCAACTTCTCACTTTGCCTACTGCAGTACTCCGGCGCATGCTCTTGCAAGAGAGCTGCTCTGACCAAAAGCACAAGCTTCAGTTTTTTATTGACATTTATTCCCAGGCTTCAGAGTGCAGTGAAGGCACCCAGGATCTTTCAGAACACAACTTGTAGGTTTTTGATCTTGAAAACCTCAGAGAGGCCCTAAGCTGAACATTCAGCAACACTTCATCTTTACTTCTCACAGGTTAGCAGCAGAAACTAGAAAGAGCATGAGAGAAGAGATGGGAGAAGGAAATGAGACTGGAGAGAGGTCCATGAGTATCCCTCTTCATGGGTCCCTACAGCTGGTAAAGAGCTCAGGATTATATGTGTTACAATTGAGGCCAGTTAACCACATGTGATTTATAGTTATAAAACAAATCTCCTAGCAAGGCAACATGCAAGAAACCAAAAGAGATGGTTAAGGAGACTAAACCCCAGTATGGTAAATACTGAACTTTTCATACCTGTAAGTAACCATCCACGAACACCCAGGCATTTGAGGGGCACAACTGCCCAAACAGAAATCCTACAGCAGAGTAGCAAGGTCCTTGCAGACGAAGGCAAAGAACACGCCTCAGTGTACCCCAGCACACGTGCTCCCAACCTTACACTGCTGTTACAACCACTGTTACTTATGCAATGCCAATTCATCCTTCTTTTATCTGAGGCAGCACATCCCCAGTGACCAAAGTCACACCACCAAGGCTGAGTGATCAAATTTCCAACAGCATTTTCTTTTTTACCTAGACCAAGAACAGTGAGCGGACACTTTGTATCTCATTGCACAGAATTCCCAAAACACCCAGACTGGGAATCTTGAAAAGACAGCCTAACTTGTGCAAGACTCCCACTCCGACACCAAGCATTTCTACTCAAGTGCAGACACACCTGGAAGTTACTGCAGTTGATTTAACCTGTGTTGACATGGACGTACAATGCAATTAAAAGTTACACCATACAGTTGCTTGCAGTCAAGTGTAAACATTTAATCTCTTTGCCATTTCTAAATCTGCTGTTCCCCTATCTTTTAAGCAGTGAGGTTTCTGCAGTGTTTTCACAACCGCTATCAGCAGTACAGGGACACGCAGTAAACATCTGGCACTTCTACTAACCAGAGCACTTTGGGAATTTATCTAAAGTTGCAAAAGCAAGCTGCACCAAAATAAAAGCACATCTGGTAACTCTCATCCCTGGAGGCTGCTTTTTATCACTAAAAAACCCCAGCAACACAATTAAAAATAAATTAAAAGGATTGGAAGGGAAAAAGGCAAAATACATAACAAATTTATTTCCTTTTTAGTTTAGAAATCTGAAAAACAGAACAGTTAAAAATGGTTTAGATCCTGAGCTATTTAAGTAAAAGCAAATTTAAAAGTAAGTTTACATGGCTACAAAGCTTGTTACATGAAATTGCTTTATCTCAGACAGAAGTGACACTCAGCAACTCACGCAATTCCTCTGAAAAGTTCTCCTTTCTGATCCACAGCCACACACACTGCCAGTCTCTCTCTCATCTTGTTCTGGATTCACTTGGAACCAGGGCAACTTCAAAGCGGTAAGAAATTGAACTTGGCATACACAGAGCTGATAGTTTGGTGATTTTAAGACACAGAGTGTAAAGATACAAATCTTATTACAGAATATATTAGTAGCTCTAACTACACACCCTAAACATACCTGAAGAATAGGGTGGAATGCCTGTCACAGAGAAGGAAACATGTTGCCGAAGTCCACTTTGCTGTAGATTTTCATAGCCCCTCTTAAGGGCAAAATGACCTCTCCACTATAACTTAGGGTACTAAAGTCTCGGTTTACTTAATTTCTAAACTGCATTCCCATCCAAATGGAAGCAGGTTTACTAAGTAACTAAAGTAAATTATTTTCAATTAATACTTTCCCCTTCTTTTTATTTTTAATGGACATTGTCAGCAACCTTGCACTGGAACATTTACAGCATCCTCATGGAGATCTAGAGCCAAAAGTAGACAAAAAGTTCCTTTAACTAAAGAACAGGCTCTATTGTTCCCCGTGTGAGCTGGTTCATCTCTTCAGCCAGCAAACGTAGTGACTCGCACTGGATTACACATTGAACAGAAGTTTCACACAAGATTTGCACACATACAAGCTACTGTATTTTCCAGTACCTGCAGAGACACTCTGATTACACCCACTAGTTAAAAGCAATCTAGGAAAGGTCACCCAAATTTAAAAATTAAAACAACAAAAGCAAATTAAACAAGCACATACACACAAAAAAAGCGCCCAGTGACACAACAAGCTACATGTAAACAGGAGCCTCCTACTCGCACATCGGAGTTCCTCTGCTTCTGCCAAGATCTTTCCTGTGGCAAGAGAAGTGGGAAGGTGCATCAAATGCAGCTGAGAATCAGGATACAAAAAAATACACTTTAATTCCACCTTTCCTTTTACCCACTCTGCTGGTTTGATAAAAAAACTAAAAGGTTAGTTTACAGCTCAATAAATAGGCTGCATCCTCAGTTTTTCAAATACACAGTCTCTCCAACTCTTTACAGGACAAGTCAAACTGTGTTCCTACTTAAATGTCACTCAGCTTCTTTTCTCCCCAGAGAGAAGGGGATACTTCCTCACTCAAGCCAACGGCTATCTGTAAAGCCATGTCACAGAAACCACTCGAGCAGCCTCTGACGATCTCCCCCGGCTCCTGTCCCCCCACATCCTGGGCACACGCCGCACAACAGAGAGCCTGCTCCCAATTCTACCTGCTCTTTATCAAGCAGACATCTTCTACACTTCGGACATCCTGCCAGATGAGTAACAATGATGACTTCTCATGTAAAATTCTGATCAGCAGATGAAGGATGACTTATTAATGTTACCGCATTCCTGCCAAGCTTTCAATAGCTGAATTTCCAGTGGTTTCATGCCAGGAAAAATGCCTGCAGCTGAAGCATTTATCCTCAAAGGGATTTAAGTTTACTATACTTCTTTTTCCTCTTCTAAACTTAAGCTGCTTTCTGTAAGAGGTAAGCTATTTGCTTAGTCCATCTAGTCCCATAATTGGTTCAGGGTGTGTACTTCAATGCAGTACTTAAGCATAAAAAGGAATTGCACTACAACACATATTTTGGAGATTGTTGTTTTGAAATTTTTCTAATGAGTTCAGATCACCTCCATTTTTAGCTTTATTTTCTCAAAACCCCATGCAAAATGTTGCCTTAAGGATAGAAAGAATGTTCCAAAAGACTTGCTGTCCTCACTGAGATTGCAGCATTCCTGCTCTAACAAGCAACTTTCAATTCTGCAAAAAGGTTCAGTAAGGTTCCGTTGTGTTGCTTGCTGCCATTCACCAGCACCAACAAATCCATACCGCCTCTAATTTAAATATTTACTATTGCTAAATTTATATTACAATTTGACCCATATGCTCCAGCTGCAATTTAACCTCTGCACTGAGAGCTCTCCAGCGGGGAGTGGGCAGACAACCCTTGCCCCCAAAGGCTCACAATCTAAAAGTGATTATTTGTTAGGCAATGATAAGCATGTTTGTGGCTGTAACATTCAAACCAAGAAGCCAAAACCTCTCAGGCTTCCAGAAAAAAAAAAAAAAGGCGGGATAACAGCATGATTAAAGTATAATCAAATTTAACATTTTAATGCACTATCTTAGAGAAGGCTTAACATTATGTCCAGATAAATCCCTTTACAGTTACAGCATTGCTATATACTTAGCCTTACTCCTTCCCACTGATTTGAGGATGATGCTATCTCAAAAATAAGGCACTAAACATAGTAGATCTTGAAACATACCTTTGCAGTGAAACAGACACTGAAGCTTTCCCTTCCAGTCAAATCTTTTAAAACAGATAATGAAGCTTTTGAGTATACACTTCAACTCAAACAAAATAAAAATACAGAAAAAGATACATTTCACTCAATCTCATCTACAGACGGATTCCACTCCTGCTTCAGCACTTACGACCTTTCCATGATTGCTACAGCCTTCCCCATGCACCCACAATGAAGTTTTTGGCAGCCACCTTCACAGATATGCAGCCACGTACCATGTCACTGTCTGTCTGACTTTTACAGCCAATGTGCTATCTGCTTGAATGGCCAAATCAGGAAATCAGTGCAGAGGCAGCTTTTTTATTCTGCAGGCAGCTTCCCCTTACCCCAGGTGCTTGCCATTTGAACTTGTTTTAGCAAGTTTCACATCACTTAAGGGTAGCACAACAGCCGCTCCCCAGCTGCTACAGAAATAAATGCAGAGTTGCCCTCTAACTGGAACAAAACAAAAGAGGTTTTGTTGTTGCCATTGTATTAGTACAGAGCCAAATCAGGTAATCTTCACATCCTTCAGCAGGCCCCAGGCATGTCCTTAGAAGACTGTGCAAGGGTAAATAACCAGCAAGGCAAGTTCAGGACACAGCACTAACATCATAAGGACCTGGCAGAAGAAGGGTCCTTGCCTTCTTCTAAATCACCTTCTAGACCTTCCACCAGCATGCCAAGATTTCAAAAAACAGGGGATATGGTAAGTCAGAGCTTGTCTAAGTACACTACCACTGATTTCACCATCCCGGCTCTCACTGGGACTTCCATCAACCACAAGGCAAGGCCTTCAGAAAGAGGTGCAATCCAGCCCCCCTTGCTGCCCTGGTGTCCTGACTCAGGCCCTGTCCTAAGGCAAATTCTTCTTTAACATTACTTCCGAAAGAATTTCTATAGGCATGTATGATGTACAGGGCATCACCTATTCAGATACACAAAACAGGAGCAATGGAGAAAAGAGACCAGACAGCTACAGTGTTCCCCTCCCACAGCAGGCAGAGACCTTATGCACTTCCCAGTGATCAGGTGGCACAGCCCTACAGGCCTCAAAGAGAAGGCCTACCCTTCTCTTAGAACAGGGTAGCCTGGAAGCATCCTGCAACTATCAGGGGACAGCAGCGTTTACTTGAGCTTTTGGTTTGCATTTCAAGTTGTTGACTCAACACAAAACAGTCACAAATTTCCCACACAGTGACCTGTATCACGTCACAGCTGAATGCAAGTCATCAGTGATACAGCAGATCTATTCGTAAGTTTGACTGGCATTATTTTAAGAAGGATCTACTCAAGAACATCAGGACAACTAGCCAACCACTGTATTTATATGTTTCTGTTATCTCATCTGCACACTTGGATTACTGCCTCTGTGTGTGGGTGTACAGCAATAATATACATATGACTACATGCCCATAAGCCGTCAAGAGTTTAGGATTTGTCATGGCCAGACCAAAACACGAACAAAACCATCCACTTAAATTAAGATAAAATTTTGTAACAGCCTGTCTTTGACTAATAATTTTGCCTGCCAAATTGTTCCTCAAGTACATTTTTTCTAAATAAGAAAAATTCTATCAAGGTCCAGAACTTTGTGATAGTTTTTGTTCCCTTTTAGACTAAACAGCAATTCTAATCTCTGTTTCAAGTTCCTCAAAGGCTAAAACAAAAACCCTTTCTCTTAGATATAAAACCACCAAGCGACTTTGGATTAAGAGAGTTTAAGTAAATTATTCCTTTAAGCCTTCATGGGTTTCAGTTTCCCAAGAACAGACTTTCTTTAGGAAGTTAAAGTACTGTTCTGTACCCCTATCACAAAGCTTGGGACATCCACACACAGCACCAACTGACTCAGCAGGAAAGACCCGAAATGGTGACCTTAAGAAGCCAGGTGATGTGCTACTGCTGTAAGCTCTCAATACTTGCAAAAAGACACAGCCATGTCAGTGCTGACTGTGAAGAAGCCCTCGCTCAGAAGGCCTTTACAGAAATACCCAAGTTGGATCCTTGCTCAGCACACGTAAGCATGCATGAGATGGCTGTTATTTAGGATTTGAAGGCAAGAAAGAGAAGAGCCAATACAACAGCCAGCTGGCAGGCAGGCACACAGACAGCATTCTTTAGGCTTGATGGGAAGTTGCAACCCTCTCCTGAAATATGCGCAGTGGCTTATTGTGCTGCTTGGTCTGTTACAAGTGGCAGAGGTACTGTTGGGTTAAAACATTCTGTACATGACAGACCATTATGGCAATCCTGCTCCTGATTCAGTAGGGGCATCCTGCCTCTGTCTCATCATGCCATGCATCAGATACTACTATCTTTTACAATACTTGAATTCTATGCTCCTTGCGACTCCAGCTCCTGAATCTTGGTCAGAGTTCCTTCATATTGAAACAAACAAAAACGTTATTTTGGACAAAGAGCTAGACTCCACCAGCACTTGATACTTACATTGTATAAAAGGTTAAATTTCCTACTCTATATCAAAACCTTACTGCATTATACATTGTGTAATGCTGTCTCAAAAGGATTATGGCCCAAAAATTCAGTTGAATTGCATCAGATTTCATACTGGATAACACAGCAGCATTTGAGAAAGGCAAGTTTCAAGTTTGACCAGTTACAAAATAGAAGAACCTTTAAGTCTCTGCCATGGGCTAGAAATTGGAATAAATGTTTTATCTACTGCATTAGCTAAACTGACCACAGCAGAAATCACAAAGTAAAGTAATACTAAAAAGAGTTTGCAAGTATTAACAGTGAATTGAAATAATTCCTTAATATGTAACTATTCTGAAAACAGATTTAATAATTATATCTTTGAAGGATATAAGGTAGCAGGAAATTTTGGTGTTTCCATGTGGGTGTACAATTCACAAATAAAACTTTCTGCCTGCCATTATTGAAACTCTTCCTCGGGGAATGTAACTCAGTTTTCAATATAATCTGGGTACAGCACTTCTTAGTGTTCCGCATAGACTTACTTGCTGAAACTGGCCATAGTCACTGAAACTTCCTTTGTCAAACTAAGAGAAGCAAGTTGTAATGAAGCTTTACTTCCACCCCTAAAGAAAGAAGAAACAACTGGCTGTATATGTACAGGAAACTAACAAAATGAGTAATCATGAAGCAGCTTTAAAACAGAAACAAAATGCCCACCAAAAATTAAAACAGTCGTGGAGGTAAAGGCCAACAGGATTAGACTACAAGATCTCAAGCTATATAAATAAGAGCAGTAATGCTACTGTGACTCATTTATTAGGGAATCTTTACTGCCTTCAATTAACAAAAAACCAATGTGATAATGGTACACTTGAAATTGTCAAGTTACATAAAATGATTTCTTGCTTCTGAGTTGCTGTTTGTGAATAGTTGCAATTTGAACAGAGATACGAATAAAGATCCTTCTACTCACTCCCTCACTGTAACACAGACTCAAAACTGAACGTTTTTAGCAATGAGCAAAAGTATAATCAGATTAACATAGAGTATTCAAACTTTCCCAGTGAGACTTGCACTTAAGCTTTTTATTTAGGAGGTCTACAACTCTATCATCCAAGGCAAGGGTCAGTAAGAAACTATCAACCAGGTAATGTCACCACAGACAGCTACTATAGTCTTCTGCAGTCCTCCTCTGTGACATTTGTCACTGTCAAAGCCACAGGAGACTACAGGTCTGATTCTCCAACTCCTAGACAAGGTCTCCCTGACAACTGTAACAGCATCTCACCAACCACTGCATAACAAACTGTTTCTTCTTAGTAATTTTAAGTCACTGAAAACCCACAGGACATAAAATTGTAAGTTACCACAACCATGCCAAAACCCAGCATGGCCAAAACATAGCAGCAAAGTGCAGCTATTTCTCTAGAGATGAAAGCTAAGAGATTTCTAGTGTTTTGTTTCCTCTAATGCACAAAACCAAAATGCCAGCAGCATGCTCCTTGGTAGAAGCCCAAAGACCACTTAAAAGTCTCCATTTTCAAGATGTCTGAGACTACATAACTTATCTCATTACTTTCCCCCCCTCAAACAGAGTACCAAAGCAGCTTCAGTTTCCTCTATGATACGCTCTGACTCTTGGAACTCCTGTGGGCAGACAAGAACACCACGAGTAATGAATGCAGTTCGAATTTGGCATTAACTGAACATCTTTAATTTATGATTTACAATTACATTACAAAATGCACATACACACAAATGTGTCTTACAGATCAAGCCATCTTTCCACAGTTAGCAAATGATGCAATTTATTCAGTCATCACAGTCCAGATCAGACCAGTAACACTAAGACACCACACAAGCAATACAATACCATGTACTGAAGAACTACTGAAAAGTCATTTAACAAATAAAACCCATCTCGTAAAAAAACCTCATGGGAGTCTTTTGCTGCAGTATATCATCTGTGTTTCAGACTCAACATTCCAAAATATTAGCTTTTTCTACAACAAAGAATTTAACTTGTGTTGGAATGACTGCATGCAAGGAAAAATATGGCATTCATACAAAAGCCACAAAATATCACATTTTACTGTGTTTCTCGATGCAGCTCTTAAGAGCTAATTCACAGTATCTACAAACATCGTATTTTCCTCTGTTCAGAGTCCAGTATCCCTACTTCATGCTTTGCCAGTGCTATATTAAGCTAGAAAGGCAGCCCAGGGAGGTAGGTCCAATCTGTTCCTTTTATCCTTACACAGAGCTTCAAAGAAAGTCCCCACACCTTTGGACCACAAATGGTGTGACAACAAAATAACCATTCCCACCTACAAGGGCAGAGTTGCTAAAATGCCTCATTTTTTTTTTGCACCTGCTCAAGTTTTAAAACTTTCAAATCACATCACTGTTTTTCTGATGTTCTTGTTCTAAGACTTCCCTCTCCTTGCAATTCTGCAGATTCCTTTGCACCAAGACTCGGGTAGTGCACAGATGTCACAAGACACATCCGGGAGATGACTGGTTCGAGCATGTACAGGAGTTTCAGTGTGGACACAGTAACAAACACAAAAGAGCTCTCTGCTCTTGACCTGACATCTCAGGAGCATCTTGAGGTAGACATAACTGAGGAGACCATGAAAGGGAAGCAGCAGTGAAACAATCCTCACAGCCATTACGCCTGTACCTACACTGCCCCATCAATACTTTCTGTCCACTTGTATTTACCAGATGCAATGGTCACACACAAATACAGTTGCGGGTGTGCCTGCTGGGCCTACATGTAACCTTGGCAGGGGGGAAAAAAGGGAAAAGAAAAAAAGTAATGAAAAACGCAATATTTGTAACTCTCAATTAAGAATAGAGAGCAGCTTTATCCAAAACAAGCATCAAGGGGCACTTGTAAATGAAATTCAAGACTTTCGCTTGACAAAAAAACCCACAGCTAAGCACGCTTCATTCCACAACTTAAATCTTCTTGCTCTGTTCTATTTCTCTCTCTCCTCTTCTGATGGTATCAATCCTCTATTTGAAATAAAGACTGTGCATTTTCCCTGCAGATCAATTACTTCAAATACAACAGAAGAATACTGTGCAAGTATCATCACTGGAAAGCTGAATGCTCAAAACCAGTTTGTTACTCTGATCCAGGTATATTCTGTTTGTAGATCAGCGTGTATGACCTGCAATCAGAGGCACAATGACACATTTTAGCATGCAGGGTGCATCCTCCCTTTATCACCACCTCCCCTTCATACACACACCCTCAGTGTTCCTTCAGCTCGAACTACGCTCCTTCTCATATTAAATTTAGAAACAGAACTCTGAATCACCAGTTCCTGTTGTTGCAAGTAGCTAGAAAGAGATGAAGCAAAAGAAGTTTCCTTGTAAACAGTTATGGAATAACCTGCCCACCACATTAGATCTCATTGTTACAAAGGGCTTTATAAGCCTAGAACAAGAGATTGTATGGGTTTATATGAAACTAAATAATTTTATTTCCTGGGTCTCTAATCCTTCCTAGAATCCTATCAATTCTTACCCATAATGGTACCATGCAGCAGCAAGAGCTTAACTGCCCACTATAACACAGAAAAAAAACCCCAACCAAAAAAACCTCAAAAATATTGTCTATAAACTCATTGCTTGTGAGCCTCCTGCTGCACTTGCTCCATTCCATCCTACTTTTCCTTGGCACTTTTTAGGTGCACCTACAAGAAGAACAGAAAGATCTGAGCTGCTACTTTGCAAGAGAAGAGCAGCACAAAGATTCCAAAAACTGGTAAGATGCAAGAAAGATCAGTCCCAGAAACAGGAGAGCAGAATTCAGACAGCATTACACACAATCTAATCTGCACTGCAAAGAGGAATTGCTTCCTAGCATGAGTAGAAATGCACTCATGTTTCCCCGTTTGAGTCCATGAGGAACTGTATGCATGGATAGGAAACTCTTGACCACCACTTGTGAACTCCAGTTTCTTCCACTGCTCTTGAAATGGCTCTCTCCCCATCACTAATGCATGTCTTATTTCCAGTTGCCTGACTGCAGCTCCCAGCCATCACTTCTGTGTCATGCCTGTTTCTGTGAGCATTTTAGCCTTCAGCATGCTCTCCACCCATTATCAACTCACTTCATTTTTATTTATCAAGAAACAAGAGATCTAGCACCAAAAGGAGCTTTTCAAGCTCTCCTTGTGGTAGCAGACACCAATCAGCTTTCAAGTATCTCCTCTGACTCTTATCTGAACTTACTCCCATTTTCAATAGGCTGCCCATGACACCAGAATCACACACAACTCACCCTTGTTTGCCCATTGTCTCTCCTATACCCAAAGTTATACCCCTTTGCTGCCTTGCAGGAGGACACTGACATCCACTTGTTTGCTCACTGTACCCCCAAGGAGTCTTCTCCTCAAACTCCTAGTTTGTCACTATGTTCAAGTAAAACACCTGCAGGCCCCGTGATATTGCAGATTATATTAAAATGCATTTTGATTGATACAGCTCACCAGGCTGTCCAAAGTACTCTGTGCAAGCTGCCTTGTCCTCATTTACCCCGCTGCCTAGCATGATATGGCCTGCCAATTGTATCAGTACAGATCCTGTCCTTGTCTCCAGGTACCTGATGAAAAGGTTCAACGGAATCTGGCCTCATCTCGATCCTTAAAACAAGATTTCCAGAAGCATTCCCATTTGATAATGATTCCCCACAAATGACTAACCTTTAAATATCAGTTAGTCAGTTCTTAATTCGCTTACTTTTGCAATATCACATAGCAGTAACCTGTCAGGACAGGAGTTCCAAAGGGGCATGGCAGTCCTAACTGACTGCCTCTGCTGTTGCTGAGAAAGCGAACTACAGTCAGGACTGGGGAGGAGTGGGGAGTAGCAGAGGACTGCAGAGGTTGGACTGTCTCCCTGCCCTTGCATCAGACAACTTTTGAAGACACAGATTCACTACATCTCCTGCAGTCCTGGTTCCTTTAACTTTTCCAATACTTTGATGACTATTAGAGTCAAGGTTAAGTCAGTCATCCACCCTTCCCTTGTTTACTCTGACACAGTTAATTTTAAGAACCTCAATACCAACAGTTATTAAAACTTGCTTGTAAGCCTACAGAAATTTCAGCAAGGTCTTTAAAACAATCAAGTCACAGCACTGCTGATTTATATATGTGCATCCCTAGAAGGAATTTTTAGTCATTAAGATAGATTTAGTTCTCTGTTGTAATGGCACTGCTGGCATCACATTCTACGCCTTCCCAAAAACAGAACAGTATTAACAAATATTTCTACTTTTCTTGCACAAGCTACATTTACTATTTCTGTCTAGTAGCTGGAACTATTTCTAGCATGCTTCAGCTCTATAAAACATGCAGTTAATTCTCTAACTTACTTCCTAACTTCTAACTTGCATTAATTCTCATGTATCCATTGTCCCCTTAATTACTGTTTTTACTTTGAAATTTCTAGATGTGTCCTGAAGCCAGAGGGCTGTTAGTGAAAATGTCTTTTTTCTTTAAACCAGAATTTCAGCTTTTGGAATATTTATTATCTTCTTCCAGAGAGCTCTGTTGTCCATTGACATTTTTTCACCCACAATAACATCAAGTTCTCTGTGATGACAAAGATGCTCTTTTGAAGCATTAAGTATAATTTCTTTGGGGCTGTTCTCTGTTTGTCTATCCTTTACATAACTGGGTCACACTCAATGGTCCCATGGCAACCACCAACTTCCAGCTGTGTGATACTGAAGTCCACAGTAGCTGTCTCAGCTGAAAAGCTGAAAAAAAAACTGACCTGCAATGGGTCGAATTTCCAAGGTGTTGAACACCCTCCCATGATGCCAACAGGATGTTCAGCAGTTTGGAACCAAAAAAACTAAACAGAGTGCATAAAGGGAAACAAACCTGTAGGTTTCCTGATCAGCCATTTTGGACATCTCAAAGAAAGTATTTAAAAAAAGATCTATATTAATTTCTCCTATTCCTTTGACGGTAAAGGTAAGGTATGTAGTAGTAGTGGCCAGACTTCGCGAACGAAGGTCGCGAAGGTCTTTGTACGCCTTCCAGCCTGCGCATTGGATTTATTTAGGTGGGACACAGTGCACACAGAACTGAGACCACCCTTTAATCCTAAGGTTCATCTGCCGGGGCCAAGCGAGCTTGGACAGTGGCAGCGAGGTCCTCAGGATGTAGGTGGATTGCCTTACAGTGCCGTATCCTTAACCACTAGACCACCAGGGACCCCCAAAGGTAAGGTATGTACCAAGTAACCAACTTGGTAAGTCAACCAGACTGGACAACATACACGTGTAGGTTCCTCCTCATCAGCCTGACCCACACTCATGTTAACTGCTTCTGCATACTTCAGCCATCTGCCATTTGTTTGAGGAACAAGGCAAAATGAACCGACCCCAGTCCGCTCCCAGTGGGACACTGCCACAGAAACTGCACTGCTCCTTGGCAAGGAAAGGCAGTGCAAAGCACATGCACTCAGAGTGTAGATAAAACATCCCTTACCTGCCCAAGATGAAAGCATCTATGCTCTACCTGGATTTACACATGCAGTCAATTTAACATTAGTATAGAATCAGTCCTTAGCCTCTAGGACCAAGTCTTTCACAGGGCAGTAAATCAAACTGTGCAGCAAGAAGACCACCGCATTTGGCTTTGTAATTGCCCAGACAGTAAGAAAAATATTCGGAACCTTCCATTTTCACAGCTTTATTTAAATAATATGCTAACTTCATACACAGTGATCTGTTAGGTGTTCTAGAAGCACAGCAGCAGCAGAGTCTGCAGACAGAATTCTGCAGCTCAACACACATGATGGGCTTTTCCACATAATCCCACATGGCTGCTGCAGTACATGCATGCATTTAGTTAAAGCAGAAATTCTTTATGATGTTTCATAAGTCTAAATTCAGTAGCTGAAAAGGAAATAACCTGGGTTCTGGCTTTACATCAGCCACAGCAACTTATTTTGGACAACTGAAAATGACTAGGAAGAAACACCTACAGTGGTTCAGTCATTAAAATGGTGTAACAGTCCATTAAAAAGCCAAATGGAGAGCTCTGCCCATACCTTCTCCAACAAATTCCCTCTGAATTACGCAGCAAAAATTCAAAACTGACAGTCTGCACAGACAGTTCACCCTGGATTCCTCTGTCCCCTCCTCTCAAGCTTGAGGTAAACATAACTATGCAAGTTGCCGAAAGCATCAGATAACAAAACATTCAGCCTTTTTCCACTAACCAGATTTCGCTAAAGTTCCCTGCTACATACACATATCTAAAAAAAAATTTTGTATTGGATGGGAAGAACTTCAGTTTGGGGTGGAAGTCCACAATTTGCTGGGAGGGCTTGTATTCCTCTAACTTCCTTTATCCTCCTCCCATGAGCTTAGAAAATCTCAGAGTCAATCAGCAGCTTTACCCACTTAAGAAGTGCAGTCCATTCACTATAAAAGATTAAATATGTGAACTAGAAGTTTCTACTGAAACTTTCAGTCATCACACAGTTAATGACAGCTTTAAGATGCCATTAACAGCATTTCAAAGGTCTACTGCAAAGACTGAAGTCAGTTCACATCCTCTCATAATTTCTGCTTAAGGTCAGCAGAGTCTGAAGGAGTTACTTGAATATTAAATTCAGATGAAAGCAGAGAGTGACTTTAAAATACAAGTGCTATTCCTGACTAGTAATACATCTGTATCGACAAAAACCCTCGCAAATCCTTAAGAAGAGCCTTCCCGTATAACATAATCCACTTTAAGGCTTTGTCTGCATAAGGCACATCGGATTACTTAAGACAAAAACCATGCAAATTAAAAAACTGATTGATCAAACTGCTTGAGAACCTCTTCAAACGCTCCTTTCCAGAATCAGAGTCATTCTCAATTATTCTGCCTCAAAGATGTAGGGTAGTTGCAGCAATTCATTTCAAATTCACACCTTCAGCTGACTTGAATAATTTCTTAATGGCATGTGAAGACAAGCCCTTAACTCCAGAACCACATACAGAATTTACTCAGGAGTAATTGTCCAACATATCTCCCTTGGGAGACAGGCCCAGACAACACAACACATCAGGATGCTGGTTCAATACCAAACCATTCTAAGAAGAATGCAAGAAACCACACAATCAGAAGAGCTTGAATTCTGGTAAATGAATTCCTGACTCTGCATTTGACAGGTTTGTTTTAGAGATGCATTTCCAGCAGATACCTAGCCTTAGTTTGAAAAGCCTCTTATTCTGACACAATTATCCATGACTCTTCTCCATTCCTTCCCTCCCCTTTCTCCACAAGCTGCATCCCCCAGCTGCTCTTTCCCAAACTCCAGCCTGTTGCCCTGACAGCTGACACATGGGGCACAATCTGACACAAAACAGCCCCTTGTTGCAAGATTTCAAGCATCACCTGAATACAACGCAAAGCAGCTTGGAACAGAAATTGCAGGTTCAGATCCAGCAGAGAAGTGCCTTGATTTCAGAGGCTCCCTCCCCCACAGCTAGGCTCTCATTGTTTTTTCCTGGGGATACATTTTCAGATCAGAGCCACAGCCTGCTGCAGATATAGATCAGCTTTGCGCATCCCACCATTCTCAGTCACTGACAAAAAATAGCTCTGGAGGGAGGAGGAAGATGTTTTCAGCTGTTTTCTTCTCCAGTCCCTTACAGCCTCCCTTGCAATGAGGGAGAAGCCATTTTCTTACGTCCATGGCTTCATGTCAGAGTAACTGTTTTCTTACTCTATGGAGCCAGTAAATCTCCAGATGTGCCTGTAAGAGAAATTTAATAGTAGCCACAATACTCCATCAGCACCCTCAGCAACACAATCACCAGGCTCTCCATGGAAGAGCTGAAAGAAGCTGGCTGGCATATTACTTGTTTCCTTACCAAAGGCAGGGCAGAGAAGTGGCTGGACAGGTCCAGATAGATGCTTCTCCTAGGCACCACTGATACTCTACAGGGTTTGAAAGAACCACAGGAGAGGGACATTTTCCCAGACATGATCAAAAATGGATGGCTGGAAAATATGTAATATACTATTCTTCGATTTTCTCATAAACAGTAACTTTATTCTTCTTGAAACATTGATTGACATTTGATCCTGTTATGAACAATTCTAAGGCCTCCCCCACAGAGCATCTAAGCTGCATCACATTAAAGCTGTTCCTTTCTCCTTGCCTCTAGCATATTCCTAACATGTAAACAACTCTGCTGTGCACACAAGCAAAGGCACAGCTAGTTAGTGAAAGCTGCAGCACTAAGGGCACCATAGGAACCCATCCAATCCTAATAACCCATTAATTTCACAAGGCACTGTATTTATTAATTAGAAGCCAACTGCTATTAATGCAAATGTACATGTGAAAAATTGTCCCATTAGAAAAGCTGAAAGAATTATTACAGACTTATTTTTCAGGGATAGTCATGTTTCGCAGGCTTTGTTACCCCCATAATCCAAACACACATGAAAAGTCAGCCTCAATGATGGAAGAATTGTGACAGACTAGGAGAAAGGCAAGTGTCAGGAAATCCAGCAGGCTTACTGTCTGAGGATTTCAGTTGATGTGACACCACATGATAAGTAATATTCTTGTGGCCAAGTCTCAAAGCCCATAGGGACTATTTCCACTTCAGCTTAAGAAAAAAAAAATTCTCACTTCTTACCTCTTCAACAGTGCGGTAATTAGAAGAAGACACACTGTTACAAAAGTCACCAAAGTTAAATGCAAAAGGATTTCCTGGATACATATTTTGTGTATGTTAACTCTAGCTTTACAGGCTCTGGACCAAGAGACTCAGGCAAGCTGCCCTTGGGCAAATTTCAACAGCCAGAATCATCCACTCTGCTCCTACAGCACCATTGCTCAACTCGCAAATCTCTCTCCTCAGGCAAGTCTGCTGTGGTCTGGAGGAAACACAGGCCATCTCTGACGCCTATCTCATCTGTCCAGGGGTTCTGCAGTGATCCCACAGGAAAAGCAAATGTAACTGCAACTACTTGTCTTTAGGGACTTATCTGCATTAGAAGGTTTCCAGTGGCAGGAATCCAGAGCAAAGCGGCTCTGGAGTTGTGAACTGAATATAGCAACATTGCCAGGCTCCAAGATCAGGATCTAGAGCAGACCACGGTGCCTTGGGTGACCATTGCATTTGCACAGATTTTTTGCCTCTTTGGCTGAAACAAAACCTGGTGATTTCTTGCTGTCCTTCTGTCCACACCTACTCTGCAAACTGGCGCAAATCAGTCATGTCGCAACACCCACTAGCTTCCTTTGGCTTATTTCACACATTCAAAATGTTTAACTATGAATTCCAGACCCTGCTTCTTCCTTCTACGACACAAAGTATCACCCTAGTTACACATATCCTTCTCCTCTCCCACTTCTTGTCAAATTTCACTGCCCATACTGACACCAGAGCAAGTTTATCTACTTCAAGCTGTGAAATCATCCACTTCTTCCCAGCACCCTTCAAGAGCAAACTGCTTTCCTGTCCTCCTCTCTCTACAACCCAGCAGGTGAACACCCACTCACTCCAGCACATGAAGTTTACCAAAGCAGGTTTTACTGGAGTAAAACAAGCACTCAAGGAGGTCTAGTTTTATAAATAAAATTGCATATCCTTCCCTGCAGCCAAAATCTCATCATCTCCGCATTTTCCCTTTTCAGTCCTTTTAACATGAATTAAATTAAAAAAAGGCCTTCTCCTTCCATATTTTCTGCCCAGGCAAATGGTGGGTTTATTAAAAAGGTCAAACAATCTCTTTTTACAAAACTAACTGGAGTTTAACTCCAATGCTGTTCTTGCAAAGCCTAAAAACTCTACTCAAAGCAAACTCTTGTGCCACACAATAAATTCATAACGCGGTGCAACTAAATCATAACTTTTGACTACAGTAAATTTAAGTCCCCAGTTAAAGGAGGCCAAAGTGTATCACTATCCGCAAGGTGGAAAATTTAGACAAATCTTCACAGACTCAAGCCTTGAAGAGTGCAAGGGTCAGCAGCAGCAGCACCCTACATATCTTACAAAACACAATGCCACAAACACCAAACACCAGAAGGTTGTAGCTACATCTCAGTGCCCAATTGGCAGTCTTCTCCATTCTAGAGAAGCCTGATCAGAGACTATAGCCGAGCCATAGTTCAGGATTTAATGATTAAGGGCATGACCACTGCACTGAAAATGTAAAGCGTTACAGGTTTAAATTATGAATGATATTGACAGCTCAAGCTGAAATTATTACACGTCTTCATTCGCCTTTCAGGCTTATAAATAAATAAAAATGAAAGTAAAGTTGGAGAGTGGCTTTTTGTACACTGCCAGCAAACAAATGCCTTGATGCATGACAATGCACTAAACATTCGAGATTCAGTAACAAAAATGCCCAGGACTGCACATAGCTGCTTTTAATTAACAAAAAGGACAAACCCAGTTTATTACCTCTTCTAGGATCAGAATGGCAAGATCTACCTTGTCTCAAAGATCTGCCCCAGTCAGGAGCACTCAGCCAGTAACAATTTGCATCTTAAAGGATTTCAAAAGATTGCTGAAGCTTCTGTGCCTTTCATGAATTGGTTCTGATTGACCCTACATCTCTGACCTACTGCAGTTGAAACACCCCTCAAATAGAGAACATTTATGCTAATTTAAGTGGATTCAAAGGGTCCATTTACAGTCATACCTTCAGGGTCACACTGCAGTCTGCAGCATTCTTCACTTTTACCATTTTCCCAGCAGGAAAGCACCCCGGACCTAGGGCTTCCCGAGGGACACCCAGCTCAAATGCAAACCTACAGAAATACAAGTCCTTGACTGACAAACGCCTATTGAAGAAAAGCAAACAAATCTTTATGCAAGAAAGAAACCTTTATGCACAGAAACACCGAAAAATCAGGAATGCCATTACCCACGAAGCACCTAGCACATCAGTGCACCTCAGAAAGGTTATGAAGCAAGTATAACCCTAAAACATCAGAATAATGGGAACATTTGGCTCCTTCCAAGTGCTGTAACCTCATCAAAACACTCGAACCTAATTTGACATTTATATCTCTATAAACAATCTGTAAGCGAAAGCAAAGAAAAAACAACATTTGCAGTTCAGGAAAAGACATCAAAACAAACATGTCCACAGTACTCAAATGTTAAACTACATGTGGGAATCTGATGATCTTTTGAATGGCTGAAAGCTAGGACAGAGAGGAGAGGGCATCTTGTTTTTAAATTAATTATTAATCAATCTTTTCAGCCATCAAATCCCTGCAATGACTCATCCACTTGCTTTACCAAAGTCTAAGTTGTTATGGGAAGACCAAAATTCCACTGGAACATTATCCTCCCGAGTGCGATACTTAACCCTGCATATGAGAAAGGATTTTAGTAGATTCATTCCTCTCTCCCACAAAAAGATCACGTGTTCACTAAACCTGGAAAGAAAAATCACACAGACACGCACAAAAAAAAAAAAAAAAAAAAAAAAAGGCAAAAGAGTATGTAGAATTTTACATCGAGAGGAACAAGAGAAGTTAAAGTCACTCTCAGTTATTCATTACAAAGCCAGCATTCTTCTGGTGAAAGAGAAATCACATCATCAGAAATCCTCAATAATCATGCCATTAAACAATATAATTCTTTTATGCTCATTCAGATAGTTCCTACTGTCTGCAAAGGAATTTAGTTTTACAGAATCACGGCTTGACATTGAGTTATCTTTTAAGCCTACAAAATTATGAACTTGATCCTACACTCCACATCCGTGAAAACCTCTTTTCAAAGTTTAAAATCTCTACTAAATAAACTGAGCTGCAAAACTGAGCTCAGTTGGTGATACCTATGTACAGAGCTTGCTCTTTTCCTGTGCTAAAATTATATCAGAACATTGCAACACATTTGCATATCTCCCCCACATGTAATTTTTTGCCAGCAGTAACAAGGAGACATCGAGGCTTAGAAAACGTACCAGACAGAGACAGAAGGAGAGGGTGGAGTTTCCTGCAGGAACACCCAGGCTGAAGTCCAGCGGCTCACAGGGAAGGTGCTGCCTTTCTACCCTCCCGATGCCTTGGTATCAGGCTCCCGCTTAGCAGTGTCAAATGTGAAACTCCACCCAGGAAACGAAACGCTTCCTACTGTTTCTCTCCTCTACACAGCCTCCTGGCTACTATCAGGAAAACTGGTATCACCCCACCCTTTTTCCATAAGAATGGCTAACATCTTTCCCCTTCACATGTTCAGCCTTGGAGCTACCATGCAATAGGAGGAGGAGGAAAAGGAAGCCTCAGCTGGGTCATCTCCCCCAGTCTCTCTTGTATGGTTTGTCTGGAAATATTTCTAGGGGCAGTCCACAGTGCTGCTGTTGATTTTAATCATGCAGAAGTAACATGAAATTCACATGACTACTGTCAGTTTTCCAGCCACACAAGTTTTGCAAAAACATCAATTAAAACAATCTGATCTTCCAGCTTTTACCTAGCAAAGCTATTTAAAAAAAAAAAAAAAATCACAGAGGTAAGCTGACCTTTTGGAAACACTGGTGCACTGTTATTCTCAGAAAAGCTTTTAGTTAAAAAATAGAAATGTTGACAGCACTGAAGATTTCTGACACTTTACTTCCTCATAAGATGCCAGTATTTAAAAGAAAAAAAAAATTAAAAAATTTCATTGAGCCAAGTAAAAGTAAGTAATAGAAAATTACCATTAATCACAGGAAAATACCTGACCTGCCATGAATAAAGTGTTACTAAGGTGTGAGAAAGAATTTTAGAAGTTTTAGAAGTCAATAAAGGAATCCACTGTTATCCACAAGGTGTGCTCCACATTAGAAATTCTAACTTGAATGCTCAAATTGTGTGTAGCCATGGTCTTCCCTTTGATTCTTTCCAATGGCCCATTTTTACCAGTCCCACCCTACCACGACATCTCAATGGCAAAGCTCAGTTAAAATGCAAGTAGAACAAGACAATCTAAAACTCAGGAAAGTCTTAAATATTAAGGAGGAAAATGTGAAAATGAGCCCATAAAAGTGAGACAGTGTAACAATAACTGATTAAATACAATACCCCTAAAATCATTAATAGATGTTCATTAACGAACATGTTAGCTGCAGGGAAAGTACCTTTGTAACATAATTTGATGAAGACCCACCTGAAAATAAATCAAAAAAGGAAAAATTATTTTTATTAGTATCAAATGTACCATGTACACCCCACATATAAGGGGTAAGGTACTACTCTAGGAAGCAGGTTTTTAGACACCAGCATACTTAAGATCTAAATTACCACGGACTATGGAATGGAAAAATGCAGAACCACATGAAAGGAAGGCAAACCCTGCTTACAAAACAGCAGTGAGTCAGCTCCTGAGGACTGGCCTATGACTGCTTTGAAAACAAGACGCACACTCCTTATGCGCCCTCCGGTTGTACAGAATGAAAACGAGCCCATCCCCTAAATATGCTGTTAATATGGTAGATGACATTGCAGAAAAGGTGTCAAGAAACATCAGTAACACCATTTAACCCACTCAAACTTCAGAAAACATTTTCAATCAGTGCTGATCCACAAAGCCTTTTAACCCTACACACACCTATTCACAACTGGTGCATTTAGTAATAAAGAAACACTCATATCCCTGGCCTCTGATCAATCAGTAACAGCTTATCTTGGGGACACCTCCAATTCTATAAGGTCCTTGAGATATTTTCTTAGAGAAACTTTTTCTAAAACGCCATAACCCTTTAGCCTGTCTAGTTCTGTAATCAGACTATCTAGAAAGCCAAGAATAAACTTCAAGGCTTTGTGACAAGCTGTGAAACCATTACTATTAATAAGCCATTTAATATCATATGGAACAATAAGTACCATGACTACTCCAAGCATTTATTTAGAGAACACAACTATATTTGCTTTCACTCAAAAATCAAAGATAAATTGTGGGTTTTCACAACCCGTTTCTCTCTTAGCAAGTGCCCTTGGCTACAAGCAGCTCTCTCCTCGACCACATTATAGGTCATTTTTTTGTTATTGTTTAGGGATTATCTGGGGGCTTTCTGGTTGTCTGCCCTTTTTTGCTGTTTAGAGATTTTATTGGTGACTGGGGCTTTTCACGGTATATTGATTATTTCTGAGGGAAAAAAAATTACACACACTCAAAGAATTAATGCAGCACACATGCACAGCAAAAAAAAGGTCCAGTAACTCGGCTCTATCAATATTACTTCACTGACAAGCATTCAGGTGCTGACAACTGAATATCATACCAGCATACTCTGAATGGAAGCACCCTGTCCAACCTCTCTGAGAGAACAGAAACCTTGAAACCAGCTCATTTCAGGGAAAGGATTAAAGGCTGTTTTTTTCAGGTGTCCTTCTTGCACACTGAATCCCTCTGCCAGACATTGCAGTTTATCATTGCTAAACACTTACACTGCAGAAGTACCTAGAGACCTCAAGTAGGTCAGGGCTTCAGCATGCAAAGTACAGAACTGATGCATAATACTTGACAGCCCTTGCCTCATCATATTTTTCTATTTCAAGTGTTTATCTTCCCACAGCTATTTGAACAACCCACACAAGCAAAAGAAAGTCAATGACACCGCAAAAAAAAAAAATCGTCCCAGTTCCACCACCAATGTATGTAAGTGCTATCCAACAGAAAAGGGAAACAGAAGTAGCTATGCCCGTCATTAGAGTATTACTCATAAGGATCTAGCTAAATGTCAAAGCAAAGCAGGTTTGGGGCTGTTTAGGTTGTCATAGCTCCAACTATTCTAACAAAGACAGAAATGGATATTGAAATAAAATTTGGTAAATATTTATGGATGAAAGCTCCAATTCTCCTTTTCCCATACCCTACATCCTAGACATACCCTTTTAATGAAAGAAAGAGTTTCCCAGTTGTTACCTTCAGATTGAACCCTGACTGAGACAGAGCAGGGGTGCAAAACCAAATGCAAAGAAAATTTATATAAGCTGCAGGGAGTGGAACTACAGCAGGGTTGCATACCTTGAATTAGCTCCATTAAAGATGAAAAAATATGAAATCTGAAATGAAGCTTAACAAGATAATGGAGTTCTGGCAACCTGATTATTTTCACAAGTTAACAGCCAGTTGTCACAGATTGTTTCAGTCTAAACACACATACCAGGACAGCACAATCCAGAGGAGTAGGCCAATATACTCCTATAAGATTAGTTGTGCTTTATGCTCCATGCTCTCTCTTCTCATATCTCCCTGCTTCATCACCACCCACCTCTGTCTTCCCAAATATTCATCCAGATCCTGCAGAGCTTACCCGCAGCTTCCCATCCCATTCCCACAGCTGAAAAGGAAAAACTGGCATTCCTGTGGACTTGAAGTCAAGTCACCACCACCGAGCTGCTGCCCACGGACTAGGGAGCACAGAGACTTGGGAAAAAAGCCATTACTCATCAACCAAAAGGTGCTCTCTGGACAGGGAATTGCCTAGTTCTATCACAGACCATTGCTTCTTGCATCTAAAGAAAAACCCACCTAACACCCTTATTTCCACAGCCCTCTCCGTCTCATCCATGCCACAGGAATGCCTGCTGCTCCCAACCTTTGGCAGCACTACCAGCATCATGGCAGGCAGCAAGTCACCACAACATACAACCTGCCAAAAAGGCAAAGCATGTGGGGCTGCCACATCCAACTGCAAAGTGGACAGCTGGACCCCAGAGTGCAGCTCTGGTGCCAACAGCAATCTGGGGGAGGTTTGGTGGGCGAGTGGTGGGGTGGCAGTTGAGCTGTGCCTCTAAAGCCCCAAACCATGATGCTTCCTCCATAGGAAAGAGGGAAACAAAAAAACTCCAAACCCGTGCAGTGCTCTCCTTAACTACCACAGAACTTCAAAACAGCACATGGTGGGGTAGGAGGGAAGGGGCTGCACAGGGTTTTCCTTTTGCACAAAATTTCTTCTTATGGAATTTCATTCCCCCCCAGTGCTTCAAACATGAGTAATGTTAACAATCATTAAATTCCTTACATAATTACTTGAACTGCCCATAAAAATTGTTCTGCAGTCTGCCTGAAAAAAACGTTTTACTTCAAAAGGTAGCAGAATTGGTTTATAAAGCAGAAAAAAAAGTCACTTTTTTCCCCAGCTCCTGCAGAATATAAGAGTTAATGGAATGGGAAAGAGACTTATGCCTTATTGATTAAAACAATTCTAATTATGCACAGAAGACCTTTCCATGTTTCCAATAATACACTGACCAAAAGCTACTCCATGAGATGCAAAGTCAGATAAGCAAAAGTTTGGAGTTCACTGCTCAGCAACAAATGCCAGAATTTTATATCCAATCACTGGAGGCAGTGGAATGTTATAATTGTAAGCATATTCTAGGATTTGAAATAACAAATAAAACTAGAGAAATGTATTATAAATTTAATTTTTTTCCAAAAGAGGCCCATAAAAAGCTGTGGACAGAGCAACACAATATTACAGCTAAACCACAGCAGAACTAAAATAATTGAGCAACAAAACTGTTTTTTCATTTTTCCCCCTCACAAATCTCTCTCCCCCATCTTTACTGTCTGAGGTGCCAGGCAATAATGTCACCAATATCTTACAGTACATCCTTTTTACCATCAGGTGCAAATACAGCATTACTAGACAACTTGTTAGGTGTTGGAAAGGCCAACTTTTCCCTAGCCCAATCTCTTCTGCGGTTCCTCAGTTGTTGGAAGTGTTTCACCTCTCTCTGAAAACAAATCAGGTACAGACAAGGACAGACAGACCGTAATCTTTGATGCTGAACTTCATTATGCTGATTTAGGGCTCCAGTGTTCATAGTCAGCCTCCAAGAGAACAAGCACTCTGTGATGGTGCTCCCTTATCCAAGAGAACATCATCTACCAAAGACAATGGATGAAGCTTGACGGAGCAACGTGTTGAGAATCTCTTCCCATCTATCCAAAAACACCTCCTGAGATTCCAGTCAATAACAGAGAGCAGGCAGGTATTTCAAAACAACATCATATTGTGTCAAAACACATGGCTAAGATTACTGCAGCCCACTGAATCTGACACACATCCAGTAGGAAACAGGTCTATACACATTAAAACAGGCACCAAGGCATTACTCTGCTGAAGGTTCAAAGAGAGCACTGCTGCATTTTGACCCTGCTCAGATTTTTCTGTGCTATAGCAAGTTCACCGACAAACACCCGTGAGCGCCGTCTCCTTCCTCCCCCGCGCTGGTGTCACCGCCTGCGGCCAGGCGGGGTTCAGGCTCGCAGAAGGACAAGCTGGCTGGAAGCAGCTCAGCTCACTGACATGTGGCTGTGGGGACTGTCTTCTGCCATCAGTAATGGACAACTCTCCTGTCTAGGCAAAGAAATATGAGAGCAAAAACAGTGAAAAGGACATCAAAGTAGGGCTATTTTCCAGCTATTTTCCAGTTTCTGTAACTAAGGATAACATTGAAAATTCTGCCGGGAGGACAGGAAGAAAGAGAAGATAACCTGACATGAAAATTGTAACACTGGAGCAAGATACACAAAAGTTCTTTTCATTGCAAAGAAGCAGTCAAAATGACATCTATATCTACACCTAAGGAAAACACTGCTTCTGCCTTGAGGTGTCCTTGGCAATACACTGTTGCAAACAAAAAAGCAGTTTATTATCATTTTGGAGGAAATTCAAATCAATTTAATTTATTTGTCAGTTAATAAAGTCCTAGTTACTGCTTCTGGTTTTGAAGACACAAACAGGGGAAACAGCCCTTGCCCTCCAATCACCTCACCATACCTGCTCCTGGAAGCGGGGCAACAGGGACAGCACTTGGTGCTTCCTCTGCTGATCGCAGTCCCTGCAGAGTCTTCTGGCTCCCTTGTGGCACACAGCAGGCATTTCGTTAATTGGGGAGCTGGATGGAGCCCGTGAGGGGCAGCCCTGCCCTCCCTCCCTCAGTCCTTGTGAGCACTGTGCCAACCACGGCCGACAGCAGCATCAGCACAAGTCGATACATGAGCAGGCAGAGCTGCAGGGAGCCCCTGAACATGGCAGGAGCATGCCTCAATATGGGTTAGAAGTTATCTGTGGGTAAACACAGGAAATGCTACCATTTGAACATATCTGGAACCTTCATACCACAGCCCAGGAGCTGGGGGACACTTTGAAACACAGAGTTCTTCAGGACATCCACCTTTTGTCTGCCCTTTGGTAGCCGTTGTTAAAAATTGATTTTCCTAAGCAAGTTGTATCAGGTCTCACCCTGGACCACAAGCTCACGCAGCTTAAACATACAAAATACGAAGGACCATCAGCACAAGCTACACCTGGCACTCCATGAACAGATCAGAGCAAGCTGACAGGTTACCTACCTCCTAATACTGGGTTCTGTAACAATATATTTTTGCTATGCATCAGCTCTCCATGAGTTAATTACAATTAAATCCATCAGATTTGCCTACCTCTTACATTGCACAGAGGAAACACATGCCAGAATGCCATTAAGGCAGGACACAAGAAATGAAAGAAAGTAAGTAAGCAAATCCACCCTTCCTTGGGTCCCTTCATTCCAGCTTCCAGAAGAAGGGTCGGCACTGCTGCTTATTATGTGCATATAGTAAACAAATATCTTATACAGACAAGTCATTCTGAAAACAAATCAAAAGCACATCAAGTGAAATGTGATCTAAAACAAGCCACTAATGTTTTAAGGATATCACTACTTCCCCTGGCACTTCAGGATGCTGCAGCTGCAGAAATTCCTCTGAAAAAATTTAAAAGAGCTTAAAGCTTATGCTCCCACAAAAAGAGGTTTCCAGACACAAATATACACACACACCCACCCACACACCGCCACAGTAACCAGACCAGAACACTAGCACAGGAAAGCCCCTAGCAACACTTTAACATTTTGTTCATTTAACTGTATCAGCCAATTTTTTTTTCTTGCTTCCCAATTATGCCAGCAAAAGCCTTACTGCAGAAGCCCTTCTAGTGGCTGCAAAATTTTTCTGCTGCATAAGGTTCTTTCACAGCACTTGGTTTAAGCAGCACCAGCAAAAAAATTCCTCTTGTACCAAGAGAGGCACTTCTGGAGGAAGCGGTAAGACAGGTAATGAAAGCATGCAGGTGGGAAGTGTGAAAGCAAAGGAGAGCATTGCATCAGTTGAGTTTACATTACAGCAGAAGAAGGGAGGAAGCAGTAACTGCCATCACACCATGTTAGTGCCAGCAGAAACTAAACTGCAAAGTCACAACACTTCTACAAGAACTAACAGCAAGAAAACACTGCAGCAGGTCAGACTGACCAACTTTTACTTTGATAGGGGTGACATTTTGTTCTCTATTTGGATTTTTGTGTCATGTTTTGTGTAATGTAGAATCTTGAGAAACAAACATTGCCTGAAAACATAAGTGTAACCCATTCCATTTATGTCAAGCAGATACTAATCCTATTCCCCCCCAAGAGATAAAGTTGTGTTAACTGTTTCACTACTGATAAGATACTTAGCATCATTTCTTTGCTAAAACCTACCTCAACTCCATTTGTAAAAGCCTCTTATAAGCAAAACCATCCATGTATTCCCCATCCAGTAAACAACTTTTCCACTCTTCCTAAAGAGCATCCTTATAATACAGACTCATCCTGACTACATGAAAAGTACTCAATACTAAGAATAGAGAAGTGGGGGTTAGAAAACAACAAAAACATTTAAGACAGATTCAGTACACTTCTAAAGATTTGTTTGTCTATGTTTCCACTCAAACATAAATCTTTTCTGTACTCCCTCCCTTTGTTTTTTTAAACCCCAGATCTGCTGCAGGTTATCCAGCCTGCCACATCAACACAGAAACCAGTAAGGCCTGGCTGTAGAATTTAGGTCAGCTTGTCTGTGGAGTACATAAGGTCTTGCACACAGCCATGAATTTCCTAGTAATGCTTCAATAATCCCTCTTCATCCTGCTATGCAGCTATTTCACTAGTAGCTGCTAGCTCTCCTCTAACTCCCTAACAAAGACTCTCCACAGGAGGGATGTTTGCAGGCAAATGAGCCACTATCTCTTCCTTGGGAAGCAGGAAGCTGGTTGTTGAATCAAATAAATGCTGGTTCTTATTTCCCAAGACAAAAAAAAAAAAGTGAAGTATTCCCAATGCCTGCTAGAAAAAGACTCTCTTTAACCACACAAAGAAAGATACAGTCAGACAGAGACGGAAATTACCTCTAGAACGTTAGGAATAATTTTCTTAGCAGATTATTTAAACAAATCCTCGCTGCTTCCACTTGGGCAAACAAATAAAAAAATAACAAAAGTGTGACCAATAAATTCAGACAGTCTAAGCAACAGATGCTGGTATTTCTGGAGAGAAAGCATCACTCAAGGTAAAGAAACACTGCCTCTTCAAAGAATTCTTCCCTCTAAAAGTGCACTGCATGCCACCGTCAACCCCAGCCCACAGAAGCAGTGGCTCGGTTCTTAAGGGATCTCTAAGGGTACATACAAATATGCAAAATATTTTCAGAACATGGTCCTCAGAGCAGAATTTCCACATAAACTGGAAGATAAAGTTATATAAGAAAAAAAACAAAACCAAATCAAATACAATAAATCTTCTCTGTCTTCATACAAAATGAGCCCAACTAAATCTTCTTAAGTATGACAATCTGAAAGATGTGAATGTAAGAATAAATATCAGTTTCCAGGGACAGTTATGGAAATCTCAACAAATAAAAACACTGTTAGCAAGCTGACAGTCAGTTTGTCTTAAAACCCATCAGCCTGATACCTCTCTGTGCTCCATGGTTCCCACATAACACTGTGCTCCTCAAAAGCTGGTGCTTAAGTCTCCCTACTAGAAGAAAGAATAAAGCTGAGAAAAAACTCTTCCCCCTCAATTGCTCTTCAACATTCAAACATTTCTTAGGAGCATTCCTAGTCCATTCTTTCCAACTCACATGTAGCCTGAAAACAGGTATTTGCAAACACATACCGAGTTGTACTGCACATTAGATGTATAAATCAAATACCCCAAAAACATTTGTTTAGGGTTACCTCAGATCTGTTACAGAATGCAGACACATAATATGCACCCATGCTAGGTCCACAGATGATGTGGCTGTCCTTACTGGGCCACTATTGCATCACACATGTTAGCAAGACCTTTTAAGGAACTATTTTTATAACTGATGATCATCCATAACTTCACCTTGGCATCAGACAACTTTTGCCATTACTGGCCCAGTACCTGATCAGGCTGTGCTTCTCCACCTTCCTCCTCTGGCTTCAGCTGGGCTGAGTGCTGGCTCCTGAAGGCTCCAGTGACAGGAATACCAAGCCAGGCTCTGATGGTCACTTTCTCATTTTGATGAACACCACAGACTCTTCCTGTATAAAAACAAACTGCTGTGAGTAAAACCGGCCAAATAAAGTGTTCATGGTAGCAGAATGTCAGAGGAATGCTACTCTGCAACATAGAAGCAGAATGTTAGTCATCCTTTTGCTGACAGCACTCCATCTCTGGGGAAGACTTAACACATTCTTATTTTAATAATTTCAGAACTACTCTAAATGAGTTGTCCTGTTCTTGCTGAGCATAGATCCCAAACCAGCAATTTGTCATTTCCCACATATTTTCTTAAACATATTGGCTTATCCTAACTTAACCAAGAACACTGCTATTTCTACGTCATCGCTTCCCTACACCACCACAAAGGCCAGACCCAAACCCAGTGATGTGGTAGCTGCACCCTGCGCATGCTACACACAACCACTGTGATCACACTTGAACTGCTGCATTACAGCAGTACACCAGCCCAGCAGACCATCTTGAGTCAATGAGCTGCTTGGAAAAACCTCAGGAAAACACCTCTATACTCCAGGATGAACAACAGAGAAAAGGAATGGAATTCTGCCCCTCCCTCTGCAGCCCAAAACTTCCAAGACTCAGCATGGCTGCCTCCACCTCCAGAGCTCTGCAGAGCCTGCAGATGGAAAGCAACAACTCAGCAAAATGAACAGCCAGACTACAGCAGGTAATTCATGAATATTTATTTTAGTTTGTTGCTTATTAAGTATGCCTTGTTATAAATCAAGTATTTTACAGTAATTGCCTCCAATCAACAAACACAGGGAAAGCTGCTATGTAAACTGAATCTGCTCCATATCCAAAAGGAGTGCCCTAACAACAGGTAGGATGCTACAGGACTCTTGGTGTGCAGCTGGCTGCCTTGCTGCCCCTCTCATGTCTCTCCTGCCCTGGCTGCACCCCCAGCAGCACTGCTGCGTGCCCAAGGCCTTCCTGGCACTGCAGATCACAGCACACTGTGCCAGGGTGCAAGCATTAGCATAGCAGGCTCTCACTGCAAGGCTAGCCTGCCCAGTTACATGGAACAGGTACAGCAGCAGCCCCCAGTGTGGAGGATGCTCCACAGCCAAGGCTCAAAGGCAGAGATGACCAGCTGCATCCCCTGCTTCAGCTGCAGCCCCCAGCCCAGCAGCAGCCACAGAAGAGCACAAGTCTGCACCAGGCACCAAGTGCAGTGCACTCACCCACCCGAGCTGCTCCCTAATCACTGCAGCAAATAACAAAAACCTACCCCTCCAGACACATTTCACGCTTAAATTTTTTCTGAAGCTTTTTCAGGGCTGGCACCCAGTGACACTCAGAAGCACACAGGAACAAACCCCGTATTAGGCTTTCCACTGAGAACATTTCAAAGGTCAGCAGGAACCTGCTGTTCCCAGTTCTTCTTAGCAGTGGAGACCCAGGATGGGGAAGCCACTGTCAAATCCTCAAATAAAATATGCCTCTTATAAAATTTTCTTCTTCAAAGGGGTCAGGGTGGTCAAGTGGTCTCAGGAGAAGTACATCCCTTTATGCAGCATTCATCACCATAACTGGAGTTTTCAGAGAATGTTGGGTTTTAAATACTTGGAGGAAAAACGCTGTGACTAGATAATCTCCAGTCCATCGCAAGTCAGCTTCAGAACAGATCTCTGGATGGTACTTGAGATGTAACAGAAAATGCTCTCATAGCCACAGGGCCATTCACCTTGGCTGTTTCTGTAACGTTTTTTTGTCACAAGGTCAGAGACCTACCTAGTATGGGCCTAAACAAAGCTCACCACACCCTCCAGTCCCTCCTCAGCAACCACCCCGAAGAGAACAAACAGTTTCCGAAAACAAGTCAAAGGCATTCCCACTTCTAAAGTAGGAGGGTTGTGTTTTTTGACATCATATCAGCATTAAAGAAAAGTGTCTGGGGAAGCTAAACACCACCACCATCACAGTTGGTAAGGCATGGAAGAACAAGAGAGCTTGTCTTCAAGAAGAGTCACAATCTGAAAGACTGTTGAGGTTCATCACCACCACCCTCCCCTTCCCAGAGCAGGCTGAGCACAGGGGTTGGATCACACCTGGTGGAGATGGAAGGAAATAACTGACAAACACTTACAAAATTTTGGTCTAAAACAAACAAAAGAAAACAAAAAAACAAATCAAAAACCAGTCTAAAGCAAAAATTCTTACATAAATCACAGCCAAGACCAGTGAGGGAGTCTTCCCCGCAGTTCTTGCCACAAAAATTTTCATGGATTTTGTTCCCAATCCCATTAGACATATTCTCACTTTATGCTACTTCTTTCACCTCCCTCTCCCATTTTTGGAGTGACAACCTCAATCTATTAAAACAAAGCAACATCTTTCTTACAGGAACATCTGCTCTGATACAAGAATACACACACAATGGTCTAGTCAGTATGTGGAACAGGAGATAAAAGAGAAGTGATACACGTGCTCCTTATTTAAAGCCTGTCCCCTCTGGCACTCATTCCCTTCAATACTTTTCTTTCAGGGCCCTACAGCACAGACTTACACCCCATTTACACTGGGGTGTTGGCATCAACCAGTGCCAATTTTCTCTGAATCACAGCCAGGCACTTGGCACGTCAGGCATAACACGTGCAACCTCCAAATGCCACGTCCTATATACTGTAGCCTACATGTGGCTGCCTTCATTTGTACAGTCACTTGATCAAAGATCTTTTCCACTAAGGAGAACAATACTTCTGATGCATTTAACAGGGATTGCACTTAACAGAAAAACAATTATTGCTAACAGAGTGAAAAAAACAGACCATGCACTTGGAGCAAATTATTATGAATTCCGTAAAGAAAGGAGAAGAGAAATCAGAGCATTTTGGAGAAGTAGAAATTTGTGGGGAAAAAAAACAAAAGCCACCTCAGCTAATTAAATAAGTGAAGCAGTTCCCGTCATTAGAGGTTTAATATCAGCACAACTGAGTAATTATCAGTTCTACGTGTATCTCCAAATACCTAGACAACAGCAGACATTTGACAATCACTTCAGTTAAAGCACCATCTTCCTCCCTTGCTGTTGCGTAAGAAAAACAACAAACCACCATACGGGAAAAGTGTCATGCCATCAAGAGAGAAGAAAAACCCCAGTACAGAAACATACTGTAGAAGTATTGTCAAAAGTAGCATGTAACCTAACCAGATAAATATTAAATTTTGTTGCCATCTCTGAGTGAAGTTTTGCAATCAGCTGAAGCTGATCTGTGGCCACCCTGCTATTTAACATTCCCGCTCTCTCCTCTGCTGTGTGCCTGAGAGAGGCGTCTTGCCCAAAGATGAACTTCCCCTTTCAACAGTAGTGCAAGCTCAAATTTGCTCCAGCTGGTCTTGAAACCACAGTCCCTTTGGAAAGCACCTTAGGTATTGCTCCTGCTCCATGGGAGGCTACAGGATCTGCCGAGTTCATTGCCCACTCTAGGGCCTCACTGCAGCTTTTCACATGACACCCAACACCCCCTTTATTTCAGGAGCTCCCTGTAATTCTTTCCTTCTCTTTGTAGTCATCTCCTCTTCCCCTCTCCATGACTCGGGCTGTGTGTCAACTTCTCCCTGCTTCCTCTCTTCTGCTGCTGAAGGCAGGAACATAACCAAGACATCAACAAATCAAACCTTGCTGGTCAAGGAAGCAAAACTTCTACAGGCAACTTGGTGTTTGACATGTAGGCAGTAAGAGAGGGGGCTGCTGCTGGTAGCTTTGGCGTGTTCTTCAGCAGACAGCAAGCCAGATGTAAGATCTTCCCAGTTCAGACAGCAGGGCGGTAAATAATCAGAGACTCAAGAGGCCTTAACACGGATGAGGTGACAGAAATCAGCAGCTATCAGAGTGTGGAAGGCTGTCATCCTTTCTTCATTCACAAAACAGCAGAGAAAGAGTACTCTGTTCCTTGCACTGACCAGCTGCACACCTGTTGTGCCCAGGCTGCTCTGGGCCACTGTGCACATGGACAGACCAGAACTTTACAATGCAAATCAGGCACCTTAGGTCAAAACCAGGCTTGTACTAATTCAACCCATAAGCTTTAGGTACCCATCACATTTGCTGTAATGAACACAGGCTTATTTTGCAAAAATTATTTTGCAACAGGCTTTCAAGCTGAGTGCAAACTGGGAGAACTTGGCCATTCCACTCTGAGCATGAAAGCACCGCTTCCAAGATGAGATGCTCTCAGTCAAACAAACAGAAGTCATACACTTTCCACATGCAGAACAGTACACAGAACCTCATGCTTTAAGATTTTTATATTTACTCACACTTATCTCAACAATTTTATTATCTCCTTTTCTTTGCCACAGTGTTGCTGCTTTCTTTTGTACTTTTGCTTGCCTCTCAAGTTTTTATTTTCAAGCTTTACTATCTTTGTTCTCCTGTAACTCTGGCCCCAGTTGCTTCTTTCTTTAAAATCTTTCTGGGTTAAACCGATCAATGCCAATAAACGCACTTAAATTTAAATCTAGGTACATCTTAAATCAACTTACATTAAAAATAAACAGTGTAAACACAAATTTTAAACACTGGAAATAGAATCTTGTCCAAACCAGTGCATTTTTCATTTTCCTGATTTATTATTTATATGATTTTGTCTTTCATTCAGTCCACTCCTTTTTCCAAGAACCACTTTTCCTCTATTATTTTTCTGTTAGATCCTTTCCTAAATACTTTCACTTGGGACACCAGCGCTGATTAAACTCACATTTTCTGCAGCAGAAACAAGCATTTATGTATCTGCATTCCTCTGTAGAGCCTACAGAGTTGTTGTCAGAAGGACAGGAAAGGAGAAGAGCAGAACTATCAAGCCAGTCTTCCCTTGCCAACGAGGTAAAACTGTGAAGAAACTTAGTATGGGTTATAAAACAACAAACATTACTTTAAAAACTCAAGAGCAAAGTTTCATTTCCCCTTTTTTAGTTTCTCTTCTAAGCTAGGTATGTCAGGCTTTATTTCTTAATTTAATTAGTCAGAAAGCAAGCATATAAAAGTTTCTGGATGGCAGCCACTGAGAGGAACCCTGTATGTAGACTTCTCAGTTTGTATTTTTAAAAACCAGTCAGATTAACCGTGAAGTCTGGTTCCTCCGAGCATCTTTGATGAAGGCAATTGCTAATGCATGTGGAAAGTGTGTAACCATAGTGGTGCCTGCAAACAAAACAAGCTAGTGCACCACCTCTAACACTTCTCACTCAAGTTTCAATGCGAAGACTGTCAGACCAAAGTAATTCTTACCCTCCCTTTCCATGATCTGTACACAAACTACCATTTACAAATTTTCAATATGGACTTCTTTTTTAATTATTCACTGACATTTGCATTGGTTTAGTGGACAAATTTACACTGAACAATCCAAATGACATCAGTTTAACAATGTGTTCCTCTGTGCAGGACTGCAAATGCAACAAAATGTCTATTACATAACACTTCTGTATAAAATATTAATATTAGCTTAGGAAGCTTTTGAACTGAAAGGTTATTTTAAATGATTAACAAATCAGTGTTGTATAAGCTTGATTATTTAATCAGTGTATTTGAGACAGACAACAAACCATACATTTTATTGACACAATACAACAAAACCAACTTCCTATGTGCACACATCAAAATATATCCATCTCCAGCACACACACAGCTTCAGCAAGCCTGTACTAGGGTAACTGCAGGCACCAGTGTTTTTTATACAACTTGTTACACCAGCTCAAAGTGTGTAAGTTTCCTTTCCTCCCTATCCTGCAACAGCTGAAAAACAGACAGATATTCAGATTCATATTCATATACACATATGCACTTGTCTTCTTAGAGCTATAAATCCAAGCTGGAAAAATCACAACAGCAAGAGAAAAGTGGCTCAAACAAAGCCCACACAAAACCCCCATTGTTTTTAGCAATCGTGTTGGTATCTGTGGCATTGGCAAGACCTGAAAACACTAGAGGTGTGGCAGCCCTGGCTTCTGCAGGACCCAAGGGCAATCAGGAATACCTTTTATAGAGAAACTTATCTCAGTGCTGACTTATAAAGAATGAAGTTCACGGGAGGAAAAAAAGACAACCCTACATCTTGGCTGAGGCTTTGTAGCCACCAGGTTACATGGGGACAGGTAGGAGCCCGTCTCGCTGCTTTATCACAAGGGCTATAAAGAGCCTTCATGTTTGGCTTTTTCCTTTCTCCGTGTATCTTTACGTAATGAATCCAGAGATGGGGGTCATCTAGAGTATCACTGGTCTCCAGTAGACAGTCTCACTGTATTTATAAGCTCCATGTGAGTGCCACAGGTCAGACATCTAATACAGAAACAGACATCTGTATTTAGTTGGCCTCATCCATGGTCTAATCATCCAGGTAAATCGTCAGATGTGACTTAGACAGA
The DNA here is from genome assembly GCA_013397135.1 of Pachyramphus minor. Classification (NCBI taxonomy): domain Eukaryota; kingdom Metazoa; phylum Chordata; class Aves; order Passeriformes; family Tyrannidae; genus Pachyramphus; species Pachyramphus minor. Next base: position 1,158,998 of record VYXB01004616.1, read on the forward strand.
AAAATCCTCAGCAAGTGAATAGAGAGATTTTAAACCTCCAGTTTAGGAATTGTGCAATTTTTTTTTTTTTCAAATTTATGTGCACAGCAAACAGTTTGAAGAGATACTTGATTGGAAAAGTTAACAACAGCATTTGATGATCTGTTATGCCCACCCCATGGGTCTGGGAAATCTTCCATTGCAACCTCCTGGTCTTCAAAGGAGACCTTCATAAGACAGAACACCTGACATGACCGACTCCTGACAAAAAGACCATATACAGAGAGGGTGCTCTTTTTTAAAACACTAACAAGGAGCAAGGCAAGTACCAGATCATTTCTTCTTCTACTGATCACACAATACAAAATGGAAGACCATAATGAATAAAGGTAAATACTATCCTCACCCACTACTGACGGTCACATGCTTTTCAGCTGGGTTATTTTTTCCGGCTTCTTAATCAGTTACCTTCAACTAAGAAAAGCTCTCTGAAAAGAAAAAATCTGAGCAACAACTATCTTTCCTCTGCCTCTAAGGGTGGCTGTATTTTACAGCATGATCGCTTCTCAAGTCTTGAATATCACAACTACTTCAGTCTCAGAACAAGTCACTTCTGAAGAAAGAGCTCAAGGGGAAAGAAGGAAAATTAGTTTTGAGGCCACATGAACAACGTGTTTTTGTATCCTGATTTATACTTGAAGAGGAGGAAGAAGAAAAACGAAGGTGTTTCTTTTAAAATGGTTCCAACAAATGAGTCCTTGGCGCAGCCATACCCTCTTCCCATGCTACTGCTTTCTTCCAAGTGTTGGGCAGAAGTGGCATTTTGCTGGCTTGATTCCATGAAAACAAGCTTTCTCCTTTCAAAGATATCTCCCTGAACACTGGCAGCTGCTACATGAATGTCTTTTAGCTTCTCTTCCTATCAATTTCCTGAAGGGGGACAGGAACCTGTTCTTGCAAGACTGGAAGAATACAACTGAAAGGAACATAGAAATACATGAAAAGAGCTTAATATCTTTTAATTAAATAAATTTGTGGTGAGAGAAAGATTGAAGCAATGTCAGTTCAAATTAACGATGTGGAAATTAGTACTACTGATGGTATTAGTGAGTGCCAACTTGACTTGTGACGCACTTTTCTTTTTAACATGCCAAACCCAAGATCATTCTTAAGAAGTTAAACACTAGAAATACTGGCTTTGTTATGTCATAAATTTGTTTGGAATCTCTGAGGGAAAAAATCATTTGGCAAGCAATCATTAGTACCTATTCTTTATTATACAGTTAAAAGACAATTGCATTCAGTTTGCTCAGGCCAAAAGATCTTGAGCCAAACCCACCCGCAACGCAAGCAAGTCAAACTTTTAAAAAATATAGCTCAAGTGTTCTCAAGGTGAAAGGCACAGAATAGCTTTGAAATCCTAACTACAATCTCTTTTACAAAATATTATGCTGGTAAGCTGCTAGAAAACTGTATTTCACAAACAACCTTCTTCACATCTCAGCCCTCCATAGGCCCACAGCACCTCAATACCATGGCCAAGAATAAACACTTTCAAGATCAAGCACCTTTACTGCGACCCTAGAAAGCCTTATGCATTTATGTGTACCCATGAAAGTACACATACATGGAAAATTAATCATGGACATAAGTCTTTGCATGGTGAAGTCCACAGACTTTTCACTGTTTGTTATTAAAAAAAAAAATGTTTAAAATGTCAGCTATGCAAAAGCACAGACAAGTCTTTATCTAAATGTAAGGTTTCTGCAGAAAAATATTTCCATGTTTCTTAAATCATCAATAGCTTTTTATTTTTATGTTGGCTAGAATATAATCTTCCCACCACCAACAGACGTAAATGAATAAATAAAACAGAAAGGAAAAAAAAGGAAAACAAATCAAGAACTGTACAGCCCCATTTCAATGTTAGCAAGAAATGGAGAAATTTAAGCAGCAGAAACTGAAATGTTTTGTTCTTTCCACTTAATGTTACTATGTTATTATATGTAACATTTGAGTATAACATAAATATTGCTAATTATGTTTTATCAATTTTTAGAGATCTACAGCAACTTTATGAATTAATTGGAAGATAAAGACCGCTTTTTTGAAAGGAAATTAAAAACCTTCAGAGTTCATTATTTTGTAAAATACTAACTCTGGAACTCCCTTTTTTTTTTTTGCACTCAGTTGACAAACTTGTTTACTGAGTTCTATCATGTTCCTCCATTTGTGACTCAAGCTACTTCTCAGCAAAACAGCCGTCAACAGCTACACACTGATAAAGTGCTTTAAGCCTAAGAACACTAATTCACCCTCAGTGATCACAGTATCCATGGGCCTGCATCAAAACCCTTCTGTAGCTCTTAGAGGTGCAAAGGGAGACCCTGGGCTGACGTGCTGAGTCAGCACTCTGCCAGTGAGGCATCCCAAGCCAACAGGACCTGACACGGCAGCTGGTGCCATAAGAGAACACACCAGAGGAAAGAAACTCAGCCAGTGGCATAGGGCCTGATTCAAAGGTCACGTACTGCCACTGGCTTTAGCAGACTTTGAATGGGACCTCAATACACAGAAGGAATGGCAAGACCTAGAGAATTTAAAAGAATCAACTTCAATGTAGGAAATTTCAATACAGTCACTTCTGACTGAACTGCACCAAGCCACAACACACACAGTTGCAAGTGCTTCCTCCCTATCCAAGCATGCAGTCAAGAAAGCTGTCCACACACAGGAAGCACAGTTGTCGTACCTCCATAGCACCACTTATGTATTGCTACACAAGAGAAGCAGGCTTGTCTAAGGCAACAGGCACACAGGGCTAAGAAAAAAATGGATTACAAGAACGATATTTCATGTGTCCAGCTATGTGTCAGGGCAATGTACACTAGTTAATCTTTCCACGGCAAGCACCTGAGTGCTTTCACTCTCTTTGCGTTGTTATTATACAGGTTGGGTCCTATTAATAATTACCTTCTTGTGACGGCAGCACACAGACTTTCTCCGTTGCTGGCACTGCTGCTTTAGAATTTCTTCTCCAGGTCTGAACACACTGGACAGATTACTGTCCCCTCAAGGATGTCAGGATGGTATGGATACCTATTGTGCATACCTGGACCTGACAAAATAAATGACAGCTTAATGCTGCTCCCCTCCTCACATTATCTCATGTAGCCGTTGTAAACTTTGAATCTTTGTATCAATCACAACTGCAAATAACAGCATCTATTTATTATATTCCCTGCTATTATGTGCAAGACACAGTAAACATGACAGGCAAATGTTTTTCACACTGAGCAAGATACAGATTTACTATAGTAAGTATGAGTATACTAAATATGCAATGCTTGCCCAGAGACACAGGAGAAAATTGTGTATAGTAAAGAATATAGCCATGGTAGCATATTCCTGGGTCAGGACCTCATAAATCAGTTTCAACTAACAATAGAAGGCTTATAGGGCATTGGTAAGGCACAAAGAATGAAGAGGATCCTGGCCTCTCAGTACAACTTGGTGAATTAATTTAAGATGACAATAAAGAGCCAATAACACAACACTAACCTTCTATAATACCAATCTTTACCCTAACTTTGAAAAAAGGGGGTTTCCTTTGCCTGCAGGAAGAGGGGAGGGGAAAAAAAAAACCACCACCACCAATAAAAACAACCAACAAAACAAAACAGAAATAAAAAAAGGAAGAAAATAAACCAACACAGAGAAAGGTACTTAGCTACACCATCTGGCATGAGAGAGCTTTTTTGATAGCTTAAACCGTGGGTTTAAAATCTCAGCATTGTTTCTGAAAATTTCTCACATCCTAAAGCCCTCTCTCATGAACACGGGGACACAGCCATTCCACACCTTCATTTTTAGAGGCAGAAAAGATGATCTTTTCCTATCATGGCTGACAGACACACTGCTGAAAAAACTCAACATATTTCTCTAGTTTCTAGGCTTTTGTAAAGCTGTAGCTGACTTATGAGCAGCAGGTACCCCAAAGTGCTCTCTGCACCAACAGCTAAGTCAAGTAAACATCACTTTCAGCACCACCATTACAGGAAGTACTGCTAAGACTTATTCCACCAAACAACAGGCTGGTTGCCACTACCGTCCTCCATTTTCAAGTCTGGGTAACCTACCTCATGGCTCTTACACATTGGGAGCGTCCAGAGGAGAAACTGCCACGGGCTGCTGGCATACAGTACACGTACAACCTGCATCCCCCCAGTGACCGCAGAACAGCTTCCCTAAAGGATGCTGGGCAAGTCACAAGCCTTCTGCGCCTGAATTCGTGTTTGTTTAAGAGCAGTGGCAGCACTTGTAACGGGGACGGGGGAGAAATGGAGGCTGCAAGACAGGAGCTGCTGTGCCAGGCTCAGGGATCCTAAATGAGCAGGAGTCGGTATTGCCACGTACTGGGGAGCAGGGGGAAGGGAGCAGACACGCCTCGAAGAAACAGAGATGGCTATCTGACAAGGGCTGGTTTTGTCCTGAAAATGTATTGACTGAAGCTTTTTGATGTATGCCCTGAGGCTTTATTGACTGGCTTGGGCCGTTTAATCTGCGTGTGCTGCAACACCAAGCACAGCTGACCCCCCACAAAAGCCGAAGAGCTGGCGGCCCCCACCCGAGCCGGATCCCACCTCAATGGCCTCGAAAGGGGCTCGCTGTTCCAGCCGCATTGCCCAGCAGCGCGCTGTACTCCCAGACCCGCAGCCGGGCCCCGCTGTCGCCACTCGCCCCCCGCACATGCGGGCGCGTCCTGCGTGGATGCGCATCCCGCGGGAAGCACCGCGACAAGACACGGTCGCCCCTCGGCGTCCCACCGGCAGCTGCGCCCCTGAGCCACACCGGCGCTGGCAGCAGCACCAGCGAACCAGCCCAGGCCGGTCTGCACGCAGGGACAAAAAAAAAG
>VYXB01004616.1:1164337-1217952 GCA_013397135.1 Pachyramphus minor
GCATGTGAGGGCCGGGCCGGGCCGGCCCCGCCCGCCCCTCGCCCCCCGCGCAGCCGCCGCGCTCAGGTGCCCGCGGGTTCCGCGCCCTCAGGGACGGGGGTGAGGGTCAGGCGAGTCCCAGTGCGGGGACCCCGGGAGGTGCCCGCGGGGCGCAACGGGAGCGAAAACGCCTGGTGGGAAAGCCAGGGGGTTGTTCTCGTTGTGCAGGTAAATGAAACCTAGTGCGTGAGGTAAATAGAACAGCGACAAGTTCAAATTGCGTGGTTTAATTACTAAAATATTACGTGGGGGGAGATAAAAGTTAATTTTCTTGTGTCTGCCTTGAGCCCTTGAGGGAACCAGAAAGTCGAAGGCGCCTTTAGCCTGGGCGGGGGGCGGCACCGCTGGGATTGCAGGGACGGATCCCTCCCCGGCGCCACAGAGGCTGAACACAGCGGGCTGAGGAAGCAGCCGAACTGACCCTGATCCTCACCCAGAAACCCATTAGAAACTTTTTCCCTCCTTTAACTGAAAAAGCACCGATATCCTGAAATACTTGTGGAACACTGACCCGACAATTTACCAGACCTGCGTGTCTTTTTAACTAGAGGTGGATGTAACCTATTATGTTTGAAACTACATTAGTCTTGATCAAGAATGGAATTGAAAAAAAAAGATACGAGCTCATCTTTTCCAAATTTTATTTCCTCACAATGATTTCTAGGAACTGGAAGAGATGGGGACTGATCTTTTGGTGCTTGTTCAAAATAGCTTTATGGCCCTTTAAAGACTGAGAATCTCCCCTTCATATTTTTAGATGCATTTTTAATCAGACCTTCTGGTCTAAATGACTGTACGACATATCTAAAGTTACAAATAAAAGCACATCTTAGCAGCAATTCACTTCTGAGACCAGAGAAAATCAGGCCAGCTTGTCCTGCTCTCAGCTGTTCAGCACTATTTTCATACCAGAGTTTTCATACGGTGGAGAATTTTAGCAGAGCTCAAATTTAGTCTAATGAGCTGTCAATTATTTTAAGCTTTGATTTTTAATATCTTCGTTTGGCCTTTTAGTTATTTTCTTCCCTGAGATCATGATCACTTATGTTATTTTTGGCTAGCATTTTAGACTTCACTGTTTCTTCAATAAGGTGAATTTATTATCTATTTATTTACTTCTGCTCTGACCCAGTGGCCAGGCCACATAGGGTGTGCAATACTGGGGCTCCACAGTGAGGGAGGGTTTATAGAGATAAAAGCAGTCCAATCTGGTAAACATCAAGGCAAGTGAAAACAGATAATAACAAGAGCTGCTGGCTGGGAAATCCTGACTCAAAGGCAGCTGGCAGAGAAATTCAAGCGGAAGAAAAAGGATTTTTTCAGATGCCAGAGCTGGTCAGAGCTGGCTGAATCTACATTCACTTAGCAATCAAGACACACTGCCAAGCTGAGGCACACCAGCAAAACAAACAAATAGCTCTGGGGACTTGAGAGAGAAGACACCTGGAACTGGGCAGATCCAGCTCCAATTAAGATTCCCTTTCTGCAGGGGCAAACACAAGTGTGAAGAACTTACCTCCTACAGAACATATGCTGGGTTACTTGTTTGTTTTGGTTTCTTTTTTACTTGTTTTGATATGTATTTAAAGGTAACACAAAGGAGTTTTAATTTAAAACTCTCTACATTCCTCCCTTTCAAACTTCTCTAGCAGAGACCTCTCCCACTGTCTCAAGTTTGGTCTTCCCTGGGCTCAAGCCTGAGCGCTTTTGGGCAGCTCTTTCTAGATTCCTGTCTCTGGCTCTGATCTCCTCAGACATGCTGAGGTCAGACAGAAGAGAGAGGAAGGGAGTTAAAAACCTGAAAGAGCTCCACTTGAGGCAAATATACATCCCAGCTGTTCTGTTATCCTGCTGTAGTCTATAGGGTTGTTTCAGCAGAAGTACAAATCGGCCAACTCCAAGTTACTTCATCTGATAAAACAGATGCCAGAAAAACAGAGGCAGTGGAGGGGAAACGGCTTCTTTCTACTTGCACAGTTTTGACGTTGGCCCTTTACAATTAAAATAAACTAATATTGTTATTTTGATCTGTGGCTCAAAGGACTGAATTAGTGATTACATTAACAAGCAGTAGCAATGCAGCCATATGCCTCATAGGATAAATTACTCCTGTTTGTTTTTACAACTGCATTTTAGTTTCAATTTTTTAAATTCCGTAACCTTGACTAGCCAAATATGCCATATTTTTCAACTTTATTGTTATCCCCATTCTCACATAATTTAAAAATTTTAGAAAAATCAGCCCTCCAACGGAGTTATGGCTTTGGCCAGGCTGAAAGCTGACAATTGATTCTGACATGATTTCCAGTTCTTTCCTTCTTTCATTCAAACAGCTGTCCTGTGCAACTCAGATATGCCTCCCTGACGTTGTCCAGTGGGTGTCCAAGTTCAGTCCAAGACAGCCAGGTGCAAAAGGAACACCAGCAGAAGGTGAACAGAAGGAAGAGATAGTGCCAAAAACAGATAGTGCCAGCAGTTTCTAGGCAAACAGTGCGGAAATTCCATACCAGGAAATATTTCAGTCCTGGCTTCGAGTGGGCTGACAAATTTTCCTCCCAAGCAAATTTAAGATGAAGGGGAATCTTAATATTGTAGATTGGACAAGATGACCTTTAAAGGTCCCTTCCAACCCAAACTATTCTATGATTACGAAGTAAATGAGGTTGTTATTTGGTAAGAAGTGTGGATGGCTACATAGAGCAGAGAGACAGTCAGGGAACTGGCTTTCCCCTCTCCAGAAACAGGGCAATTTGGCTTCGTGGAATGGGCAAATCTTGAAGGGGAAGACTCCAGTTTAAATAAGGAGGAGGATACATGAGTCATTTCATTTGGCTACTGGCCACCTGTTCTCAAGAAAAGAGTTTCTAAGTGGTGGACAGTTCGGCCTGTGGTGTTCATCCAGGACATGGGCAGGGAGATGGGGTTGGGGATGCAGTCAGACTTGTCAGTCCGCATCTGCCACTTCCCATCCACTCACCCACCCACTGGTGCCCCCTCTGCGCCACGCACCCTGCCACAGCAGCACTGAGGCTGACTTTCCAGGCAAAATTAGGCAACGTGTTGGCAGCTGTTTCATTGCCCTGCAGTCAGATGATGTTGGCAAGGGCCTGCTTTGTGTTTGCCCACAGCTGGCTGCGGAGAGCCTGTTGCATGGAGAGTCAACCATGGGGTGAGGGGTTCAGGGCCTCTGCTCTTCCAGAGAGGAGAGGAAAGCCTATCACCCAACGGCTGTGATGCTGCACTGCGAGGCTGTTGCATCTCAGTCTGCCCCATCACCAGGACACAACGTCAGAGCTTTCAAAAGTCCAACTAAGTTATGTCAGATAATCTTCCTTGAACTACCATTTTACTAACAATCTCAGAGATACTGAAGAAAAACAAAAAACCATGGTTTTCCACTATAAAAAGCATTGCGAAACTTTGTCCCCACAATGCTGTGTTATCACTTTTTCTGAAGACACTTCACTGTCAGCTTATTAGCCTGTGTGTTAAAAGCACAGTGACCTTTGGAGGCCTTGCGAGCCAGCCTGTTCTGTTCCAGAGCTGGGACTCTCCCAGTTTCTGAACTTTCTGGCTGGAAGAAAAAGTCACTCCTTACCTTGTCTTTGTGCTGAAAAGAGAAGGGGTCTCTATATCTTAATCATCATCAGAATGACTGTTTTAGATAAACAGCAGTTTCTTCCCCCTTCTAATTATGTCCAGAACTCCACAACATGCACATGAGTTCTATTTAATTTGTGATAATACAAATGCAGTCACAAATGTGCAATGTGGCTGTCTAAACATGGAACAGAGGTTTGGGGGATGAGGCCTTATTCTTAGCAAGTACCTCTGTATTTTGAAACAAGAGTGGCAGCCATGATGGTGTTCATTATAAGCAGCGTTGTGTCATCATGCTGCAGCTCAGCAAAGTTTTTCAAGCGATGGCAGGAACAACCCATGCTGGCTGCTGCTGTTTACACAGAAGACCTAGTTTTCACGAGTTCTCACATTTCATCCAGTGGATATACCAACAGATGGCAAATCTGTTTCATTCTGTACTTATCAATAAAGGACTACAAATTCACAAAACACATAGCATCATATGAGATAGAAGGGAGGCACGGCAGGAAGGCAGGAAACTGTGCTGCAGGCACAGTTGAATTTGACAGAAGCAGGAATAAGATTGTGCATTGCTGCATCAACACAAATAGAGCCTGTGTCAATCAGATGTAGTGTCTGCTAACACAGCATCTTCATATTCAGATTCCAGCTCAGCAGTACACCAGGTTAAGAACCACCACTCAGGTGCTGAATATCTTTAGAGCCAGTGGGCTGGGAGTGGAGGGCTAGTTTGTGTTAGTCTACTTAATCTAGTTAGCTATTCTTGTTTTCCTAATTTTGCACTTTACTACTTCTATGATCTCTACCTCTTCTGCTCATCATGGTTTCTACACACACTAAATGCTAAGCATGAAGACTGAATAGCAAATAAAACTTAAAAACCTGTCATAATCAGAATTAGCAGGATAAGACCAAGAGAAGCTTTTAAGCAGTCACAGTTTGTCCAGCACTGCTCACCAGAACAATTTCCCTGCCTCCGCCGGGACATATCAGTCTGTTATTTCTTTCTTCAAATCATGCCTGAAAGCTATTCTTCCCCTTTCAGATCTGAAGTGGTTTGCTCAGTGAAATGGCTGTGGCTCCATGTGCGATTGCCTTGACACAAACCCTAAGTGCCCTACCTGGATCTAGGACAATGGCGGTCTTTAAAGAAATGGCAAACCAGTTATCTTCAGAGTGCTGAGCTGTACCTTTGCTAGCACTTAACCTTTACTCTCCAATCAGATAGGTACAATAGTTAGAGCTTGCTGATTTTGTTACTCCTTTAGAAGAAGTCTTCTTAAAATAGCCCAGCCACAAGGGCATAATGAGGTGCACAGCTGGGCCAAGACTTCTGAGCAGCAGAAGGAAAAAGAAAGAACATACCTGCGACCAAAATGCTCAGAGTCTGCAAATGACTGATCTCCAGTCACTCAAATGGCTGAAGATTAAGGACTCACCTAGATCATAGAAAAACCTCACCAAAAGTTGAGGAAGACCAGGCAAAAACAGCAGAAAAAAAGGGATAAGGGAATAATATATCATTTAGTTCTTACATGCTGGTCTTCTCTCTACCTTCCTGTTTTGCCATGGAGCAAAGAAATCACCATTCACTCTGTAGAAGAAGAAGAGCACAGAACTCTTATTTTAAAATTGAGCTCCTTAATCAGGGACCCAGAGGGACTTGGACCTCTTTTCTCACCTCAAGAACTGCAAAAGGGCTGCTTTTTTTTTGTGCCTGGGAGCCTATAGAACCCAAACTTGCCAGCACAGCACTAAAAGAAGTTGGTTTTGCTTGAGATAGCTATATTAATCTTTTCACTTTAACTGCAGCACATGTGTATATATTATAGATCAAACGAAATCAATCGCTCCATTCTAGAGATTCTACCCAAGGGAAAACATAGCAACAACATAACTCCACCTCTGAAATCCTCTTCTCAATACTTTTTCAAATACAATGACAGTAAACCAAAGCATTCCAGTCACTAAAGCTTCTACAATTAAACATCCACTATCGATCTAGCATCACACTATCCATTCTAACATTACACATCTTAAAGATTCCAAGTATTCCTGTGATTCCTATCCACAGCCACTGCAGCAGTCAGCACACTAAGTTAAAACCTGCTTCATCTTCTGTTCCAAAGACTTATACAAGGGAAGAGGACGCACACATGTGCAGTAGTGACAGGGAAGGTGGTTACTGTGATGTCCAAATCATTCTGTTTCTCTGTGTTTACCTTGAATATAAATGAATTGAGGAAAGCACTGGTAATATTTTTATGTATTACAGAACACTGCCAAAACTGTACAGCCACCACAAAACATATACCTCCCCCAGCCTCAAATACCTTCAAGTTTTTTCATCACCATTTGGAAATAGGTAGAGGGAGAAGGAAGGTCTGATCACGCCTTAACCCAAAATAACATTTTGCTTTGCCAGGTTAATTATACGTTCTGACATCAAAAACTGAAATTAGCAGACGGTTTTCCCCTGGGTTGCCGGGAGACTGTAGAATGAATCATGCCCACTCTTGTGCTGCACCCGGGACCACGGGGAACAAGGGATGAGAAGACCAGAATATTTATGTTTTTTGGTCAGATTCTGTGGCTAGAGAGTCATATCCACACTCTGGCTTTGTAGGGGCTGTGATGTGGCTGGTTGGTATTGCTGTCATCTCCAGTGTGACAGAAATGGCCATCAACTTCCAGTGGGTGCATTTACACTGCCACAAAGGCATATTCAATGCTTTGCTTTGATGCTGGTGTGAATTCATGGCACTAGAGCTTCTCAAAATGTCGCTGAAACTTTCTGAAATTAATTTGACCTGGGAAGAGTGTTCAACACCAGGCATTCTCCTCGAGAAAAAAATGCAGCCAGACCTTTTTAGCATTTAAATACACTGAAAACATTCTCCAAGTAACTAAGATACCCTCCTCTTCCTTACAACTATTTAGCACCAGATACCCTGAAGTTAGCCTAAGTCTTAAATCTTAGAAGAGAAAGAGCACCCAGACACTTCTTTTGCGTGTCTCTTTCTTGTCTTCTTAAACCTACAGTTTTTCTGGCATTTCGTTTCCATGGTGGCTGCTTTTCAACTGCTCCCTCTCTCAGCCTTCGTTCCCCCTCATCCCTTTTGTGCTGTTAAAAGCTCCTTACCTGGTGCAGCAGAGCCGCCTGCGGTTACCTCTGTCCGCCTCCCTCCTTCCCGGGGCTGCTCCTGCCGGGCTTAGCCTGCTCCTCTTCCTTTCCCGGAGCTCCCTCTGCTGTCGGATGCAGCTGCACTGCCAATGGCAGCTGGAAGCCCGCGGGAAGCCCGGGCGCTGCTGCGGGGGGCGGGTGGATCTCCTGCATAGACAGGCGATTCCAGCGGGTGGGAACAGCCCGGACGGCATGGCCTGTGAGGGTCAGCCTCCTACCGCCAGCTGTCTCCTCTTAAAGGAAAACGGAGCAGCATCCTTGTTCGACACGCTGCAGGGATGTTCTTCCTGTAGGGAGTGTCAGTCTGTTAGGAGACGACTTCTTTGAACAGAAGAATTGGCCTTTGTGCTCTGTCTCCAGCTGTTTAGCATAGGACATGAGCATAACGCTGCAGAGTAGCTGCAGACCCAAAGCAATTAATTACAGGAGATACTATAGGAGAGGAAGGGAAAAATCTGCCAAAAATTAATGAGTGAAGAGACAAAATGAAAAACACGTGCTTTTTCTGCCTGCTGTAGGCAGACTGGCCTTGTGCTGTGACAGCCCCACTCACTGCAGGTGCCTGGAGGTTACGTGCCAGCTGCCCCAGGCCACGGTGAGCCAGGGCATGGGGGATTTAAGCCCCCAGCCGCGTGGCCATGGGCACGAGGGATGGGAGGGGGAGATGCTCGCTCGTCCATCGCCCCCTGCAGAGGCCACATGCTGCAGAGCTGCCCCCTCATGTAGCACGCACGCACCCTGCTGCTGGCAACATCTCAGCAGCTCTCTCTCTGCTGGGCTTTGAGATGCCTAGGATTGAGGAAACAAAGCATAAGACATCTATTTATCAGCAGTGAGGGGGCCTGGCCTCAAAACATGACAGCAACTTGTGCTGTTTTCTGCAGGGGCTGAGGGCTGAGCCGTGCTGCCTTGGTACCCAGGACCACGCATGGCTCCACTCCCACCCTGAGGAGCATGAGGTGGAGACGAACTGAGCGGTGCCCTGCTAACGCTGCCACTTTGCTACACTTGTTGCATTTAACTTTGTATGTTGCCATAGGAACGGCAGCCCCAGCATCTGCTCCTGCTGCTCCCTGCCAGCGGCCTCTGCCCCCCACTGGGCTCAGCCCCCCTCTGCTCCTCTGCCAGCCTGATCATACCACCCCCTCACTCACAAACTCCCTCCCTCATCCTCTTTTTTTGGGTGACAATCCAGTTACTGCTGTAGCAGCTAATTATTGCATTAGTTATAATTTGCCTATTCATTTGTCTCTCCCCTTCCCTCCCACCTTGGAATAATTCCATCTTTCCATCCTTTCCACCTTCACACTAAGTCTGCTCTGACTCCCACCCTCTTTTCTCTTGCAGTGCTCAGCCACACAAAGCTTTGTTGCACTGCTGTACCCTTTCCCTCCCTCTTCTGTGCTCTTCTCTAGCACCTCTTGCTCTATCTTCTCTCCCAGTTCTCCTTCTTCTGTGTCTCAGCCAGTCTTGCTCCTCTCCTGCACCCTCCCTGGCTCTTACAGAGTCAACAGCATTTCCCATTCTCTGCTCTTGATTATCCAAATACCCCAGAAATTGTCTCCTCCTACCTCCTAACACTTTGTTCCTTTAGCCATACTCAATCCTTTACCTCCCCAAAATCTCACTTTCATTCAGGCCCCTTCATCAAACCCTCCAAGGCAAGCCCATTATAATCAATCCTTGTCCCCAGATCCCACCTTCACCCACCTTTCTTCTTCCTTGTCCTCTGAATGGGAGATTCCAGCTGGCACCACAGCTAACTCCACCCTCAGCCTAACAGCCCTGGTCTGTACCTTTATCCCAGTGCTTGCACCAGTAAGTTTCACAGCCTCTCACTTCTCCATCCTCCTCTCTGCCTTGCTGCTTCTGATGCCATTAACTGCAAATTCCCTTTGAAGTCCTATTCCTTTCTGTCTCACAGAATTGCTTTGCCTCTCTGCTGCCTTCTTTCTTTCCACACAGACCCGTGGAGCAGGATGCTGGTGTCCTCCCTCTATCCCCATCCCAGCACAGTGTTCATCTTTATTTGCTACCATCTGTGCCTGGCCCTCTCCACATGGGAGTCTCCAGCACCCCTGTCCACTCCTTCCTCCCATGTGAAGGACACAAATGTCTCCTGGGGGACCCTCTGGAGACCATCTCCTCTGCCAAAAGGCTTCGGCTAAGATATACAGCTGTGCTGGTCCCCACTCCTGATGGGTGTTTCTCCACCTTGCACCTCAGCCAACTCCTATCCTTTGCTAGATAAACTGAGTGCTGCTAACATCATCTTCACTGACCCTTTTGCCTTTGCTTGCAAGCCCCTTGCATTTCCACACTGTTTTCCTATTGGGAACATCACTCTTTCTCGCTTCATTTCTTCTGCCTCCACTTCTCCAGCCTTGTCTCATCACCACAAAATCACCACTGGTCACAAAATTGTAACATTTAAAACTGTTAGTGCAGGACGTGAAGGAGGTGTGTTCATGAGAGAGCACATAAGGATGCTATAAAGGGAAGGAATTTTCTACTTGTATTACATTTTTATACATACTACAGACCATCTGTGGAAAGCTGTCAAATGACTAGTTGGAAACATATTACAAAATCATGTTATTTTACTTCAAACATTAATGCAACAGACTCAGATCTGAGAACTCAGCAAAACGTTAACAGTTTTCTTGTGCTTCCCAATTTTGCTCATCTTTTAACAAGAAGGTCTCATAGCTTAATGGAGTCTTCCCCTACCCTCTCTGACTTTTGAGCCCGCATTTGGCTGCTAGGTTGGCATGTGTTATACATTTCTATAGTCTCAGGTCCACACGTGCTTGTTAATGTAGCCTGGAGTAATTTGCATGTGTGTTCTCAAGTTAGGAAAAGTGAGGCGACACTTCGTTATTTTGTAGTGACACCTCTGGACTCTGAGATCAGTACATTACCAAGTCTTTTTTAAGCTTGTTTGCAATGTTCTTTTATGTGCTTTTTGCACACTGTGCTGCCCTGTTATCCATATATTTAGACTCCAGATTTCCAGCTCTGTAACCTCCTGTCCATTTGAACAGCATCCTGAATACATTTGAAGTTAGCTTTGTGACCATGTCTCTCCTGATTCCCAGTATCTATTTTGTGGAAATACTGGCCTGGAGGAGACTGGCAGCTCTATATTACTGGTTTTCCCTGTACTAAATTTCTCTCCTTTAGTTCCAAACCTCGGGGGAAAAAAACCTGTCTCTGTGCTGTTACCCTCAACTCCCCACCTCCCCACTTTCCCCCACCCCTCCCCATACAGAACAGCTTGTCTTACCTGTGTTTACTGCAGAATGTCTTCTTCCCATCTGAATATGTGTTATTGAACCTGTGTTTAAACACTTCTTGCCCACCTTTTCTAGTGTGTTTGTGCCTTTGTCCTTGTGATATCAACAAGTTCTTTTGTCTTTCCACTTCAGAAACAGCCATATCTATCTTTTCTATATGAGTTCCACCACAAAACAAATTTAAGTCAGCGCAACAGAGGGCGAGAGACAGGTACCCTCACTTTCAAATTACACAACCCTGTGCTTGGCACTTTTGTGGCATGAGCTCTGCTGGTGCTCATATACAATGTCCTCCTAATCTGCAGTAGCTTCCATTGCAAAGCCCTTTGCTTGCATGATTAAACAGTAAAGCTGAATGTATATACAATAACAATGAAATGTTACTAAATCTACAATAAATCCACTGAAAACAGCCTGACTGACCACTGACCATGCCACATTTTGTAGGTTTCCTGCACTGACAGTGGTCTCTCACAATACTTCCCAGAGACACAACCTCCACGTACACCAAGTTTCCACACATTAGTTGTGGTGGGAGTAGCCAGCCTCAGCAGGCAACATTTTCCATCCAGAGCTTGTTTGCATAACCAGAAGTTAATCTCCTGGCATTTAAGACAGTCCCACAGCCTCATGCCCAAACCCAGGGAATCCACTTGGGGTGGATTTTTCTCTTCTTTTATAACATTTCACACATAGACAGGAACTCTTTTGATGACAAGCAGCAGCTGCAGACAACAGTTGCAGCTTGTGTTTGGACTAGCGTGTCTGGACTAGCGTGTTTCTGGTACAAGAGGGAAGACCCAAAATGCACCTAAGGAAGAGCTCCCTGAAGGATTAGATGGTTGGTATCTTGGGTTTAAACTGCACTCCACATCAGGACTACTCAAATGGGAACAGCTGTCTATATCTGAATGACACAATGGGATTGGGAATAGAAAACAGGGAATGACTAGGGAGGTGCTGTGACTATTACCCTGGCCTAGCTGAACCCCAAAGCCTTTCAGCTCTAGAGGTACCACTGTGCTGAAAAAGGCTGATTTCAGGCAGAATTGAAACATATGTCAAGGAGCAGATAGGCACTGAGAAGCAGAAGTCCTATTCCTGAAATTTTCCCATTAAATTTTCCATCTTAACTCCAATATTTTTATGTGCACTGGCCAGCTCTTTGCGGTAACATCAGACATCAGGCAAATGTTTCCTTCTATTGTCTTTGTGTCTCCCAAAGGACCTTTGGTTTGAGTGTCTTTGCCAACAAATAAGCAGCAAAAGCAGTTGACAGATCGAGATCAGTGATGATGGTAGAAACAAGCTGACCATGTCAGTGGTTGCTGTTTATTCTTCTCTGAACAAAAGTATAACCAGTTTTCCCAGAGCTGCATGAACAGGAAGGAAGAGCTGATCTCTGTTTTAAGCATGGAATGAACTGGGATGAAGTCTCAGCTTGAGAAATTGGGGATGGGGAAAGCTGAAGATCCCTTAAATTCAGACCCATTGTGCTTTTTTTGTGTTACTTATTCCTCTGTAGATTTCCTAAATCTAGGCGAGCAGAAAGTGTCTGAGAAATATTGCCTGGTTTACTGGGTTTGGGGAGGGGACAGGACAAGGTGAGCTCCACACTGCTGGTGTCCAGGCTGTGGCAGACACAAGCCAAACAGGGTGCTCTCCTCCCCTTTCACCTGCCTGTGCACAGGAGGTAAGCTGTGCCCTCACCTCCTCCTTTTTGGTCCTAGAAAGAAAAGGAGGAACAGAACCAGAGCAGAGATGGTCTTTCCACTCAATTAGCAGAGCCATTAAGTACAGCCAAGTCCCCAAATCACTGAGATCACATCAGTGTAAGACCCTTATATTTTCCTTTCCTAGAGCTGGATCATTTGGAAAAGTACAAGTCACTATACCCATGAACAAGCTTGTTGTGTTCTCAGGAGCAAATCCATGGCTGTATTGTAGTTTGCAGTTTGTCTCAAAGCTAATACAGAATCTGCTGTTGAAGGGCAGTGCATGTTACAGTGGTGTGGTACATGGGCCCCTGGGATGCCAACCTGCCAGATCTCACCTGGTTTGGACACCACAGCTATGTCTTTGCTCAGAGTGGTACAAAAATTTTTAGAATATGGTATCAGTAGTGTATGGAAAGGGTAGAATGGATCAGAAATACACATTTGCTGGATTTCCACTTCTCTCTTTCAAGGCTTTTTCACCAGTTCATTCACTTGAGTTTTGTGGATGTTTTCTTCCTGTTCCAATTCAAGTGTGTACAGGCTTGAAAAATGCTGACACAGGTCTTTGAAAGCACAGAATGCAACTGATGGACAGGACTGAACTCTCCCACCTGTACAGGCAGGTTTGTGTGTTGACACCTGCAGACCAGAGCTTATGAATTTATTTTCTGTCTTCAGGAATTTTAAGGTTGGATGCAGCATTTTACTGGATCACCAATAAATCAGTGCCTGGCAGAGCTTCACAAAGGACAGGGATCAGCAGCCCAAAGGGCTTGCAGATGTGACACAGGACCACGAGAGATGTCTCTTCTGCTGGAATAACAAGTGGAGATGAAGCAGGGTATTTTTAACAGCAAGATTTTCATGATCTCTGTGGAAGTGGAGCAGACCTTCACTTGCTCTGAAAACATCCCATGACACTGTTGTTTATGAACTACTCTTGCAGAAGCTCTACCTTTAAGAAACACAATGATACTTTTATTACTAACCTGGAAAGCCCCATGCCTTGAAGGAATAGCTCTTATTATGTCAAGAAGGCAGAGAGATTTTTACTTCACTCAGGGAGTAGCTGTATGCAAAAGAACCACAGAAAACTGCATTGGGTACACAATCCAGATAGATCACATGGAGAGCACTGAAGGGAAATATAGGCCTCCCTTTCTTCCCATCATTGTGTTTGGAATATGTTTCCAATTGTGCCAGTCACAAAGCAATCAAAGAAACTTGTCTACAGTGGTAAACTGAAGATGTCCTATCAGACCACATTACAGGGTGCTACACAGTATTGAATCCTTAGTCATAACAGAAAACCCAACATCCACATGACTGCAGCCCACAATACAGTCAATTTCCATATGCCTTAACAGAAAAGAGAGAACAGATCTTCACAGCAAACGAAATATGTCTTTGGAAGATGCTCACTAACATGTTCCTTCCCCCCTCTTACATCCTTACCCAGCATCCCACCTTCCCTTGCAGGAAATGGGGAAGGAAGGAGGCCACCCCCTGCAGCACACATCCAGCCAGGGAACCTTGGTCCTTCCCAGACTCCTCACCAAGCTCCAGGTCCTGCACCCCATCCTTCATCACCCATCACCTGCGCTAGTAGGCTCTTCCCAGGGTGTGGGGGTAAACAAGCTCTTTGCTGCTTTGCTCATAGGATTTTGAGGGTGTCATGTTTAGCATTCCCAGTCTTGTTCTGTTCGCTTGACTGTCTGCTGGTTTTAACAGCTCTGCAAAGGAAGACAAAAGCAAAATTATTAAACAATACAGTCATGGCCTCATGGTAACACAACAGCTGAGGCTGACCACCACCACAGGGAGCAGCCTGGCCTAAGTGGTCTCAGGACCTGCCATGGGAGCCCTGATTATGAATAAATTATCTGGAAGAACAAAGGGAACCAGTAACAGACTTTCTGTCATGCTCTGAAATCAGTCAGAGATGACTGCAGCCTTTCACTGTTATCTTCCAATACTTTTTATAAAATGACTGCTATACCTAGCCCTAAAAAAGTATTTTTTTTTCATGAGGTCACTCTTGCATCATGAGTGAAGTAAAAACTGCAAAGGAGAAATATTTCCTTTCTGTTACTACAAAGATACTTTGAAGACTGGATCAGACTTGGGAAGTGAACTCTCCTCGGGCTACAGCTGTTCTATGACCTTGCTCAGGGCTCCGTGCAGACCACCCCAGTGAGTGCTGCACAGCCGCCTGCTGTGCCTGCGGGAAGGTGTTTCTGCAGACATTTGTCCTCTCGCTTAACGGGCCAGGTCCTCAGGCAGGCAGAACCCCGCTGGAACGAAAGCATCATGTTCGCAATCCAGTTGAAATCTCAGCAGCGGATAACGGTCCCTGTCGCTGGCAAACGGCATTTAAACCCCGGGCTGCCCGGCGCCGGCAGCAGGTGCCACTGCGAGACACCGGCGGGACACCGGCGGGAGACACCGCCCGGCCCCGTCGGAGCGCGGTGCGGGGGGGATGACCCGAGCGGGCGCCGGGAGGACGGGGCCACCAGATCGGGCGTGGGATTGGACCCTTGGGAAGGGCCCCGGGAGCAGCCGGTCGGCAGGAGGCACCCGGGTGCTGTGCGAGGGGAGCAGCAGGGAACGGGCAGTGCTGGCGCTCCGCCGAGCCCGCCCTGCCCCGGGCTGGCTCGGTGCGGGGGCAAAGAGAGCCCTCGGAGGGGCCGTGCCGTGCGGTGCTGACGGGCCGGCTCACGGCAGAGAGCTCGGGCTTCACTCTGGGATTGGTCCCTGCCATCGCCAGAGGTCAGAGTGCAGCCCCCTTTCTTCACGGGCTTTACACCTTTAAAGATCACCCTGGCACTGCACTCCAGGACCATCATTGCTACGCAGAAGGATTAATCACGATGCTCTGGAAAAAGGTAATGTTCTCCTGTTTCCATCACCAGTAAGAGAGGCAGCCACAGGAGAAAGTGTGCTGTGTTGTTAAAGCTGGGTCTGGTTTACACCCACACCATGAATGAACTTCAGAGTGATGTCAGGTTTTTAACTTCTGTTTCCCTTCTGAATGACGTTTGTGGTCAGGAAAACATTACAGACCTGAATATTTAAAGAGACTAACAGGGAGAGAGGGTAAAAGAAAAGGCACGTGGAAAAAATAACCAAAAAACAAAACCAAAAAACCCCCAAAGCTGAATACAGCTAATTAATTTATCATAAAACTAGGGATGAAGGAAATTGCAAGGACTTCTTAGCTCACAGAAGTCCTTTTGTCATGGGAGATTCTCCATTAGACCTACCGTGTGTCACTTGGCCTCATTTACCTGATGGGGCTGGATAGCCAGCAGAAACAAAGTGACACTATGTTGTGCCCTTACCTGCCAGGACTGGGTGACAGGAATTACCTCCCTGCCAGAAGTGTGGGAGGTAGAAAGAAGGAAGCTTGCAGGTTAACCCACAGAGGGGCTGGTGGCAGTATGGCTGCATCGAAGGACCTTGATCTGCACATCCTGCTAGCAGGAGAGGCAAGAGATCTGGCCTCAGGGCACTGCTTTAAACCAGCTGACTCTAATGTGTATTGAATCTAGATAATATTATCCAGGTTTAACTTGCTCTTTATATCCATAAAGGCAAGCTAGACACATGGAAGGAAATCTCTCTAGTAACTCTAGTGAATGCAGGTGCATCCACATGAGGGTTTGCATCAATAAACTCTAGAGTTCTGTCTGTGTGCTGCAGCATGTGCCTTCCAGTCATTCAGACACCTTGTCTTAAGGCCTTGCTGGGCCTGCATCATGAACACTCTACAGAGGAGGAAGGTTTTTTCTTTGTAGAACTCTATTCATATTTCCACACCTTGCTGCTGGAAATCCATTTATTTCCCTGTATTAATGGCTTCATTTCAAACTACTTCCTTTTTAACAACAAAGAAAATCAATAAAAGATGCACATATGATATGATTGTAATAATGATGTATAATTACTGAATGACCCACTTGCTGAGGCTGCACAGCCTTGGTAATGTAAGAGGAATATCCATAGAGTTAAGTTGATCTTAAGGTGCCCTCCAAACCAAATCATTCTATGATTTCCAGGGCAGTGTAACTATGTCCACCTGCCTTGGCCACATGTTGAGGTTTGCCTCAGAGGTCTGCTCCTGTATATTGTCCAACTGAGGAACTTCCTGCTGGTTCAACTAACTTCCTTATCAGTGCTTTGGAAAGCCTCTACTGTTGTCCAGCTTGAGCTCAAAGTTGTTTTCTCAGATGGTGCCACCCTTTTTCTCCATCCAGAAAGCTTTTCTGCTGGATGAAGGACCTCCAGATTCTCCTCAGGCTCTAACTTGAGTTTCTGCTCAGGTTTTTTTGTTGTTTTGGTTTTTTGCTGGCTCCAAGCCTTCCTGCAATTCAATGATCTGGGAATCCAGGTCACTATTTCTGTCAGAACTGCTTCCTCCTCTACCTTCACTGAGCTGCCCACAGCTCTTCTTCCTTCCTGGGCAGACCTCTATGTTCCTCATGCTGTGCCTGCAGATGCAGTACCTTCCTCCTGCTCTATGCACCCTGTGTCTTCCTCCTGTCACCGTTTCCCTCCCTGAATTACAAACAACAATCATGAGCTGAGGTTCAGTCATATAATTCTTGCTAGAAAGTTTTCTTTGCTGCCTGCAGTTCATGAGATTGTATTTTCCATGGCTCTCCATGTCACTGGGAGCCTGGGCTGTCTGGGAGGCAGGAGCCGTGTGGGCTCTTTGGCACAAGAGAGTGGAACCCAGCAAGCAGGACCTGTCGCATCACCTCATTCAGGGAGCAGGACAGGCCAGGAGGCACCAGGGGCAGCCCCAGCCCCCATTGTCAGTCACCTTCTTGGGAATGGGACTGTGCCAGGACATCAGCCCACAGCTGGGCTGTCACTGTGACCATAAGTGGAGACTTTGTAGACCAGTGAAACCACTCCCCATCCTGCATCCCTCACTGTGGGAGGAAGGCTTCTGCAACCTCAACACCCTTTCTGGATCCCTAAAGTAACAGCAGTTGTTGCCACTGCAGGTGAGGCCACATCCAGGCTTGTCCCCTGCTGGTTCGGGCTCGCTGCCTTCAGCAAGGACTGACTGCCCAGGATGGGCAGAGCCTTCTGCTGCCCAAAGCCCTTCCCATTGCTAGCCTGGCTCTACTCTACCAGTGTCATAACACTTCAACCCCCTTTGCTCTCCTGGCTGTGGTTACCCAGCTGCTTGCAAGGCCCACATCTTTCCCTCCATAGACCTCCCCAACTCCACAGCTGTGACAGCCCATCCTGGCACATCCTTCCTCCAGCTACAGGAAGCACATGGCATGGAGGAAGCACTGGAAGGGCTGCCCACTCCCAAGCACAGAGCTTTTCGGTGCTTTGTCAGTTTTTGAAGAACATGCTGTTCTTCAGGGTCATGCCTTCCACCCCAGGACAGCTTCAAGTATTCCCAACAGTCCTGCTTTTGGTGGTGCCCATAGCAGAGCCTTGCAAGCCACTGCCTCTGTCAGCATGGCAGCAGTGTCCCATTGCAGCATCTACACTGCACCGGGACAGCTGCTGGCAGCCACAGAAGAACCTTCTCATTTTTAACCTCTCCACATTTCCAAGGGAAGGAAGAACCTTACCTCTGGCAATTCATCTATTGACTGCTGCATGATAAAAGCCAATTCCTAGAGAAGTCTGCTCCACAAGCCTACCCATGCTGAGATTCCCATTAATAATTACTCCATCTGTCAGTCAGGTTTGTGGGTTGTTATTCTTTTTTACCTACAGAATGTTTCTGTGTATTTCTTACTTCTCTGTGGTTTTAATGTGATAGCACACACAGGCTGCACTGTGAACAAGTGAAATTGCATGTTCAAACTTCTGTAGAAACCACTGACAGGTTCTGTATTTTATGATTTGAAGATATTTATAATTCAGCAGGAAGCTTTCAAAGTGCATACATATATACATACATTCTTCTTTTTCTTTGATTTAATATTTTGCCTGCTTTCCAGAGAAAGTAGCTGCTTATCACACACCTGAACCATTACAATTTTTAAAGAACTGGAAACCAGAAATTATTTGCATTTGTTTTCTTTTTTTCTACTTGCCTGTTCTTCAAGTTACATTCCAAGATGTCTGTTAGAAATTTTTTCTTCTATTCTTTAAAGACTTCTGGACAGCTCTTTTGCTCCTGCTGCATTATCTGTATTCTCTTATTGATGCCTAGAATCCAAGTCTCTCTTTCTGGATAATCCAAAGTCACTGTAAAATAGTTCTGACCTCCATTCTTTAATCACATTTAAGGCATATAACTGGTTTCTATAGATGTAGATAACTGCACAGTGCTGGCACTGCCAGCAACTCCTTTGCTGTGCCATGAGCAAATCCAGTACCGGGGTGAATGGAAGGGTGAGGATGGCAATATAGGTCTAAAAACTTCTGTAGCTTCCTGTATTCCAGTTCCCAGTGTGAGACAAGAGAAGCTGTTAGATTCTGGGATTGCCTGGGACACTTGGGTCAATTAGAGAGCCTGTGGTTGAGCTCCAGCTGCCTCTGTGCTTGCCATTGTCCCAAGGCACTTGTCATGAACCTGCAGGGAGAGGAGGGAATGGCAGGGCTGTCCTGGACCATGCTGACACCACAGGAATGCCCTGTGGGCTGTGTGGCTGGTGGCTCTACACCCCAGGTTTGGAGGCCAGCTGGTTTCCAGGAGCTGTAATCCTCGTGCCACAATAGCTTCCATGTCAGGACTCCTGATCCAGTGTGTCAGTCAGGAAGAGCTACTCATGAAATAAGTTTCCCCATGCTCAGCTCTCACTGCCTCTCCTCCTAACACACAGGACTGGAGCTCAATCATGCTGAGCCTCGCCAGCTGAGCTGGGCAAGCATCCCAGGAAAAGGGACTAGAAAGAAAACAAGAGATTTCATTTTGTGGCCAAGGACACCTGCTTATCTCCACAGCGCCTGCAGAACACTGGTCCATCTTCTTTTTTCCTAAGAAACAAAACCAAACACAACACAAGAAAAATGTTGCTGTTGCTTTTATAATCAGCAAGATTAAAAGAACAATTCACAGTGGTCTTACATCACAGGGCTACTGTAAGAATTGCTGATTTAGGGCTACTTTTCAGCCAAGTTATTTAAGGAGTCTCTTACCTCATGCTGCAAGCTGTTTGTACAGTGGTTCTGGGCAGTGGAACCACATCCCGATAGGCTGTGGGTATCTGGTTCTTCCATTTTGGCCAAAGGTAAACCTCAGTGAAAGAAGGCAGTATTTCTCCTGGCTGAAGTGTTCTCCCCATTGATGGCAGATCTGTAGTGCAGAACCTGTAACCTTAAATGGGATTTCTGTGTGTTGGCTGCTGTCACCTGGCTTGTGCCTGGCATCCCTCTGTGGCATGTCCCCAGTCCATCCCCTGGCTTGAAGGCAGTCTGGGAGTCCCAGCTGATAGCACCAGCTACTAGCAAGAGGCAGGAGGTCTGTGTAACCACAGCTCTCTTAGCAAACTGCCCTAAACATTAAGGTAACAGAAATCTAGTCTTATAAAAAAAAGATATGGCTCCTGAGTGCTAGGGCATATTTATGCGTCTTGTCTCAAAAATAAAACAAAAGAAAAGAAAAATTAGAAAGACAGAAAAAAAAGAAAGAGAAAGAAAAAAAGATAAAGAAAAAAGAGAAAGAGAGAACCCTCAGCTGCAACACAACATATGCGATGACCCTAGTGCTCCAGAGCTGAGGTGGACTCCTCCTAACTGGGTGGCATCACAGATCTTCCAGGAGAAGCAGCTATGGTTTTAATCCTGACATCAACCACTCAAATCTGTAATTAGGCAGAGTGCTTTTTTTGGAGCCATCTCTATATCTGTAGTAAGGCTGCTCAAAGTGTGTAATTACTCAGACCCAACCATCCCACGGTGCCAAGCAAAGGGCAGCCATGGCAACCTCCTTACAGCCATATTCCTTCTCCACAGCACAGGCAGGTGGGGAATGCAGGCACCCAGGGTGCATCCTCGTGCTCTTCCAGGGACTGGGGACATTGCTAGCACCATGCCCTGGGTCCTGGTGGCAGCTTCCATTCCACCGTGTCTGTCGTGCTTTGCCATTGCACGACTGAGTACTGTGCCCGCTATGTTGTCCTGGTGGTGTCTAGTCTGCAAGATGTCTTACTGTGCTGAGCCCAGCTACACCCTTGAGAGGAGCAAGAAAAAATACCACTTGACAGATATTTTTCTCCCGACTCCTTTCCAGTTCCTTGGATCCTCTCTCTATTTTCAGACTCACATGTGCTGAAGTAATTTGCAGCCATGTCTAGGTTTTGCATTGCCACTAAGTCCATTAGTTCATGGATTTTTTCTTCTCCCATGGAGTTCCTGCAGTTGCTGATGTCTTGCCAGTTAATTTCTCATATATTTCCTTTCAAATCTGAATTGAATTAGTGAGCATATGTAATGAGGCACAGTAGGTAGAAAAAAGGCAGATAAAAGCTGACACAGACCAGATGCCTCTTTCAGCCACTGCCACACTGACAGAGTGTGGGTGAATGTCAGGTGAATGAGAGAAACCAGGATATAGACAAACAACTTGCAACGATTTGATCATCAGCTACTTACATAGGGGTTTCAAAAATTTCCTGCCCTCAGGGCATCAGTGTTTCTCTGAATTCCCAAGTATTGTGCAGTTCAAAGAAGACATTGAGAAGGGGCTCATTTGCATTAGAAAAATGTTAAATACTGTGGGAACCAATGGTTGAAAGCAGATCAGCAGAAAAGACAATCCTAAGGGAGCACAGCACATGAACAACAACAGAAAAAATAACCAAACCCCCTCACACACAAGGTCTCCCTTCATCTCCTCAGTAGCATACCCTGCCCATCCTTGAGATTGCTCATTCTCAGTTACATGCACCTTCATTAGTTAGCAGCTGCCAGCCCTGCAGCACACACCACAGAGCATTCAGTGCCCAGGAGACATTAACTCTGCCCATCAGCATCACCACAAACTTGTAACTATATCCTCCATCTTCTGGTCTAGCTTCCTACAGAAAGTCAAACAAAGGTCAGAGCCCTTATATTGAAGGCAGCCAGTGGCAGGGATTAATGCAAGGCTATGGGAAGGAACCTGTGAGTGGGAGCTGGGATCCACAGATGGGGGAAGAGAGTGCCCAGCAACAGGAATATAGGACACATCACTCCAGACTAGGATGGAGATCCAGAGATTATCTTGAGAGAACAGCTACATCCCCCACAAAAACATTCATCAAGCCCAAAGGGTCCTGATTGCATGATCTGCATATGCCATTCAGGGCAGAGAGCTGAGTACCCAGCTTTAGGGAAGCCATTTGAGCACAGCACTGATCCTAGGTGAATGCTCTACACCTGCCTTTGGCTTTCTGATTTAACCTGCACCAAAACAGCTGGTCCTACCACCTGCTCAAGTAAGCAACACCATGGCTCTTAGCACCTTTAGTGCCAAGTCCCTCATTCTTTACAAGTCTTATTTTAAAATATACAGGAAGGAAAATGTGTGCACAAATCACATGCATGGTAGAAACATACATCTTTAAATCTTTCTCATTCTCTTTCTTGCTTCTAAGGCTCAAGGTTCTGCATACATTTAAAATATATGCAAACAAATAAATGTATGTATTTTTCTTCCAGCTGCTGTTTTCCCTGAGTTGTGTACTGCAGCAAGGGCTTGGGTGGGCACGGCTCCCTTAGTGTTGCCTTTGTGCTGCCCAGAGGGGAACCCAGGGCTGCCAAAGTCAAGCAAGTGGTGACAGCCATCCCACTGCCCACCTGCTGGCTGTAAACCAAACCCCTGTCCTGCACTGCCAGGCCACCAGCTTGCCTGGACCTCTCCGATACGCTCAACTGCATTTTTAAATTGTTGTAGAAGGACTTAGAGAATAAATGTCAAGCGGAATGTACTGCCCACACTTTCTCTGCATCCTCCTCTTCCCAGCCTTGTTCAAAGGCACTGTGAAATGGTTTGTAGGCTTCTGTAAATGTAGATGTTCATCAAAAATGTCACCTTCACCAAGCAGAGTTTCAGCTTGTTTCAGGGCTTCCTCAGTGAAACTCCCATGGTAAATGGCTCCACTGGGACCAGCTCTGCTGACTGCAGTGGAAGAGGATTAAAGACCTCTCCCTTTCTTTATTTCTTTGAATCTTCATTAAAGTGATGTGAAATTATTTTGGAAGAATTGAGGGTATTGGCTTTTAATGACAAGAAATACATCATGAAATATTTGTTCACAGAATTTTAGCTTGTGTGTTTATTTTTCAACTCTCCAAATTTCCAGTCTCCCGTGATGGTCTCCCAGGGTGAGCAGAGCCTACAGTCAAATGCTTGTTGAAGAAGTGAAAATACAAAATTTTTAACATAAGTGGTTTTATCACTTCTGTTTGCCAGATATTTTATTAAGTGTTAGGAAAATAAGCAAATTAAACCTCCCACTGGTTCTATTATAAATAGATCAGGCACTTGAAGCCCTGCAGTTGTTTCCAATTTGTTTCACAGAAAATAATCTGCCTTTCAATTCTGATGTTCTTCTGCACAGTAACAGAGGAGGAAGGTACAACCATTTAGTTCTGATTTGTAGCTTGTTTTTTAGACCCACCTTCTTCCTTCTACATAAATCCCTTGTGGCAACTGAGATTTCTCCCTCTCTGTGCATGATGGAGGAGAGTTGCATGATATGTCTCCAGCAGCTTTTGGAGGAGAAGCTTCTGGCCAACCCCTCCTCTAGCAGCCACCTATGTCCATGGTCCATCCAGGCATCATTTTATCGCTGTGCTATCGCTGGCTACTTCTCACCTCATCTGAGGTGAGATTCCTACAAGTGCTGTGTCCCACAGGCTTTGCAGGAGGCTTCTCTTTCCAGCTCAGTGTCAGAGGAAAGATGATGCTTTCAATCCCCTTTGACTGCAGGCTCTCTCATAGTCCCCCAGGGAGGTAAACAGCAGAGACTGTTTATTACCAGAGGATTCAAATGTGAAAGGGCTGCAGAAGGCAAATCGAAGTGAGGCATTCACTGAATGAGCCATGATAGTCCTGCCTAAAAAATTGGTTTTGCAGAAAATAAAGTCAAAAGCAGGAATAAGAACTATGTAGGCAAACACTTAGAAACAGCCAGAGAAATACAGTATTTCCTTATTTTACATGTTGCTCATTTTTTTGTTATCAGCCCATGAATACTGCATTCCCATTAGGGTGATGTGACATCAGGCTGCTTTTATGGCATAGTTTTTTGGGTACTCTGATTTGGTGAGATTTTGAGCTACTGCTTACGTACCCTGCTCATAAAAGAATTTCCTGGCTAGCTGAGGTACTTCCTTTGCTTTTTAAAAACAGCAAAAACCTCCCTTTCCCCCTCCCTGGGGGAGATACGTTGACTGGAGGTAGCGAGGTTACCATGCCCTGGGAGGGTCCCAGCAGGCTCCTACTCTGCACCCCTCTAGTGTTGCTTGTGAATGTGCCCAAGCCCAGAGGTGGGTGGCAGAAGACACTGGGAAATGAAGGAGTCAGAAATAAAGTTAGGCAGAGGAAGTTCAAAAATAGACGACCTTTTCCTGTAAGTCTGGGTTATTTATTTAATTTGTTGTTGTTGGTTTTGGAACTTTTTTTTCCCCTCAATGATAGGGAAACAAGGGAGAAGCTATGGGAAACAGGCAAGGGAACGAAAGAATCTTTCAAAGCAAATGGAGGGGGAAAAGAGAAAGATTAAAGAGGAATGATATTAAGGATAAGAGCTTCCTCTAGAGACTGATCAGATTTTAATTCTGAAGAAATAACAGGAACCAAGACAGCTGGAAAACTTCCTTCCTCTTCTACCCAGTCTTTCAGCACTGCCGTTTGCAGCTGGGTCCCTGTAGCCCTCCGTGGTGCACACCCCAGGGCTGGGCTTGAGGTAATCCCCACAGCTAGGCAGGGACACCCTAAGGGGTAGGACCTGGGCTCCCTGCACCCCAGAAAATCACACAGCCCTGCTACCTTGGACCCATTGAATGTCCTATTCTGCTTTCCCTGACCCCACTGCCTGCTGCCCTCCTACCTCATGGGATCCAGACACAACCCCACAGCTCCATGGGGCAATGAAGAGCTGGACACATACAGGATTTCAACAGAAGAAGAGGAGGGGAACGGAAGCAAGTCCAAAACCAAGCAAAGAAAACTGATGTATTGCTGACAAAGGGTACATTTACACTGGCAAGAGTTCCTGCAGTGCTGCGTCACCTACTGGCTTTACTTACCTCACTGATTGGGAACTTCACTCAGCGGTAAACCCCCTGGAGAGACTTGGCACGTCAGAATAATTACTATCTGGTGTATCTGTAACTGTCAGCTGGACTAAATCTGCATCTGTGTCACCTGGAAAGCGGAAAACCCCCGTACAAACACTGCTGGCTGCATACACCCCTGCATTACTCACACAGAGCTGTCAGAAAGATTTTCAGGGAAGTTTGCTGAGAAAAAGAGCACTAACAGGCTATTTTATTAGTGGATTTCATTTGAGGATCTCAGAGTATTTTACATCTCCTCTTGTCAGCTTGACAAACTCGTTTAAATGCTCCACCCATGCCAAAGATGAGATGGAGATGGCAGCAAGTCACAGGGAGCATGTTTGCAGGGCAGCAAGTGAGATGCTGGGTACCAGCTCTGACTTCCATGCATAGCTTGAGCCCTGGCAGGGGTTGTCCTGGGAAGCCTTCCTGGCTTGAATGTCCCATACTTGGGACCAGACAGCCCCTCTACTGGGGCAAAGTCTGGCATCGTGCTCAGCATGTGCTTAGTGAGTTAATTAGCAAGGGAAAAAAAGAAGCTTCTCCAACCCTGCCCCCAGCAGAATCTCCAGTGAATTCTACTTTTTCTCCACAGAAAGGTTCATAATCCAGAGAGGGACCATTACCCATTCCCTGCTGCACAAGCCAGTGCTGTGTGAGGGCTGAGGCCTCTAAGCTCCTGCTGTCTCCAGCAGCAGCATTGCTCAGTGTGCTCCTTGCCTCAGCCCCTGCCCTTCACCCTTGTGGGATGTTGTTTGGTGTGTTCCCCGTTTCCGCTGGCCTCTGTAATATCTGCTGCCTGTCAGTGACACTGGAAGAGGTCCACACCCTGAGGTCTCACCTCTCTTATTCACAGCCATAAAAGGGAAAGCAAAATGTTTAAATCTGAATGCTTTGAAGTTTTTTAGAATAAACAAACTTCTTCATGAAGACTGCATTGAGAAAAAAATTCACAGAATCTCCATAAGACATAATAAATCTGGCATCTATTGCATTATCTGTGCATCCGCATGGCAAATAAATAATACATGAAAGACCTGAAAACAAAGTGCTTGGGGACACCATGTAACTAAAAAGAACAGGGAATCAGTCTCGCTATCTTGGAAGGCAACCAAATTATCCAAGGTACATGTAAAGATGGGATCTAAACCCACTGAGAGAGCTGCAGGCCTAGTAGAAACATGACACATTAATGGGATTTACTTTAAAGGCTCCTAAACTTGTAACATTTCTTATAGAGTAAGAGATGTTCTCACACACAGTGCCCTTGGAGGCCTGAAGTGACTGTAAACATGTACTTACAGAGTGGAATGGGCCTTCTATGCTGTAGAGAAAAAGGGTGTGAAAAATGGAAATACATTTGGGGTGGAGGCAGCTTTGGGCCATTTGTTTGTACTCTGTCTGAATTCCTTGCTGGCCTTGTTTCTAAATCATCATTATCACAGATCCCAACAGCTGAGTGATCTCCAATAGAAAAATGTCAAGGCAGGCAATGTGTAAGGAAAACATTCTCATACATTAGGCAGATATCTCAGACATAACTTCTTCTAAACAAGCACTGGAATAAACTACAGCTCAAATAGATGGATTTCAGGGTGTTTTCCAGCCACCTCTTAAAACTTTCTTGGAAAGCTGGTTAAATGAGATTTAGATAAGGCTAAGGCTCGACTGTGCTGCTGTCAAGGGAAAACATCCACACACATATTATTAATGATTGACTTGGGGAGACATTGCTCACTGTTGTTTGGATAGTGTCTCAGCACATACCAAAATCCTGACAACAATTTTTCAGCTGGCCTGTGCTGTATGGAGGGTTACACTCAGCTGCTGGGATCAAGCAGCCTTGAGAATTGAGGGATGGTGGTACCTGACCATAAGTCATTCGGATAGGGATCTTCTCACCTCCTTTTAGCTGCTTGGGATTGAGCATCACATGGTTACTGTTCATCTTCCACCTCCAGCCAAAGGATGCAGAAAGGAGCTGAAGGAGGAGTAAGCAGCCTGTGCCACATGAGGGGGCTGAGGAAGAGGGACCTGATTGTACCACTGTAGGCTCCACTACCCCTGGAGCCTACTGATTAGCTCAGTCAGGAATTATTCCTCTTACTCTAATCCCTGTTTAAAATATCCTGGGCCAAAGACCAAGACAGACAGAACCAGTTAGTCATGGGCCCTTTTATGGGCCATTCACTTAAAGAGTTGGACTCGATGGTCCTTGTAGGTCCCATCCAATTCAGAATATTCTGTGATTCTGTGGTTTCTGGCAGGACTGAGTACACCTGCAGCATGGAGAGGAGGGCTGTCAGTGACACTGGGAGCACTTCAACTGGCCTCACCTGCCCTCTGCCACATGTTCTCCTTCCCAGTGTTTTAGGGCTTGTTGCTCTCTCTGGAAGAGATAACACATGGGGACCCTTGGTGCCCTGTGCTCCAGTCTTGGGGTCCCGAGAGCTTGAGGGGAAGACCATTTTGGGGAAACTCACCACTTCAGTCATCTACTGGCCCACTATAGAAATTTTTTTTTTTTTTTTCTGAAAAATACCCCAATAAATATTTTGCAAGACCTGGGACATAGAGATAATCAGGTTTGGAATCTGCAAATTTTGGGCAGCCACATTTTTCATATTTAGGTGTAACTTCCTCCAGAGAGTGTGATTTACCTCCTGCCTCCTTATGAACAAGGACTCTTGAAGCCTACCTACTGGGAATTGGAGCACGAAGCTGGGGGAAAAAAAAGACATTTAAATAAACAAAGGCTTTTTTTATTTTTAATGAAAGCCCCAAGTGTCCTAGTGGCAAACCTGGTGCTAGTGGGCAGCAGTGGGAGCCTGGCTGCCGGTGAGGGTGCTGCAGTCACCTCACCCTGTCCCCCACCCTTGTCTGGGGTCAGCGGGGTCAGAGGGTGGCCAGACGGTCCCTGATGTGGCTCTCAGCGCGGGCGGGAATGAAGCAGAAAAGGAGGCTTGTGCCGGTGGAGGCTGCTCCCTGCATTGCCATGGCAACACATCTGCTTCCTCCATTTCCCAGTTCCCTGCCAAAGGAGAGCACTGGCCCTGCCGGCATCAACACAAGCCCAGGAGAAATCCAAGTTCCAAGAAAACACCTTTTCACTGGACCCTTGCTCCCCAGGCTACAGCCCCCTCTTCAATGACTGTAAAAACCTTTACTCTCTTACAAAGAATGTGCCTTCCTTTTGCAGCCCTGTTTGTGAAAAAGCGACATAACCCCATAGCCCTTGCAGCATCAGGGCCAGCAGCACCCCAGCACCCCTCTCTGCCCCTGGTATTGTCACGCCCTGCAGGATGCAGCAGCCCTTTACCTTATCACCTCACCTTTTTCCAGACCTGCAAGCTTATATTAGCCCCCCTCAGAGGCTTGATAAGCACCAAATTTTCCTTTCAGGTAATTTTTCTTTGTGAGATTTATGGCAAACTTCCACTTTCAGCAGATGCAGGCTCAAGCTCCTTTTGATGCATAAATTGGTCATTCACCAGGTCCCAGCCTCACTGCCCTGAAGTAAACACCCCCAAGTACTTGGGTGCTTGCAGGAGAGTGTGGATTACAGTACTAAGAAAAGCGACCCACAGCTCTGGAGGAGCTGTGAACAGCACAAGTATCATGGCAGAGCTGCACCATTGGTGCCCAAAGTGGCTGGATGCTGGCACCGGCTGGGATGAGCCCCTTGTGCAGCTGGTTTCTGATACTGGGCACAATCAGCAGTTTGGAAGCAGTACCTCTCTGCTGTCACAACCTCAGCAGAAATATTTGCTGGCAAAGGCAAAGCACGTGCTCGGCAGTTCCTCCAGCAGTTTATCAGGGCATCCATGCCAAGCCCCTGGGAAGGGCTGCTTGGGCAGGAGGAACCAGCACAACCTGCTTGGCCAATCCAGAGCTGAACTAGCAGGACCACTTGGTTGCTCTTCCACTGGGCAAGTGCCAGGTCGTGCAAAGCCATTTCTACCAGCTTTTTATTTCTATCCTGCTAATTCATGCCCCTGGTAAGCTCTCTGATTTGAAAAAAATGTCCAGGTCCTTGGCTTTGTAGCAGGTTTTCAGCTCATTGTAGCAACGAGGGTAACCCTCCCCAAAGATTAGGCCGTGTTTTCAAGTAACACCAGATGGGAGCACAACTGTAATGGTATTCATTTGCCACATCTTACCCTGCTCAGGGTCCATGTATGGGTTCTGGTGAGCTGGTGACGACAGTGAGATGGGTCAGTGTTGCCCACTGAGACCTTGCAGTGAGGATGTAGCAATAGATTTCTTATATTTAAAGAAAAGAATAGATTTTGTCCCTTTGAGGCTGGCCAGTCTTCTACTCAGCACATCCAGCACAGAGATGCTGCAGTCAAGTGGGCAAACAAACAGCCCTATGGGTAGTATCACCTTCAAAATACAGGTGAGAGGTGCAGCCCTGCTGCTTCCAGCTGTCTTGTACCCAACCACAGCGAGCTTGTCCCTCTCACTCTCCACCCATGCACTGCAGTGCATCACATGCCTTGGGAGAGGGCCAGACAGGGGTAGATGAGGTTGCAGATCTCCCCAGCACTGATCCTGCCTGTATTTGCTCCTCCATTTTAGCTTCTCAAAGTCACCTTTGCTGAGGGTATTACTTTGCTCTGTGGTTTTGTTTGCAATGTGTTCTGAACTTGTAAAAATCTCATCTAGCTACTAGCTGTAGTCAACTACTTGCTTCTAAGGGTAACCTTGTGACTGCACTGAAGTTCAGTGCTGCTTTAACTACTTTCTTCTCTCTGCTCACAGCAAGAAAACAGGATGCCAGAGCTTTGCCAAAATATTTTACTAAATAAATAGAACTGCAGGCAGTCTCCACAAGCCAGTCTAACAGTGCCACATGACCCCAACTGGCAAGAGACAAGGGTTATATTTAAATTCAGTTTTAATTCAGAAAAATATCAACACTTATTTACCACAGTCCATAAAATTCATGTGACAAAATTTCTCCAACAGGCAGATTAGTAGCCCTCTTACTCTAGCAATGTAAAAGCACAACAAATCAAGTCAGGCCAAGTTCTGGAGTATCACATCAGGCTGGTAGCAACACATGCACTAGCAAGATACTCCTTGCTGAAATCTCCGCATGCTCTGGGGCTCTCGGTGCATGTGGAAGTCCTACATTCCCTTGGCACCTCTGTCTGGTTCCTGGAGGACGATTCAGTTATCTGAAGTAGCTCAGGGTCTGCCTTTAGTATAGTTTATTATATATACTTTAGTGTATTGCAGCACTGTAAAGGGACCAGACCTGTCCCACTTGACCCATTGACACAGGTTTTGAAGGAAGCACCATCTTGCCATTACCATACTCAATGTCTATGCCATTGCCACCTTGCCACATAAAGGATGCTGCTGGATGTGTTTCCTATACCCCATGCTTTAGGTGCATCTTCATCAGCCTTGGCACTACAGGAGAGGATGGGCTGATAAAATCATGCTTGATAGTAAATGGTTCAAGCTTGCCTGCAATGGAGGTGTTTTATTCCACACCGTGGAATCACACATGTTGCCAGTGCTGCCCATGGTGCTACCTGGGAATCTGGCCCTGGCCAAAAGCCACCAAACCACACCACCCATGATTGTTACTCTCTTTGTATCATTAAAAGCACAATCTCTGTACACACTCGGTCTCTCCCTGGCCTGGGACAGGTCAGGGAAGCATTGCTCTGAACACCAGCTCCCGTTCAGAGGCCTGTCCACCTGCAGACAGCCCACGTGTGAGGACTCAGCACGGCCCCACAGAACACCATGAGCAGCCTGACAGTCTACGTGCCCAAGCCAAAGCCATATCCCTGTCACAATACAGCCTCATTCATACTGAGACAACAATAAAAACAACTTCTCAGATACCACAAGCTCCTTCAAATGTGTGCCTGAAGCCAGAGGATTGGAAGTGAGGTCTTCCTGCTGGCCTGGACTTCCTTATGTGGAAGCTCTGGGGCCATTGCCACCCACTGCACATCTGCCAACCTCATGTCCTCCCATGACACACCAGTCCTCTTGATCCCAGAGGGAACAGGGCAGGTCCAGCCCAGATTCGTCCATCACGTCCTCTGCAGCCTGAGGAGCCTCTGAGCCTGTGTGCACGAGCACCCGTGGGTGGAGGTGGACCTGCAGAGAGCTGCTGTGCTGAGCTGCCCTGCCAGGGCTTATCCAAAGGCAAAGCCAACCCAGCCTGCTATGCCTACATCTCCCCTCCCTCCACTGGGATTACAAAGACCAGAGAGGAGTATTTCTTGCTCCATTTTGGCAGGACAGTGCTGTCTCAGTATAAAACCCGAAAATTGAAACACATTATTGTTCACAACTTAAGAAAGAGAGGAATGAGGAAAATGCTCCATAACAAATGCAGGCAGCCCAGTTGCCTTTGGAGTGATGTCCAAGTCTCATTAGAAAATTTATAGGGAGTATGTCAGATGCAAGGACCAACAGCATCATTTCCCTTGGCAGTGCAGGCACGCAGTGGGGGAAGGAAGCAGCCTCCACACCCCTGGCTGCAGGCATCCAGGGATCCCGGCATCCCCCACAAGCCCTGGCAGAGCACAGGGACCAGAGCGGGGGAGCTGCTCCAGCGGGGATGGCTTCTTTCCTGGCCATTTCACTGGCTTTCAGAATGAGGAGATGGAAGGAGGTGCACAGGAAGCGAGACTGTGCGACTGTAAATCCTGTCAAGTATAACGATGTTTTTTCAAACATATTTTCCCGATTTCCCTCCCAAGGGACCAAACCCAAAGTTTGATCTTTAGGTAACCCAGAAACAAAATGCTTCCCAAACAAATAATCACATTGCAGTCTGACATGGTCATTATTACAAAAGAGCATTTTATTTCCATTTTTTTCTGCGTGTACTATATTTCAATGTAACACTATGTAGGTCTATTATCATACTAAGATTCTTGCTACAGAATTAAGAAGTTTGTCCATTTGGTCAAATTTCAAAGTTTTTCCTTGGCATTCTTACAGGACTCATCACCACTTAAGCACATGAATTACTGAAGTGCCAGAAATGTGATATGAGACTTGGAACAGGCGCTTTCCAATCATAATTTGCAAAAATTGTTGGGCTGGCTGGATGAATGAGGTCAGCACAAATATCCATCCTAATTCTGACAAAGGGGGAGATGCACATCTCACCAAGTAGATTAGCTTTTCAGGCTTAATGTACTATTGATGTTGTCTTCTTACTTTTGATGCAATCTTTGTCATCTCTGCTTCCATTATCAAGGAAGATCTTTATTATTTTTGAGCAACAGTGAAAAAACACTTTGCTTAAATTTTGGAATTCTCATACTTGTTAGGCACCTGATTAAAGTAAGTAGTTATATAAACTCTTTGTATATATACAAACCACGCCTAAAGTATTATCCACAAAATGTCCATCCATTCTAAGTCAAATACTACCAGTCACAGAAAAGTCTAGTATGAATTGTATGTGAATATACATATGAGCAGTACATGATTCACTGAGTAAATATGGCACTTTTACATATTTTCCTGGATGTCATACAGAATTAGGAAACAAATCTTCTCTCAGCTGACACATTTCTAAAATACTGGTATATGGGTTTGGAAAATACTCCCCAGATTAGACAGTAAGAAGTTTAGAAAAATCAACAATGCAGCTACCTGAGTTTGTTTCATTAAGAAATTAACAGTAATGTGATATTTTATCATTCACTGCAAGCCTGAGGGTTGTCTACTCACAAAAGCCAAGCTGCCTAACACTGCTATAAATAAAACAGCACAGCTCTCCAAGCACGCAGCTCGGCAAGACGATGAACTGACCTAGCACCTCCAAAGTGACTTATACCACTTTCTCCTTGCCCAGATCCCAGCTGCAAAGTCCTGTCTCCCTGTTACTCCCACCCTAGTTTCCATCCAATCCTTTGGAGAGCTGATCCAGCAGAAAATTAGTCCCTTTTTTAAACTGGTATAGTTTTCTGCTGCTTAAAAAAGTTGATTTGTCCTGTGGAGGGATCAGATCAGCACCAGACCTGTAAAGGTACAGGAGAAGCAGCAGGAATGTGTTGGCAGGAACAGGGAACATGGGAGGAGGAGGGATCTGCCCCTTTTTTGTGGCAGTGAGCTGTCAGACTGAGGAAGCTGTCTCAGCAGACCAAACCCTTGGAGAAGATACAGTTATTAGCGCGAAAGTGCTTAGACCGGTATAGTTTACTCCTATCAAAGTGAATAAAGATATGCCAGCACAAGGCACTTTATACTCATGTAACTGTGTCCACATGAGGGGTTGCACTGGTATAAATATAATCAGTAACAAAAGAAACTCCCATATTCCCTAAGAGATGTATTTACAACAATGTCATAGAACAAGTCTCCAACCTTCAGTTATGAGGTGTGCATAACTTCCATTCAGAAAACAGACCACAAACTACACATGAAACAGACACAAAATAAATTAGGGATTTAAAATGCTACATCTAGGAATATAAAGACTTTTTAAAAAACTTTAAATGTAATTCCATATTTCAAATGTAAGTAAGAGAATTATACAGCTCCACCAATTACTTGGACATTTCAAACAGTTTACATTCATCACGGACAACAGCACTTTGGTTTACATAATTAGGTTAATATGAGCAATGAAACGTTTCTCTCCCTCCCATTACACCAAAATGAAATACATTTAGAATATATATACTGCCAAGCTGTTCCATTAAGTGCATTCCACATGAGTACAAGTAGCTCTCGCAATAGCCACATCAGTTATAGGTCTTCCAACAGAACTAAACCCAGCCTCTTTAAAAAAGCTTGATTTGATTCCTTCATGCCTGACCCATTTTTCATTAATCACATGGATCTTCTCCAGAACATATCCAAGCACAAAAAGTAAGCCTGATTGGTACTGTGGCAAGCCCACATACCAGACTGCACAGCACACCCTGGATTAATGAGGACATTCTCATCTCCCCACCTTTGTAAGTCAGACTCTTAAACCAACAGTATGCTTTTGTACCAAGCTCAAGAACTCAGACTGACTGACTGAGTTCTTGACACTCAGCTCAAGACACGCAATGGCAATTAGAAAACATTAAGAGCAACCAATCTGACAACTGTCAATTATTTTACATAACTTCAAACAATCAGCAACTCAACCTCTGCGATTTATGAACATTGCCTCCTAGAGAAACAAGTACTTATTCCTAGATAGTCTTGTGAAACATTTATGCAGTGCCTGCATCTGACTCAAATATGTGTTGTTGTATAGGATGAAGAGATCTCCTCTCAGCAAAATATTTTACCATCATATGGTTATTTTTGATTAGCTTAAATTAGGTTGCAAGCAGCACATCCCTGTCAAACCTGATGCAAAGAAATCAAATGGCTGGATTAAATAAACAGCTGAACATGGCTTCAGAGGATGAAGTTCCCAACCTGATGCATAATCATCAGAGATTATTATATTATTTTAAAAAGCAGACTTCCAACATTTAATCTCATTTTTGCAAATCTGCAAGTGTTCCTGTGCTGAGCTTGGTTTTATGATATCCAAGCTCAATTAAGGAGCATATTAGATACTATTTCCTTGTCAGAAGCTTTACAAACTAAACATGATTGCACTTTTTCTGGATCCTATTCCTGCAAGGTGCCAAGCAATCTGGTGGGGAGTGAATTATTGGGAGGCAGAGGGCACTTTCTCTCTTGCAGGACTGGGTGTTTAGGAGAGGATGGGGTTTTTCAAGATAGTGTTTCATCTCTCTGGGTTGACGTTTCCAACACAGTGAGGTCATTCCACCCCTTCCATTCAAGTTAGTAGGACTCAGACATCCCTTTGCACTGCTTGGAAAACCTTCAACATGAGTAATTTTGTTGCTGATTCCTCTGTGAACTGTGACCTTACTGTTCCTGCACCGGAGAGGAAATCGCAGTCAATGCCTCCAGCTCAGCGCAGTGTATGAATGGACAGCCAGCCTGAACTTGCCAAAAGGCCCCGAGGGAGTTCTGCACACTCCCTCACACCTATTAAAATATATAAAGAACCTTTTCTACTTGCTTTGACCATCTCAGAAAACCATGTAATAATACAAAAAGGATTGTCAACCCAGATTTGATCTTGTTAGATGCTGAACACCTTCTACTGCCACTGAAGAAAAGAAGAAACAAGGCATTCAACACCTGCAGCACCACCTGTTGAAGACCATGTCCTAAGGGATTAACAATAACCAGGAAGACAATATAATCATCTATTACTAACTATGCAACCCAAAGCATACATCTTAAACACAGTTTCCCTAGTGGAATTAGGAAAAGGAAAAAAAAAATCAGCAGATAAACCCATTTACTTTTACCTGTAAAAATTAAGTTACAGATGCCCTTGTTCTCAGGGCAAAACAAAAATATCTTAAAACAGTGAAAAAATATGAGAAAAATTTATTTAAAAATATATGTACTCCTTACTCCAAATTTGTTTGTACAGAAAGGATTTGAAAAAGAAAAAAATAATGACAAACTAAATGCATATTTGGAGTATGCATTCTCTAGAGCGTATTTGGTAGAAGTGTTATTTCTGTAAAACTGAGCAAGAAGTTACTCAGCTTTCATTTGCTCCCTGACATCAGAAGGCAACGTTTCAAACAAGGTGTCCTCTACAGTGAAACCAGTCCGCTTCAGAGCTCTACACTCACCGAGCTCAGGTGGGAGGATTTCAAAGTGATTGCCTTTAATATCCAAGTAGGAGAGGAACACCAAATTACCAATTTTAGGTGAGAGGACTGACAAGTTATTTTTCCCAATTTTCAGAGTCTTAAGTTTTTTGCAAAAGTATAGTTCATCTGGCACGCTCTCCACTTTGTTGCAAGTAATGGAAAAGTACTGTAAACTCTGCAGAACTCCTATTTCAGGCGGGATAAAGCGAATGTCATTGTAAGACAAATCCAAGTATCTGATTTTGTTGCATAGGAATAGGTGGGACGGAAGAACCTCTATTTTGTTATGGCTGAAGGAAAGCCGCTCTAGACTAGTGAGTTTCTTTATATGCTCTGGGATGTACGTTATACTGTTGTACCACAGCTTTAGAATTGTCAATTTTCGCAGATGTTGAAAACTTACTATTTCTTCAATGGATTTGAGGTTGTTTTCCTTCAGATCCAATTCCTGAAGACTGAGGAGGCTGAAGACTGCATGAGGTATGCGCTCTAAATCACAATGAACCAATTCCAGCTGTGTCAGGTTGACCATCTTCTTCAAGTTGTTGAGCATCACTAAC
This sequence comes from Pachyramphus minor, assembly GCA_013397135.1. Taxonomy (NCBI): domain Eukaryota; kingdom Metazoa; phylum Chordata; class Aves; order Passeriformes; family Tyrannidae; genus Pachyramphus; species Pachyramphus minor. The sequence continues at coordinate 1,199,663 of VYXB01004616.1, forward strand.
TTCGTGCCATCATTATGGATGCACAATTTTTGCAGGTGACTTGAAACATCAACTGCAGATTGTGGGATTTTGGACAAATTACTTTTTATGTAAAGAACTTTCAGGCTTTTAAGCTCCCGAAAAGACTCCAGTGTAATGTTTTTGGAAATATCGTGACTTAGGGAGCCAATTAAATGGAGCTCTTCCAAATTTCTGAGGCCATACATCCAATGTGGAAGTTCTCTGATGTCATCAAACTTGACGCTCAAGATCTTGAGATTCTCCTTCAGAAAAGCCAAGGCGGCACTGTGGATCTTCACAGAACACTGGTGCAATGAGAGCTCCTGGAGATTGTCCAGCTGTGCAATGGTTGCTGGTATCATTACATTATTAATTATTTCGAGTTTTAATGACTGCAGCTCAGTAATTTCAAAAACTGTGTCTGGTAGTCCAGAAAGCATGAAAAGCTGTAGCTCCAAATGGCTATGGGAATTTGTCTGTAGCCTCTGTCGCAGTTTATCTGCAGTCCACTCGTTGTTTAGGTTCAGCTGTTTCAGCTTATTTTCACTGACTTCAGACAGGAAGACGGCAAACCGCTTGGAGTAGAGAGGATCATACTGATCAATCATATGAAGCATAAAAGCAAAGTCATTCTTGACATCTGGGATATCATCAATTCCCGTCTCTTGCCGCACATATTCAAAAGAATATTCTTTCAGTGAACGGTAGAACAACCAGTACAGTGTATAAAGGCATGTGAGGCCATAGATGCTTACAAAGCACAGGTAGCAGTAAGAAAGTTTAGAGAACAGATGTGCCATTGTGTGATTACAGCAAAAATTCTTGTATCCTGTCATGTCTTCAATATCAACATTACAGACTACTGTAAAATTAACTTCTGAGACAAGTGCTGTGTTGTAAGCAATAATAATAAGGAATTTAATTACCTTAAGTACAGTCTGGCGAACATACATGACATAGAGTATATCACCCTCCTCGACATGCAGTCTAAATTTCTTCACCTTTTCAAACAGTGCTTTGGCTTGTTCACCTTCTTTCTTATCTAATGCCCCGGGCGTTCCCTTATCCACAACTAACTTCTCAGGGATTGATTTTAAAGACTGTGTCTTGACCAAAGTGCCTTCAGTGCTTGGCTGAGCTGTATTAGACTTGTTTATGTTGTTCTTCCTGTTATCTTTCTCTTCAGAGTCTTCCCCTGACACTTCAGACAAAGCTCTTGTTGTCCAGGGAGAATCAAAACATTTCCCAAGTATTGAAATGAAGTGTTCAATTTTGGAGCTTGATCCAGGGAATTTGAACCAAAAGTTACTACACAGCATGAAGACCAGTGTGTGTATAAGAACAAGGTAAGGGAAGTACTTGGCATACCAGTGCAGAGCCCGTTCATAGCACACCTGATTTATAAAGCTGTATTGCTGAAGGTCCAAATCAGTCTTCAGTCCTTTCATTTCAACTGTAGCTGGAGGGGTGGATGGCTTCAGTGGTGGAAGGGGGGTTGTATCTGGGATTGTGTTAAACACATTTGAACTATTAGATTGGTTCTGGCAAGGCTGTAGGCGCTTTGGAAGGCATATTATCTTGTCTTGCATGACCTGAAACACACAAAAAAGGTATCTTTTGAACTATGTACAAACAATGGTGGCAGCATCAAGGGTAGCTGTTTTTGGAGTTCCTCCAGCTGTCAGGCATTCGTCCCCACAGTCTGCTACTTGGCCCCACAGGCTGTGCTATTATTGTTATTTCCAACAAGACTCTTGTTCCATATGCCAAGAACTAGACCACCCCTTTTTATCTATGGTTAGCTTTCCATAATTTGACTAAGAGTGCATTGAGACAATCCAGAAAAAGGACAAGTGTGGTAATGATTCCAGAAAAGACCAGAGATCTCCTGCATTGCTCTGCCCAGAGACAGACTGTTATTGCCAGGTGTATTCACCCTGGCTACATTGATGTTCTGGTGTTCTGAGACAGCTTAGGCTTGAAAGCACCACAGTTGTGTTCATGTGGCCATACTCTCCCACTGCGATGTCTTAGCCCACCAAAAAATGGCTGACAAGGGGCTAATGTGGGCATATCCATGCTGGACAATTACTGAACTTCAGTCTTAGTAAAGACAGGTAGTGATAATTCTTTGATAGGATTTGGACACCTTTCACTAGACTGGGCTGCTCAAAGCTGCACCCAACCTGGCCTTGGACGCTTCCAGGGATGGGGTATCCCCAACTTCTCAGGGAACTTTAACCTGTTCCAGTGCCTCAACACCCTCACAGTGAAGAATTTCTTCCTAATATCTAATCTAAACCTACCCTCTTTCAGTTAACAGCCATTACCCCTTGTCCTACCACTACATGCCCTTGTACAAAATTCCACTCTATGGGGGACTTCTGTAGGATGGACTACACACCTGGGGGGGAAAATGTAGCTTGTTCTTTAGTCTGTCTATAAACAAAAAAAAAAGCAAATTTCCTAATTGTTGTCCATATTGACAAATGGAGGTCAGAGCACCTTATGGGACCAATCACTCTTGGTTTAATTTGGGATAACAGATCTGAGTTCAATGCAAGGCTTTCTATAGGTCTGAATTTACAATGCTAATCCATGTGATAACAAGCTCTGTTTCTTGCCTTGAACACCTAACTGTGACTGGCCCAAACTAAGAATGTGTGTGTAGTGTAGATGTATTCTTTGACATCGTGGTTCTTGAAAGCACTAAATATAGGGTATGCAACAAGAGCTACCAAAATCAGATTCTCCTTGATGATCCACCCTGGTGCAGAGATATGCTGAGATAAGATCACATGTGTTTTAAACAATATCAGTGCTGTAACTGTTGACACATCAAAAACTCCTGTAGTTTGTCTGTAAACACTATTGTGATATACACCCTTACTTACACCTGGGATTTGTGGATCTGGCAATAAGTTGGAATAAAAAACCCAACTATTTTTTCAGTGTTTCCACACATTATTTTCCAGTGTGCTTTATCCAATCAAGCAGGTAAACTTAAAAATAACAGATGATTTACTTCATGTGGTTAAGCAAACTGTAGCAACGAATGCAAAACTCAGCCCTATATAAAGAGATTTTAAAACGTAAATGTTGTATCTTTAAACTGAAAATACTTGTGAATGGAGAATTCAGGCAAAACTACAGCTGATTTCATGTGAAAAATCCTGGGCCAAGTAAGTGAGCACATTCCTCTGAAATAAGAGCTCTGTCAATGTGTCCCTTTAGTTCCATTTCAAAGTCATGCCAAGATATGTTAGATCCAAGTTTGAATCAGTTTGTAACTTCATCTTTCTGTGGAGTCATCCCAAACAGCACTTTTCTTTTCTGCTTTTGTCTCTTTAGCAAAATGTAACTAACAGTGATTGACACTGTAATGTCAACTGTTTACTTTTAAGCATCCTCACAGATGTTTTGGAATGGAAGAGATATAATATTAGCTGTGGGTGGTGTTAACAAAATAAGCACATTCATTTCAAATCTTATGCTTCAAAGCATAAGGACACAAAGCATATTAACATTTGCCAAATAAAACAACCCAGAAATTACAAAATTACATTCTTCAAACAGTAAAATGGTAACAAATAAGAACTTAAGTTGATCATGTTTTGTTATGCCAAACTGTGGTGAAAACACTGATCTAGGCACCAGCTAAACCAACAGCTCTTATCTTAGCTGGCACAGCTCCATTCACTCTAGTGCAATTCTGCTGATTTACAGCTGCTAGAAGTCTGGTCTGTGTTATTTGAGGTTGCTACCTAAACAGCTTTACTCCTGGGACCAGCAAATTTTTGCTTTGTTCATGGTGAACCCAAGAGATCAAACAAGATGGGACACCATCCTTCCAAGGTCCTTCCTCATTTGTGGTGTTCTCTCACCACTGCTGAGCACCCGCCACGCCTCCGTCCCGTTTGATTTACCTGTAATGTGCACCCAAACACACCGATCATCAGCATGGCGACAGAGAGATAGTCCGTGAACACATCCCACCAGGGCTTCAGCACCCTGAATGCCGGCTGCTGCTCCGAGAACTGACGGAACTCGGTCACAGGAATCATCGTCCTGCAAAAGAGCAAGGCCAGCGCTCAGTCTCCTACAGCTCATACCCCTCACGCTGTGAGAACAAGTACTCTCTGAGGTTTGAAAACCTCCCCGCCGTAAATGAAAGCCCCAGGAACCAGCACAAAAGTTTCCACCTACTGCCCAAGTAGTCCCCCAGACACCCCACCTCAGAAGAGCTCATGCTGCCCCTATGCAGCTCCTGTGACGAAGGGAGAAGACTGGGCTCCTGTCTATGCAGGCAGGCAATTCCCTCTCTGCATTGACTCAGCCATCTCTCATGGGTCAGGCCTTCTGCATCCCTGAAAATCAGCCTATTCTGTAGACAGAGATGTTCAGCTTTGTACACATAGCCTTAATCTAAAAGATCTGGCTAAAATGCTTGTCCTGCATTCAAATTTCACAGGCCCTTTTAGCTATCATGTTTCATTCACTTCCATTTTATTCATAGTGGTGTCAAGGAGGTTTGGAATATTTTTGTGCATACACAGTGCAATTTTAAATCTACTGTGTTTTGAGTGCAAGTTGCTAAAGTGCTTTAGGTAACCAAAATACAGGCAGATCAAGGGCTTTATCTTCACCTCAGATGTCTAGGCTTACATCATCATCTCCTCTGAAAAATCAGCTAGCACACGAGTATGTACAGGCAAAGCTGATTTCAAAGCCAACAGCATATTGTGTAACTGAATCTCTGAGATCAAATCAGTACTGAAACTCCCTAGGAAGTTAAAATGGAAAGATAAATTTGCATGGAAATGTAAAAAATAGTCCCAAGGGCAATTTACAAAATTTGTCCATTAACTAACATCATAAATGCCCACCACAATCACTTCATATCACAGTAATATTAGAAGTCTATAATCCTGATTCAGCTGCACACTGGGACCCATTAATGTGGGTTTGATGACATCCATCCGTGCACATGCTTAGTGATAAGCACACACTTGCTGATACACTGCCCAGGGACTTAGAGGATTCAGTTCATTCAGAGCCAGGGATCGGGAAGGGAAGGATTCAAGCCCTAATGGCTGGAATTCATCGCAAGTGAACAGCCATCCTAAGAATTAATAACTGACCGCCACTACATTGGCCATATTCATGTGGAAGGATGCTCACTTTGGCACCTTCTCAGGGACTGCTGTGTCTCTTCTTGCCCAGCTGATTCTCAGGAGATCCTGTAGTCCCCAAAGGCATAAGGTGGTATCTGTAAATAACCTGGGGAAATAGCGAGGCTGGGGCTTTGCAGCTCTCTGAGTGAGCAGCATAAAAACTTAACCTTTATTCCTTTCCACCCTCTCCTCTTGCAACCCTCCTGTGTTGCTTTAATTACTGCTTGGTCAGACAGGAGAATCTCTCTCAGCCTCCTGTCCTTCTAAAAGCTGTCCCCAGGATGCATGCTACAATGCCAGATGGAATTGCACACACCTCTTGCACGACTGGTGATCCTCAAGAGGAAAGCAGGCTGTCCTCCAAATTAATAGACCATCAGTGAAAATGATGGCAATGCAGGCCTGACTTCACACAGCTAGGTCAGGGGCTTGGCAGCATCCATGCCAACAGGCCTGAATTGCTGCAGTGCTGGCAGAGGAATGCAGCATTCGTTATCAAATGGCAGGCAGCCAGGGGCCACAATTCTGCTTTTTGTGTGCTTGTCTTGCAAATGTTAGCAGATGTACTGGGGAAGATGTACCTCTACAGCAGAGAACAGCTGAGGTAGCTGCTGGGACAAATCTTTGTTGCATTTTATTTTTCTTCTAGAAACAATGGTGGAAAAAATTGGATCTCATAAATTAGAAGTGCCTCATGTAGCTTTAAGTACATGCCCAGCACTCGCTCAGCTGAACCTCTGCTGGCAGCTCCCAGTGGCACATGAGCTGAAGAACATCGTGCATGATCTTACTTCCATTCCTGTATGCATTTCACTGCCACTGGTAAAGAATCACCCTTCTCTTTTTTATTTCCATATAAAATGCAGGTGACTGAATAGCTGCTGGTAAGCTTTAAATTTTTTTTTTTCTATCAAGTATTGAAAAACTTAAAAAATTGTCAAAGGAATACACTAATGCAAATGTTAGCTAAGCCATTGCCATGCAACAATCCTGCTCAAAGTTTTGTAACACATATACCACTGTTGGCTCAGGTTTTGAGGCCAGCTGGCGGACTGGATTGCCATCAGTACACCCAAGAATGCCTATCAACTGATTGCTTTAAAATCACAACACTTTCTTCCCACCTCTGCAATAATGGCTTATGAGTGCTTTTTTGTATTCTGATGCCACAGCCTCTAGAGATCCTATTTGTGAGATTTTTTTCGAACATATAAACAATTTGAGTGTCAGGTAAAGACAGACTTATGTTCCCTAGAGTAGAGATTCTTGAGAAAACACAAGTGCTCACATGCACCAAAACATGTGGAGACCCAGGCCTTGCTGGTTAGACAACTAACCAGCTATGGATCTGAGCCACAGCGTTAGGAAAGTCTGCAAGTCTGAAACAGGGGCAGTGCCTGACAGCAGATGAGACTGGAAACTATCCTGTGAATTACTGTGGAGGGACAGCTTTAAAGACCAAAAATTATTTTGGCTGTTGTTTTTTATAGGTTTTATTATGTATTTTAGGGGTCTTCACTGTATTATATATTTGCTTTATTTCTTCTAAGTGATTTGTGGGGAATTTAGATGAAGGAAGCTTTTGGTAGCATAAACATACACTGCCCTGATCCCTTGCATAGTGTGACTCCTCATTAGTAGAGTGCACATACTGTTACCCTGATTAAAGGGCCAAGCAGAGGGAGAGCTGCATCCATCCTAGAAAACCTATCTCTTAGGGTGTAAGGTTTGCAGTTCAACACCAGACATCAAAACCCATCTGCCACTAATGTCTTCCTCTACTGTTATAGAAAGAAAACAAACGTGACTGAATGCAGTAGTACTGCACGTAATAACAGTACATAAACCAACAATGTCTAATGACAGACAATATTTTTTAGCTTCAGGGAAAAAAGACATTCACAAGAAGCTTTAAATGGAGATTGTATGTGAAGAAGTAGGACAGCCATTTCACAGCACTCACTGGAGGAATCCTATTGCTTCTCCGCTTGCTGCACTAACAGTCCAGAGAAAATGCTAGAAAGCAGTGCAGAGTAGTCTATGCTTACCAGCATTGCTGGCATCTGCATGCAGAACAAAATGACACCAAATCACTTTTCATTTGTCTCCCACTTCCCTCTAGCTTCTTTTCCATTCTGGCCTGCCCAGTGACTGAAAGGACATCTATTAGCAGCATCTCTGAGGCCTCAGAAAAGACACAGCAGGTCTACATAGCTCAGAGCAATCCTGAAAAACCCCTCCTGGCCATGTCCAGAGTCCAGCTCTTCCTCACTGCTACACCCAAAGCTGCATCACTGCCACTCTCATTTATAATCATGCACAGACCCAGTATGCATGAAATAAAGTGGTTCAGGCAATCATCAATTTCAGCAAACCAAAACAGGGATGCTAATAAGTCCCACTGCAGTCCAAGTCACAGCAATCTCTGGGACAGCACACCATTTACTGTAGTTTCTCATCTCTTCTTGTAACAAGGAGACAGAAGAGAAGGATTTCAACATTTCAGCTGGTGAAAACTAAGACAGCATTACTAATTTCAGTTCAGTCACATTCAAAATGTTATTTAATTGCACAATAAGTTGTAGATGAAATGTGGAGTCTAACTTATTGTTAAATATTATTCTAACCTTCTTTACTAGAGTTCTAAATATTGGATTTTTTTTCAATTAAAATCAGAACATTTTTTTTTCTCTTGCATTTCTAATAATTCTCAGTCTCTAGAGGAAAGAAAGCTGCACATGAGATAAATCATCTAGTATTCAGGTACCAGAAGGAAATAAAAAAGGAACTTGGATTAAAAAACAGTTGGACTGGCTGTTAAGCAATGGTGCAGAAAAGAGCTGTGGGTTTGCCCGATCGAAACCCCACCAAAACAAAACCAAACCAACAAAAAAAACCCAACAAAACCCCCCAAACAAAAAATCTGAGAGGAGAGAAATTAGTAGTGTTTTTAACTGTAATTTTAAAATTTCTATGAAATGTAGAAAACTTGGTGAGTGAAAATGAATACGTCATAACAAGATGAAATATTTGAATCCAGGTGCAAGTGTGACACCTATTCCATCAGAAAACCTATTCTGTAGGAAGCAGCTAATGTATGGACAATTAGGAGCAAGACACAACAAATTAATGTGACCTAAAAAAGGTAAGGAGAATAAATAGATCCAAGTCAAAGAGAAAACTATTGGAAAAAACAGACAATAAATCAAGAGATTGAGCCAAAGGATGATTTTGAAACAGCTGCACTGTGGAGGAAACCAGCTTCTCAGTGATTGGTTTACATCAGAGGGAATCAAGGAAAGCAGTGGGGACAGTTCAGAAGTAATGACAGCTCTTGCCAGTGTGGCTAAAGAGAAAAATGAGGCACCAGGCAATCCACATGATGTGCACTGCAGAATACAAAGGAAATCAATTCATGAGCTTCCTGCCCACTGGAAGCTCACAGGGTGCTCGGGAGTACAGCCTGAGGGGGTTCTGTGCAGGGACTGCCTTTGCAGCAGGCAGGGCTGGGGCCGCGCTGTGTCAGCAGGGCCTCTGTGCCAGCAGCCCCACAGCCACCAGTAACAGCGACCCAAGGGCCTGGCCCTGCCCAGCCACAGTGTGCCCAGGCTGGCACTGCTCACTGCCAGGGCTCTTCAGCAGTGCTGTCCCAGCACAGCCAGCAAAGCCCCGGGGACCAACCCTGGCCTTGGCTTAACGCTTCACAGGTGGGCACTGTGAGCTGCTCACCACAGCCCCGTGTCCACCCAGGTTCTGTGCTCTGCCTTGCAGCAGGGCACAAGGGACCCCAGTCAGAGACAGGGCCGACTGTGCCAGGAAGGCAAACACTTGGGGACATGAAAGTTGATACACCACCCCTTCATCAAGCTGTATTCATCTTGTGTCTTGGGAGACACTTCACAAAGCAAAAACATTAATGCTCAGAGAAGTGTCCTGTGGTACTACCATGAACAAAACCACTTCTGGTTTCCAGCACCTTCCAGGTCCCAGGCGGATTCTCATACAGTAACTTCATTCATTTTATGGAGTGTAGCTGTGTGGACTGGCACCAGCCCCCAGCAGAATTAGTGGGTACATGCTGCTGGGAGTGCTCTGTCACTGGTGAACAGCACCGTGCCTCTCCCACTCTGCCCCACCTCAGCTTTAAATGTATAGACTGTAGAGACATGGCATTAAAAAAACACACTGAGCAAAACAGAAGGGAATAACTCAGAGGCTCTGCCTTTATCTCACCTGCAGCACGTCTGACAGTGCACATTCCTCACTGAGACAGACTCCCAGCAGCTTCTACCACGGCTCCCGACCATGGCAAGCTGCCCATCGGTCTGCCTGCACCGTGCTGTCAGGAGAGCTGCCAACTGGTCTGAGCTCTTCCATAGGCAATGCTCGGTATCACCCGTGGACAGCAGCCAGACAATGCCCTGGCTATGGCCTCCTTGCCCAGCAAAGACCAAGGGCCTCTCTCCTTGCCTTGCCGACCCTCATGTCACAGACAAGCAGAGTCACTGATGCTTCATGTGCTCAGGCAGGAGACTGGGACTTGCCACAGCTGTGTTTGCCAAGCTACAGGTATTTTCATTAGAAGTCAAGCCCTCTGCTATTTTGTTCTTCCAGTACTAAGGTTACTCAAGCATATCACCATGCATTGAAGTGATCAGTGTCATCCATTGCTTGTTTTAGGGGAATGGCCAAAGCTGCACACCAGAATCAGGGCCTCTTAATGTTGGACAGGCAATTAACATCGAGAAGGTACTGGTTTGGCCAGGGCAGGGTATGAATTACACATCAGAGGGAAAAATGAGGAGGAATATAGCTGGAGGAGAGAGAAATAACAATGTTTCAACTGTAAAGCACAAAAAGTTGGTGGAATTTCTAAAGCTAACTAGAAAAGAGGTTTAAATTATTAGACAGCTGACATTTAACCATATATTTCTGACATCCCATCAATCCTCTAGATGTAGGATCAGCACCACCACCTCTGAAGAGCGGCACAGAGTCCAATCAAGCCCTAGACAGTATGGACACAGCCCTTCCCCCCAGGGAAGAAACTTTCCCCTTGGCATGAGGAGCTTTGGGCTGGTGGCTGCAGGACCACAACTGCAGTCCAGTTCAGTACAACTGGAAAGGTCAAGGCTGAAATGTCCTCAGGACCCAATTTAGACTAGGGCTGCTTGGTCTTTTACACCACAGATCTACTGAAAGGAGAAATGGCTAGGCAAACCCTGCCCTCCTGGCTGTTTTAAACATACTGCATATACTAGGATAAATTATGAAATGCCTTTTGGGAATAGCACTGCAGGAAGGTCTCTGGGTTGGTTCCCATACATGATTTATTGCATATTCATTTTCATTACAGGAACAGAGCACAGCACATATTTAACATACAACCAACTTGTGACCTGGCAGCAGGGACTCAGCAGAGCCCAAGCACTGCGGCCACAAGTGCAGGGGCTGCATGCCAGTGGGGTTTGTTTTACACAGGACATGGCACTGCACACCCTGAACACCACAGCCCACTGTCCTTGGTTGTGAACATTTGTTACTCTGCACAGATACCATAAAGTCACCTTTCAAGTGTTCTGTGCTGTTTGGCCTCGGCCACCATGGGCCAGGAGGTGAAATCAAGCTAGAGTGCTTCTCAGCATGGGGCCTGAGGCTGCACTGAAACACAGAATTTTCCATTCCTATTTTACCAGATTTGGAACGGCACACTGAGACAGGTAAATATGCATGGGTGAGGGAGTTTTGCAGTCGGATTCATGGTGATGTATTCTCAAATAGGTATTTAAACAAAATCACTGGTCTATACAGAGCCCCAGAGCTTAGGGCCACAGTCTCCTCTAGCCACAGCTGATAGGCACAGCCTGGCATGAAAATGGCTTGGTACTACTATCATCAGTCATATATTCTGTTGATTTTATCTTTGCCAAATTTGTATTTTTAGGTGTGACTGGGTCCCCAAAATGACTGTTAGGAAAAATCTATGTCATTTAAAAAAAAACTGAACGAAGATCTAGCCAGCAATTTTTCAAACCATTCTAGAAACAAGATCAGGGGAACAACGCTGGATGTGCACACTACAAAACTTGTTGTCTCTTATTTAAAACTTCCCAGGCCCCCCATGCCCCAAAATTTGGCCTGTGTACCAGGAACGCAGTTTTTACTGCTGTGTGAACAGCTGCCTATAGCTGGATAATTTAGAGACCTTTGGGAACTGTAGGTTTGCATGTGTCCTTTGATCTTAGCAGTTGAACACTTCATCTTCAGCATGTGTCCAGGAGCCCCTCATAGTTCCTGGCACTGCCCATGCTGGCACTACAGATGACAGACAGCAAACCTGCTTCACTTCATCACCTAACACAAAGAGGACTAAAAGTGGACCCAGGGACAAGACACCAGGTCTGGGAAACTAAGATTAGACTAAGGGAGAAACACGATGATAAGGGCTGGAATTAGTAACTCCTAATTCCCAAGAGGTTGATGTTCCTTCCTTATCTGTGTATTCTCACACACATTGTACATGCAGTGAAATAACTTTTGAACTACCCTGACATTCAGTTTTGGTAATTATTTTGCTATATGGTTGTACTGGCCAAAATGCCCAGCATTTTGGTAAGCGTGGGTGTTTGGTCAGTTCCCATGTAACATACAGCAGTACCTCTGCTGCTGACTTCTCCCTGTATTTGAGGCATTTCAAGAGACCAATTTCCCTGCTAGGCTTTATCGCCATTGGTGTTTCCTGTAACATAAAATTTAATAAAAAAAAATAATTTAAAAAAGGTAAAAATTTTTTGCCTGGAAAAACTACTTTGAACACTGGCTCCTGTTGCCTCTATTTCAAACATGATGGCTTACTTTTTGTTCCGCTGACTGCACCCAAGATTTTCATAGGAAGAAATATCATCATTCTGAAGTAAGAAATACAAACAAATGATGCTGTTGCCTAAACATAAATCCCACGTTAAGGAACTGGAACAACATTAAAAACAAACCATTTTCATCCAAACAGTTATTTTTAAAAGTCCATGTGTTTACTGTATTTTCAAACAAATTCATCTCCTCGAGGCTGAAGCTGGTGAGGAAATGTGACCTGGAGGAACAACAGAGCATGAATCAGGAATCCCCACTGGGACATGGCCATGGACAGCCTGTGCACACCACATAAACCAGTCATGCCATCATTCTCCAGCTGCAAAACAGAAAGGTATCATGTAATACCTTTGGTGGGAAATATGAATGAACAGTACTATAAAATCATAACATAATGCTTTTTTCCAGTTTTCTGCAGTGGCTGAGTCTAAATTGATAGTCAAAACTTCCCTGTGAAGCCAAATTACAAAGATTACCAAAATTACATGTCTCAGGTGGTACTAGTTTACAATCTGGGGAACAGACCAAATACAATTAGCTCACAGAAGACATTATTCCAGTACCCACAATTTGGTGGTCCTGCAAAACCTGTGCAACCCATGCAGTGTTCACAAAGGCTGCACATGCTGCAATGATGATGAAGGCAGGCTGGCCACCATCAGACTGTGCTGCGTGACAGCCACTCAGTGCAGCAACAGGCTTTCACTGCCAGGTGCACGGACAGGAGATGGCTACGTTGTGCCACCTGAACTCCAGCAGAGTCACAACCTCTCCACTGGAAAACCCCCCTCCATTATGCCAACTGCCACAGCTGAGCTCCTCCAGAGCCCCAGCTCCACTGGACCACAACTGGGCAAGATGTCAATGAATCACCAGGGATTTAGTGCTTGAGGAAACTGGAAACTTCCAGAAACTCGCTGAATACCTAGTCCACTCTTTTCCCTTTGAGTTACTGAGGCACACACTACAAGCATCCAGGGCGTATATAGGTTTCAGCTGCCCCTCTGCCTAACAGCCAGGAGGGAGCATAGTGGATTCAGAGGCAGCAGTGAATCCCCTCTGCTCTGCTCTTGGCACCATCAGCTGTGGCAGTGGAAGCTCAAAGACTTGAATCTAGAACTCAGAGGAGACATAAAGGACATAAAGAGGAAGTACCTTTCAAAATATATGCTGCAATTTCCACCTACATATACAGTAAGTGCTGCTTTGGCAACGAATCCCAGACAATAACCTTCTTGTTTGTTCCAACTGAGTCATAGCACTTTTTCATGTATTACACACCAAAAAGACTTCCTATTGTCAGCAGCTCTTTGACTTCAACTTGGTTGGACTGAAGACAAAAAAATATTCAGGGCTAGATTCTGCCAGATAAAATCTCAGTGAAATCAAGAGGAATTCTTTCCGTACCAAGCACATGGGCCTGTGTGGAGATTTGGCTTTGCTGAGCTATTCGTCCAAAACTAAAGTACACTCCATGCATTTCTATGTCAAAGACTACTTCAAAGGCAACACTTACTATTTTTCATCTCTGGGAGTAACATTCTTAGTTTATCAGGGCTATCACTCAAGCTGCCAGCCCTCTTTCCAGAGCTGCAAAATGGTTTTAATGCGAGTGTAAACCTTTAACAGCAAACCAAAGCACTGAGCAAGAAACTATCCAGTAAGTAATATTTTAGTACTCCTCAAGTATGTCTAAATGTTTGAGAAAAGTAAATTCACATCAAGTTTTAATCAAAGTTATACCATCTTTTCCACAATTTTCCAGTATTTAACATAGATAATGAAGACAGAAACAATGCCATAAAATATCATAGGACAGACAATATAACACAAATCAGTGCCATTCATCATCAAAGGAATAGTCAGGCGCCTCAGGCTAATACAAGTGCTCATATTAAAAAATGTTCAGCTGATATAATTAAAAATTAATTCCTAATTGGGACAGGAAGTACAAAAGCTCCATTCTGAGTCTTAAGCAGCTCAACCATCTGACAAGTTAGTTAAAAACATTTTATGCAGTGATTGAGCCAAAAACATTAAAGAAATGCCAGTTTTCGTGATTTGCAAGACGTTTCATATAAAGAATCCTTTCTGCTCCCACTTGCATGCAACACAAAAGAGCTTTCTAAACTTCACGATAGCCTCATCATACACGTCTCCCTCCCAAAATGCCTGGATAAACATACAGGTATTCTTAGCCTGAAACAACTGATGGATTTTCTTCCCCCAAAACCACCCTTTGTGACAATAAAAATAAAGCTCATGATCTCACCCATACTCCTGAAAGAATAAGAAAGACTAATGTAGATAAATTCAAGTAAATAAACTGGATGTGACATATGCATACTTAAACACTAACAGCTACAGAAACAGAAGTGTTCTTCATATAAGATGACTTTTAAAGATCATAGACTGGAAAACCAGAAGTACCTAACTAAATTCTGTACCGGACTTTTTCAGGAGAGTGTCCAGCCATGGATTGCCAAAGAGGGATTAGATCTAACCTCATTCCACCAAAGAGTCTGTTGATGCATAATAAAACAGAAAGAAAAGCTGTTTCCATCAAGCCTAAACTTTGTGAGATCAAAGCAGTTGCTGCGGGGGATTCTGACAATGCAGGTGTATAGATCTTTGAAATTATGTGATCATGGGTAAATGACTGCAAAAAACAAATACTCTTTTTAATCACATTACACTTAACAAAGGGTTTTTCTGAGAATGCTATCTGTGAACACTGGTGAAACCTATCTACCTCTGAGACAGCTCATCAAACATTCACATCAACTGCAAAATGAGATCTCTAATGGTCCTTGCTCAGAGCACCAAATCTGCTTTCTGACAGCAACCTGCACTTCTGAGCTGTTGCATTCTGCTGTAAATCACACATGTATCAGGATCTTACACTGCTGCACGCTTGGGGCAAGGCTTGACCTGTGCTCTGCTTTACCACGCGCTCCAGAGCAAGCAATTAGTCCAAACTCCCACCTTCCTTTCAGTGATGAGTAAATAAAACTGGAAATGTTCTCAGCATTTCAGCAGTCTTATCACTGGCTTGTTGAAGTTAGTATTCGCATCAATACAAAATCACTATGTACTACTGCCACTGAAGGGAGATGTGAGTTGGCCACCTCTGCTTTTGACAGATCATGGGTTAAGCCAGGATTTCAAATTGATATAAAAGGCTGGATTCTGCTCACCTGGAAGTCAATGCAAAAGTTAAAGTTTACTTTGACAGAGAGAAAAATGGATTTTTAATAGTACTGTTACAGGACCAAATGTTTTTACATATTCCAGTTCAAATTTAGTGGAACTTTATACACTTGCTGTAACAGCAGTGTCAGCAAATTTCCATGGAGAACTGTGCCATCCTGCTCTTCAGGAGAGGCCTTTGTTTTACTTTAAAACCAAGAAAAAACATGTACTGTATCTTATGGGATGATTCTCCCAAACGAACGGGAAATATGCAAAGCACATGCATGGAATCATCCTACCTTTTTAAAGATCTGACCAGATCAAACACTAGATTGTAAATCTGTTCTTCATGGGAGGAGGGGACAGTGTACTCAATCTCTATATTGGAAAAAAATTCTGAAACAAACCTCATCCTGGTCCAAACCTACAACTCTCTGGATGATATGGTTGTAAAGTTAATGCTCTGATTAGCTGCTTGTGTCAGGTACTAAGATGTAAAAAGAATACAGTGCAGGAAAGCTGATCCAGGGTCTGCCAGGTTTAAAGACAGCTCTAAGATACTTTGCCTGCCTGGGCATGGGACTGCCCTGTGTTATGAATGAAAGCAATGGAACAAACAGCATACTCACACATGGCTACGAGGTTAAATCCAATCTAGTACCTTCCTAGCAGAAAAGAGATCCTAGAAATACAAACCCCAGCAAAAGTCATTGCACTATTGCTTGAATTTGCATCAGAGTTTTTTGGGCAGACAAAATCCCTGGGCAAACAGCTAAAGGATGAAGAAGAGAGGAAAGTTTCCATTATGTTGAACATGTGAAACCCAACACTTGTTAAGATTCTTCTGACAAGTCATTTTGGAAGGAGAACAGCTCCTTTGCTTTACTAAATAAAGTTTTAAAGTATTTTGAGGTTGTTTTTTTTTTTCTTCTGAGATCAATTGTTTAATTTTCAGTGTTTTCTTTACTATATAGCCTCCCCCCTGCCCTTCACAACTCTGTGACAATCACCTTTTCAATAAATTTTCTCCAAGAGGAAAAAACTATAAAATTAATCTCTAGCTCCTGTTATTGTGAATTGTTTGGGTGGTAACACAGTTTTTTTTCTTTTACTTCTGGCAGGACTCAAAAAGCCTTGGGCTGGGAAGTGCCTTTCTGAGGGTGAATAGGGGCCACTTCAACCAGTTCCTGAGGTCAGTGGACAATCAGGGGAACTACTCCTCCCAGCACTCTGACCCAGTTCATTATTTTGGGTCTCACTGTGTTGTCACTCTGGCGCTAAGGCCACCTGAGTATTGTTTAGCCCTTGGTCCTGCCCAGCCCGGATGCCTCCCCCCTCCTGGTCGGAGCTCCTTATTGTGGCCTCAAAAGCCAGACACCGAGGTGGGATGAGGCTGTCTCAGGAAATCAACTTGAACTGGTACAGGAACTGACTGCAAGACTGCACCAAGCACCGAGGCAAGGAACTTGTCAGAAGAACTCAGCAATCTCTGGTTTTGTTTTTCACTGAAAACCAACACTAGCCTTTTCAAATACTAGATTTTTAGGCTTTCTGTCAGAAAGCTTCTTTCTAAAAATGCATACAGGAGTAAATAATAACAAATAAAGCACAAAAGTGATATTATGGTAAAACCTCTAGCAGGGCCTGTTCGTATTCAGAGTGGAGGAAAACAGCATCACGGCTGCCACAAATTTAGCAAACTCATAAAGCAACTGGAAAAGGAAATGATTCAGAAACCACAGGTGCTCAGCACCAGGCTGCTGCGCCTTGCTGGCAGCCCTGGGACACAGGCACTTCTGAGACAAAAGGAATCCAAGACCAGGTTAAAATTAGGGATCAACTCGGAACTGTGCTCAGCCCAGCTCTCAATGATGATCTGCACCACAGGGGAAAACAGGTTTTTCCAGGAGAAGAGTGAGCCCAGGGGAGTGAGTGCTACCCTCCTGACTGCTTTCATCACACCAAAAAGAAAAGTAAAAGCAGGTCTAATACAGCCAGGGGGGAGACAGGAAATATACTTAGCTGAATTGGGAAGGGAGATTTTTTTATGATGATTTCCAATGTTGTCATGTTTTTCTTCACTATCTTGCAAAGCACCTTTCTTTCTGCCTGTCCACTCTTTAAACCATCATTCAAGCCTACAGTGCTCTGTGGGAGCAAACACATACATGGGAGTCTACACACAGTGGTGCTTATAATACTGAGACTCTCCTAATTGGAAGTAGTTATTCCAAGAGTAAAGAAAATTAAAAAGCCAAGCCATAACTAACATTCTTATCTGAGCAACAAAATTCCTCATTTTTTAAACACTTTCATCATCATGAAATACTGGTAGGATACATTCAGCAGTCTTTCATAAGCCTCCCATTTTGCTTGGTCAACTCTTTCCAGTGAACTGGACAAACCTCATTTCGTGAATAGTGAACAAAACTGCCCATCACTCCGTGACAAGGCAGAGCGGGTTTCAAACCGATTTAAAATCAGGACTGTTTTATTTATTTAAATCTATTCACAAACAGAGCCATGGACGCCGGAGCCTCGCAGTGCCGCCGGGGCTGCGCTCCCCTCCCGGACCCGCCGGGACCCTCTGCTCTCGGGGACGCTGCGCAGCCCCCGCGGTCCCCGCAGCCGCCGTGCCCGCGGCTGGACCGCCTCCTCACAGCGCTGCTCGCATCCTCCCCGTAACGGGGGTTGGTCGGGGGCTTTTCTTCGGGGAAAA
This sequence comes from Pachyramphus minor, assembly GCA_013397135.1. Classification (NCBI taxonomy): domain Eukaryota; kingdom Metazoa; phylum Chordata; class Aves; order Passeriformes; family Tyrannidae; genus Pachyramphus; species Pachyramphus minor. The sequence continues at coordinate 1,217,618 of VYXB01004616.1, forward strand.
TACCGCCAAAGGCTTTCCCCGAGCCGCCCGTCTCCACGGTGACTGCCTCCCTTCGCCACCGCCCCCTTGCCGGCCCCGGGCCACCGCCCCGCGGGGCACCCCCGGGGCCGCCCGGCAGCGGAGCGGCCCTGTCCGGCAGGGATGTGGTGGGATGCATGGGGCGTGTGGGGCTGCCGCGGCCGCTTCCCGGCGCCCCTCCGCCGGGGAGGAGACGGCGGCGATCCCAGATAAAGTTTGGCTCCCCCGGCGCTGCCCGGGGATGGGGGCGGCACCGCCGATGCCGCCGCGGGCAGCCGCGGGCCGGGTCGGTCTCTTCTCTTCCCCCCGCGGGGGCA
>VYXB01004616.1:1218112-1251746 GCA_013397135.1 Pachyramphus minor
CGCCGGTCGGGCCGGGCCGGGCCGGGCCGGGCAGCCCCCGTGGGCGTTACGGTCGCGCTCCGCCCGCTCCCCCGGGGGCGCCGCTAACGCTGCTGGGGAGCCGCGGCCTCGGGGAGCGCCCGCGGCATCCCCGGGCGGAGCAGCCTTGGCAGGGACCGGCTGGGCCGGGGGTGGTGCCGTGGGAAGCAGCGCCGGGCGCAGGGAGGGAGCCGCGAGTCGCCGTCCTCGCGCGGGCGGCTTCGCGCCGCTTCGGGACGGTGACAGCAGAAATTGTGATGGAAAGATCTCGACCTCAACACATAGGGCCGTGGAACGACTATAAAGAGACCAAGCTGTAAAGCGGCCGGGATTGCATTAACAATGGAAAAGTGTCTGAGAGAGTGACAATTGGAAACACAAACTTCTGGCCCAGCAATTCAAAAAGCACAGTCTAAAAACTGCTGCTGAAAGAAACCACATGTTTAAAGAGACTTCTGTCCAGCATTTCCAGAAAGATTTACATCTCTGGCAGAATGAAGAGACTGGACAAATTCTGCATCAGAGGGACATACTTGCCCTCCAATAACTTGCCCCTAACCTTAGGGGTAGCATGTGTCTCCCCTTAGGGACAGCACAAGTATGTAAACAAGGAAATACAAATATATAGGCCCACTGGGGAGGAGTTAATGAAAACAAACACAACATGAGGCATCACAGCTGTTTTGCTGCAAAAATATTAACTGGATTGGGATGTGAACCGAAGGTCTGCCAGGGATAGCTGTGGGTAATTCTGACTTCATGTACTTTCTGACCCATCTGCTTCAGGGACTGTTGAGGGCAGACTCAGGTTCCTCATTTGGGAATTGTGGATGTGATTTATATCTGTGGGAGTTCAGCTCATCGTTTGCCCGAAGTGTTTGCTTAAATGCTTTGCTGTGCAGAGCTGCTTTTCTCAGCTGAAGCCTCGAGGCTTTCTGAGGCCTGTGAAGAAGTGAGGGTCTGAGTCTGCCAGGAGCTGGAAGGGGTTGTCAGCACAGCTCCCTCACAGTCCTTCAGAGCTGCTAACCTAGAAGATTTCAGCAATATTGCACCATTATGAAATTTTAAGTGTTAGCCCCATGTGTTGTGGAATATGGCTAAAGAATAAAACAGGACAAATAAGTAAGGTTTCCACATGAATAAAAGCACTGGGTTTCTTTTTTTTTTTTTTGATCTAAAGAAATAGTTATGGTGACTGCTGTGTTCATTTTATTGGTTTCTTTCCATTACTCTTAACTCCTGGCTGCAGCTTAAAGAATCCCTCCCTGTCCTGGATGGTTTCTTCTTTCAAACATTTGGAGGCAGTCGTTCCTTTCACCCTTTCGTCATTGCTTAGCTCATTTAATCTTTTCTCATAAGTCAGTCCCTCCCGTTACCTAATCACAGTGCTGCTTTTCCCTGAAGTCCCTCTCAGTTGCTAGTTTATTTTATGGTGATATGGTGGCCAGTAATCCTGCCATTGTTAACGTTTCCTGTTGTGGACTTTTGGGTTATTTTTGTTCAGAGTTGCTGCAGGAGTTGGAGGAGCTAAGCTTCCCCTGTGAAGAATAATTACAGGCAAGGTCACTGATACTGCAGTAGGAAACATGGTCCACAGATAATTATAGCTGGTGGGTTTGGGGATGGAGGCTTAGTACAGCTCTGGTATGTGAGCTTCTGGTGCAAGAAGGCCCAAAAATACATGTTTGATAGTAAACACACAATCGCAGCTCCAAATACCTTTGTTCAAGTGGAAAAATTCTGCTGTCTGCAGAAAACTAATTTATTTGTGAATTTCTGCATTATTTTCTTTAAGACCATCTAGGCAGGTGAAATCTGAAGTAATTTGGGGGTGTTTATTTTACTAAAATGATAGACAACAGTAACTGGATTCAACCACCTGTTTGACTGCAAGTTTTTGACATCCTTTGATTGTGTTGTTGCCTTTTTTTCATTGACTCCAGAAGAATGTGGGACAGCTCACATAAGAAATTTCATTACTACAAACTTAACACATTTGCTTTAGTGTCAATTGGCCTGTTTAGTCATTCATAACTTAGAAATTCTACAAGTGTTATTGCTGCTACTGAGTGTTACTTTGCAGTACTTACACTACAACATAACCAAGAGCAGGGTTTGATTTACACCCAAGTTAAAACTATCACAGACCAGCCTCCAAACTCAGTTGGACACAGGAACAGATCACATTGCCAGCTCTAGTGTTGCAGTTATCCTCTGTTCATGTTGTCATGGGCTGAATCTCAAGTGTGACCCAGGTTCAGGATGCTTAATCCTGAAGTCCTTACTCAGCACCAACATAGCACCTGACAGGATACAGCCCCAATCTGCTACTTATTCCTGCTCAGTTTTGTTTCTTTTCTTTCTTTTGTCTCTAATCCTTTCGTGATTTGAGGATGCACCCTGAAAAAACTCAAAACCATTCCATACCCTGAGGTCTGGGGTCTCAAGAGCAGCATTGAGGCTGGCTCTGAGGGGATGGTCTGCACAGAGCTTGGCAGACCACTTACCCTCAGCTTCAGGAGAGATCAGGGCGACAAACCCACGGTTTGAGTGCCAGAGCTCTGCCTATACTTGGAAACACACCCACAATGTGAAAATGCTTTTCATCAGTCATCTCTCCAACAACTGTTGAAAACAGCATAATCTGCTAACACAGAAAAGCTAAATTGCTTTCAGACGAAGCACTGAAAAACTGCTTCTGTGATTTGCTTCAGCTCAAATCCAAAATGCACAATTTGACAGCTCTCGTGCTTCTTATCTGCTTGAAGTTTCTGTCAGAATTTATCAATTTCCATAGTTTGCTTTTCTCTAGTTTTACATTTTAACCCCTCTCTCCCCAGATTAGTGTTTTTGAAATATAAATTTTAAGTGCACCAGACGTTTAAATAATAGCAGTACACTGGAAATACAGACTTTTAAAATAAATTGCATGGATGCTATAGGCTGACTCTGGGAAGGAGAAGCAAAGCTTCAGAGCAGGGTGAAGAATACAGTGATTTCTTAAGCCTGCAGCATTTTCTAAGTACTAAAACTTGCTTTAATCAAAAGGAAAACAGTGAAAGGTTGTTTAATCTCATGAGCTCTTTTGTTGTTCCTAATAAAGAGGAGCCACATTCTGGTATGGTTACAATGAAAGCAGTGCAATTACATCAGGGAAGAATTTGGGCCAACTAGTTCTCTCTAGAGAAGCTATTGACAGCTGTCCCCACATATTGATGAGTAAACAGAGAGCTAAGGACATAACAAAAGAAATAGGACTAGCCCCCATTTTTCTGACCTTTGGCTGAACTTGGGCTGCTGGATTTGAAGGATGCTTTACCTCTGTTACACTTCTGATCATCATTAGGTTTTCTTCAGTGACCTGTCTGAAAACATCTTCCTAACTGAGAAGCTGTGCAGCTGTGCTTGGTGTGGTTCTGGCAGCTCTGAGCCACTGAGCCGTGTGTGCTTCATGGGATACAGCATTTTATCTGATTTTAGATGTGATGCAGTGAGTGGGGGGAGCTCATGTAAGGCAGAAGGGATGGAGCACAGCAGCTCAACCTCAGAGCAAATACTTTATAATTACTAAATGCTACTTTCAAAATAACAGAGGCTTTTATTACTACCAATGCACAGTTATGGGTGTGATTGAATAAACAAGCGGTAGCAAGGACAAACAGTTCTGGGGGAGGATATTAGGACAGGAGTCAATCTGCAGGCTTGCTGCCCTCAGGTGGTAACTGAGGTTGCCCCAGACCTGCCTCCCAGCCTTCCCCCTCTGATGTTCTCTACTGAAATGCTATAGCTGGCCTGACATACATACAGGCTGTCTTCTACATGGGCACCATCTCTCAGCCTCATTCAAGCACTCACAGAGGGATGGCTTAATTCAAGTGTTCGGTTTTCTATCACACTTGGTTTTCTCAACAACTCTCTGCTCCTCGCCAAGTTAATCTGCCCACAACCAAATCCATGCACAGAATCATTAATACAAACAAGCTCTACCTTTAGGGAAGTCTTTACTTGCCAGAGCAGAGACCTATCCCGACCAGTATCCTGGCTCCAGTGCTGTGCTTGACTGAGTCACTGGTTACACGGCAAGCTCCCTTGGCTGACATCCTGCTAAGAGATAACAGACTGGTGGTGGTCCCCTTTTGCATCATGCTTTGGGCTTGGATGTTTCAAAGAGGATTCAAGTCTTTCACTGTCATTAGATCTCAGCTTGGATGTTTTTCCCTAGTCCCCCCTTGCCATGAAATTCCACAGTTGAATTACCCACCTTTTTGTCCTCTGTCTTTAAACAGTTAGTTGCAGATCTTTTACTGCTAGCAAACCTGTGTCAATAAATTATATTCCAAAAAGCACAAAGAGCACACTCTTAATGAAAATATCCTCTTACACATCTAAATGATAAAGTAAATGTTTGAGAAAGTAGTCTCTACATTTTTTATGGTATTTTAAAACAGTAATCTCAAAATAAACAAAAAAATGTTTATTAATCATCTGGAATTTTTAATTTCCTATTTTGCATGGGAACCTGAGCAATCAGACATATGGTATGCTTGTTAGCTGGGAGAGGGTCAGGATTAGAATAGATTCTCAAAATTAGAAAGCACTAAAATACAGCAGCAGTCTTGGCTGCCTAAACTTAAACAATGTTTTGTGCTAATTGCTGGAGCAGATCAACACTGAAAAAAACCTGCACATCTAAATGATTCTCTGAAATGTGCTGCTTGGCTGGAGAGAGGAAGCCTCTCGGTGTGCCAGCACAGCTCATCGGCCACACTGCTGCCATCAGTGCAGGCGCGATGGCATGAACATCACACCACCATTCCAGTTTGGTACCCGTGTAGTCCTTTAGATCAGTGGGGTAATGGCAGGAGACAGCTCCCAATATTTCCATGTGTCATTACACTAGGCCCACGCAGAGGGTGAATGGGTGCATGTTTTGCAGCTTACACATGACACAGATCCAGCGCAGCTCTACTTCCGACAGCGGAAGTCAGCACGCATCCTGCACTGTGCTCATTCGTCGCTTAATGTGGAATGTATCCAACCCCACTGCAATTATGTCTGCTAGGTTCAGACTTGCCCCCATTTCAGTACACACAGGTAAAAGTTTTTTTCCTTTGTTGTTTTTCAGTCATGTATTTGCACCTTGCACTTCACTAGGAAATCAATTTGAATCCAGCTATTGGAAAAACATCTCACCAAATAAACCTTAGGGTTAGTTTAAACTCTAGTGGCTACTTCCCACCTCTTCAGTGAGGGAACAGCCCAAAAGACCATGTATGTCACTGCAGTGTTTGGGAAGACTGCTTGGAACAGTCTTTTGTGATTAGGGGGCATAAATAACAGCGATCTGTGGCCTGCACTAATTGCCAGTTCAACTATTCAGGCATCATACACATAGCACACACCTGATATTTTCATTTTCACTTTCCCATTTCCTAGGTTGTCACTGTTTGGCTCTCCCCAGGGACTACATTAAATTCAGCTAGGTCAGTGATTCCAAGTTTAAAGGTCTCAGTCTTCTAGAAATGCTTTTGTATCCTCCAAGCTCTGTCTCTGAGCCATTCACACAGGTATAGGATGATAGTCTAAGTGCTCTAATCTTCCCTTCTCACAACTGTAGGTGTTTCTGGTGAATGTGACTTGCAGAGTTGTCCAAGCATTCCAGGCTGCATTGCCAGAACTTTCTATCAATATGAACAACTATCAGGCTGAAGTTTTTAGAATTAAGGCTGTGTATATTTCCATATACATACATATATGCTTACATACTATAACATGCCTGCATGCAGCTGAGATTATAGATAGGATCGTTTATTATAGCAACACCTAAGGGGATGAAACAAGCTGCTTGGTCTAGCTCTTGGTCAAACCGTATGTGGTACATTGACTCTTTGTTCAGCAAGAGGCTAGAGACTCTTGCTTACACTTGAGGCATTTAAGACTCAAATGATGCAGCAGAAAACTTCCCATTTAAACTGGCTGATAATAAGAGACAGAACTGTGCATTTTTATATGCCTAGCTTCATCCTCTGTATTGCATTTTTAGAGCGCTGTATATGACAAACCTTCCAGGAATCCCAAACACAAATGGAAGTTCCACTGAATCACTTGAAGCAGCTGAAGAACACCATCAGTGAGGCCACACAACTGCATGGAATGTGATGAATTTCCAGGAATAGGATTGTTTCCTGGAGCTTATTGTGTAAAATACAAGGATAAAGAAGGAACAAAGGTAATGCTGACGGTCTGGGCACCACTAGGCTATTTTAGTTTATGAAAAGAAGAATGAAGAAAACAAGACATGCTGTAAGACCTTTGCTAGGCTAACAGGAAACCTACGTGTCAAGAGCAAATCCTGAAACAAAGCAGTACAAAATGATCTAGCATTAAAAAAATTCTCCATGATTTTATCTTATGAAGCCAAATCTACTTGTAACTTGAATGCAGTGCTAATGGAGAGGTTAAGAGCTCCATGTCCATACTTCCATCTAGCAAGAATAAAGGAATGAGCAGGTAAAAGGCAATAATTATACAGAAGGAGGTGAACTCTGCAGTTCTGAGGGGAAAGGAGAACATTGTATTTGGGAGCTCAAAAGCAATAGGAAACCTGACCATTCATGTGCATTAAGAAATCAGTGCTGCTGACTAGAAACTACTCTGGAGCAGAGGTTAAACAGAACACTTTCAAAGGAAAGTACTACATAGCATGAGCAAAAGTTTAACCTCTGCATGCAATGAAAGCCTTCTGCTCTTCTCTTTCAGAGACCCTCTGCTTAAACATGCTGGAGGAAGACTTACTTAGAAATACATGGATTCTTAGAGGTGCAAAATCTGGTGTGGTTTCCACTGTGTGTTTGCTTCTCAGCTTTATCAAGCAGAGCTCAGGTTCTGACACTGGCTATTAGTGAGTAAAGTCTGCACCTTCTAATAAGACATCAGGTCTCAAACTCAAGTGATATCATAGTTATTATTCAGTGTCTGCATTCTTCCAATTTCAGGTGGTCTTTCCACCATATACAAAGCTGCTTGAATGAAACACAAAAACTAGGTATAGCATTTAATGAAACAGGTTTTCAAATGCTTTCATATTTCTGTTACTTATTTATTTTTTATTCCAACAAAGAGAGAGAGGCAGAAATATGAAAACCCCACTTATGTGCATCCAAGAATAAGCAACTAGACATGGTCAGCTTATCAAAATTTAAAGAACAATTATATGATACTATAGTTACTTTTCACGTCTACTTATTGCAAAGAACAGCCCGTATCCATACAGCTGAACTCCGTTATTGCCACCAACAGGGCTGGATCCAAACTGGAAACAGTCACTGGCCTCTGCCACCCAAAGCACTGCAGGAAGGGTGCTGACCAGCCCAGAGCTGTGCCATAGATCCACCACAACATGCAGTATCCACAGAGAGCAGGCTCCTACCCAGGTCTCCACCCAAGGCCTGCTCAGCTTACCCACGCAGACATTTTCTGCACAGCTGCAGAAATATTTGCACACATGGGTGGGGGAAAGGACGGAGGAGAGGGCAGCAGAGCCATCTCCCTCAGCAGTACCATCTGCTTGTGCCAGCTCACGCTATTCATGGAGTTTCAGCTTAGCCCTGACAACAGCGCTGTATACCAGATACAGACCTCCTCCAGGCTTACACTGGGAAAGCAGGCAGCAATGTCAGCCTACAGAAAGTGATACACCAGCTTTGAACAGAACACAAGAACAGAATTGTTTTGCCCTGCATCTATATTTTGCCATTACCTTCACAGCATCTCAGTGGTGCGGCCTTTACTCTCTGCATCACAGTGTGACTCCCCCACCCAAGGCACCATGGTGCAGAGATCCTGAGCTAGTCCAGATGAGCTGGGAGAGCTGCCTGGCACAGCCCACGGGCCTTAGCTTATAACCCAGAAGCAGTGAAGCTGCATTAGCTGAAAGGGAGACAGCAATGCATGGCAGCCTGGCCACAACAGAGTGCAGTCTGCATTCCCTCTCCGGGCTCAAATTCTAGGAATTTGACAAGAACAGTACGTCATTATGAAGAACCAGAAAGACAGGAAATGATGAGGAACTTTCCAACAGAAGCAACAGCAACAATGAAAACCCTGACTAGTTAAAGCCTTGATAATGACACCTAGGATCACCCAGGCAATCTGCTTTTGTGCCTTTGGATAGGTCTCTCTTCCCTTCCTCTCTCCCATCTTCAGTGTTCCTCTTAGACCTAGCAGATAAAGTTAAAAGCTGAAAGGAGATTTGGCATATATTTAGATGCACACTTGAAACTGATCCATGCTCTCACTGAAAGTGTTGCTTTCTTCACCTCTTTCAAAGTTTATTAAATGTGGAGTGGATGAATTAGCCCAGAGGATACAGTATTCATAGTCACAAATATGGTTTCTGCAGATTTCATAGGATGAAGAATACCTACATCATATTCCCACAGGAAATTAGGCAAACAATAAACATTCAAGTAATGATGTGATACATAATTCTTCTAGTAAATACTGAATATGCTGGTTGATTTCAAACAAATGTAATAAAAGAAGTCTCAGATAAACAGAATTCCTTTAAGTTGCATGAAAAGAGGCAACTGGCTACCTAGGGGAAGAAGGTAGTGATTGCAAGCATTCCAGCCAAGACAAAGCCTCAGGGATTAAGTTAAAAGACCAGAAAATCTGTAAAAGGGAGGTCACTTTTAAATACCCCAAGAATGAGGAAATCTTCAGGGACACTGATCTGTAAGCCAGGCTTCATTCCTTCAGCTGCTTATGAAATGTTGCAGTGTTAGGCTTTTCTTCTCTGGTTTCAGTTTTCTCAACTTCCAGTTATGAAACAGTTTGTCAGACACTTCAGATTGACTGCATGCTTGTCCAAGCTAGAACCAGTAAAAATCATCTCCAAGTAGGAATGCAAAGGCAATATTTGTGTGTCTTGAAAATCCTAGGAATCCCCAAATGTTATGATGCTGATGAAGTGCACGTGGTACTGACAGGAGTCCCTGGCTGCACATGAGCTGACACATGGCAATGGCTCCAGAAAAGTTTTATTGCTCTACCCTCTTGGCTGTGCCACTGTTCCCCAAAGCACTTACCATAAGCTGCCTCAGGCACAGAAAGGCAAAGGCGTTCAGATTTTTTATTTTCTTGTTCCTGGTACCTTTAAAAAGCACACACTGAAAAAGTACTAACCCCTGTCTTTTATCTTCTGTTCTCCTAACTTCAGACAGTGGCAGGATCAGTAACATCCCATCAAAGTGCTTGCAGTCATGGTCTCCTACAAGCAAGACACTGTCCTATAATTATGGGGTAGTTAGTGCTCCAGTAAAAGATGATGTTGACCTCTAGTGACTAGTCTGGGGATACCTGGTGGCATGATCACAGTGAAATGTTTCTGTACATGGCTAACCAAAAATGTCACTGAAGCTGGCACATGAGAAGTCACCCTCCCCATGGGGGTATGCAGTTACACATCCCTTTCATGGAACAGAAACACCCGGCTGAAACAAAGACCCCAAAAGGCTAAATTATGCACGCAGAGAGATTCAAATAGAGGATAACTGTGCAGTGACTGCAACTTCTAGAGAGAAAATGCACCCAGAGTGGAAGGACTGGATAAAGCAGCCCATGGAGGTAGACATCATGGTATAATCCATGATAAAATCCGAGGGTGAGGAGTCAGGTAGGGAAGGACCTGAGGTGGAAGCAATGAATTAAATAGATTTCTCAAAACACAGAAATGAAGCAAGAAGAGACAATTGTGATTCATTACAAATAAGCAAAACAGCAAAGGAACACCCCAAGCAACCCACTGTCCATTTCTTTGCTGACATCACCCAATAGAATCAACATTTTGCCAGATTATTAGTAATGGAAAATATTGTTAGACATTTAAATGCTTGCCATTAGCAAGTTATGCATTTGATTTTTAAATCTCATTCATTCTACATAATGAAAACATTTCTTCAATTATGTTTGAAAATCATGTAAAGTATGTTATATCGCACATTCATAAATAAAACCAGAAGACAATACATGATGCCTTAAGAAGTTATTCAGAACTTATGCACAGATCCAAAATAACAAGTGTATTATTTCCCCACTTGTTTAAAAGAAATTAAGAAAAAACTCTTCCCAGCAGAGCCACTCAAGGCACCTGAAAAAAAGAACAGATATTCAAGAAAAGGTTAAACAACAAAAGTTACGTGAGGATTGGGAAGGAGAGTAAATTCCATTCTAGTGACACAGCCCAAGCAATGTAGTGACTCCAGTGCCCCACATGGAGATACCAGCAAAAGGGAAATTAGATAAGCAGAGCATGCTTCCAGGTAACTATTCTGACATGGACTGGCAGTGGGAAGAAAATGAACAGAATTTCTGTTTCCTCCAGAACTAAGCAATGGTAGCTCTTTCTCAATGGAAAAGGACTTTTCTAATTTCCTAACTTTTTCCATTTAATACAACTTTTGTAATAGTAACATCTATCTTAATAATCCAGCTTACTTCTCAGCTTGGACCGATTAGCATCAAAACTGGGCAGACACCCCAGCAGCAAAAAGTAAGCTAAAAATGCACATTTTGCACTCAAATACATAAATTAAAACAAGGAAATCACTTAGTGTTTTGCTATTTGCATAGTGCATTTGCTTTGTACACAGCAAAGATAAACTGGTACTGCTTCCCCCCATAAGCTTTCCATTCCTGGTTTCCAGGGCATTGCTCCATGCTGCAGAGCCTGGAACTCAAGTGTGTGTTTACAACCAAACTTCAGGAGCTTAACTTATTTTTTGTATTTAATTCATTTAGACATTTATTTTTTTAAAACTGTCTTTGCAAAGCGTATGTTGGTACCTGAAATCCTGTCACGGCACCCACCGAATCAGGCAATAGCGCCGTCAGGGGGAGATGGAGAGCAGTTGCCTGAGGCGGTGTAAAGCACAAGTAGGAGAATGTAGTGGAAATGCCTTATGCAACGTCTTGGAACGTTTAAAAGCTCAAATAAATTGCCACCCCAATAGGAGATTAAAAAAATAGAACCAACAAAAAACAAAATACTGTGGAGCTTCACAAACGCTTGCTTTAGCTTCCTGGGTAATAGCTGATTATTTCTGAACACTTAGCTAGTAGCTTAATTTTTGAACCTTATCATATGCACATACCTTTTATATTTGTGCAACTGCTCGTAGTGACTGCAGTAATTCCTCAGCATATATCTCTCACCTGGAGATGGTCTCAGGACACGTTATCATTTTGGAAGGGAAAGGTAAAGACATGACTGGGCATATCTAAATGTGTCAAGTACCCAGCTGCACAGGATGCATTTTCCATGCTTCAATGACAATCTGATTCAATATCAGCATATTCAGCTTATACTGAAAAACCTCTGTGATTTTTTAGCATATTACTTTGCCTGAGGAAAAAAAATCAGGTAAATGTTACTCCCTCCCCACTGACTTATAGATGTAACTGTCAAAAAACCCACTGACTTAACTCCATGAAGGGGGCAAAAATACAGCTGCTAGCTAAATGAACACCAAGGATGCAAACAGAAATGTTCATAAGGGGAGAGACACAGACCTACAACCAAAGCTTTACCTACCAAATAGTATTTTTTCCAGTACTCTTTGCCAGCTCAATTCTTTCAACATACAGCAAGGACAGCCTCTAGAATTACTGACTTTGCCTCCAAATCTCTATGGTTTTTACTCTGTGTTCTATGGTTGGCTGTGACTACTATTTAGGTCACATTTCTACCTATGGATGATCAAAAGTGGCACAGCCACTGAAATAAACAGCCCTATTGTGCCCCTCCCAGCTCTTACTGTCATGCCAGCACAAGCCTGAATTCTCCTACATGCCAGGCTGTAATTTTATCATCAGCTGGACCCTAAGGGAGAAGCAGCAACCACAGTGATTTAGCATCTCCCTGACCTCAAAACAGGAACAGAAGGAATGTTTACCTAGACACACAGGAAATAATTTTCACTGTATCTAGAAGCTTTAGGGGACTCCTTTGCCCTATGGAATTATTCCTACCATTAAAACTCACTTAAGGGTGGGCTGTTAATGAGAAAAGACAGACGTGAAATCAACTGGCACACAGTCAAAGAGAGAAAATTCTGAAAATGTGGGATTTTGCAACTTAATGGAGCTGAAAGCCTTATTAACCATAGTAGACTTCTGCAGCACAGCTTTGTTATTTCCCTTTACAAAACCCTGCAAGAGAACAGCAGCTTTTTTCAGGGGAAAAAAAAAGTTCCCAAAACTCGACTTGCATTCTCCTCCAGTTTTGAGTCTGCTGGGTCATGGAGCAATATTCCAAGGGAAGCAAATGACTGAGATCTGAACTGATTAAGCCTGAAGTCTTAAAAGACAAGTTGTCATGCACTATTTGCTACTTCACTGCTGACTCGAGAACATTCAGCTCGTGTGCATATTCCACTTCCCCATCTGCCCACTGCTTCAGCTTCTATCTGACAGTTGGGCATTTACAGCACAAACGTCTTTGATATATTAAGAACTAAGTGCAGGGCAGCATAAAACATGCAGTGCTTTTCATCAAGGTATCAGAAGTACTACTCTATCAACTATTAATCTTTATCTGTGAGTTTAACTTATTAAAAGATTCAGTTTTAACATAATAAACAATGTAACTATGTATGGTAACCTACTGCAATGTAGAATTTCAGTCTCTTTTGCTATGGAATATTAGGCTCTCTTTATACTCTTGATGGATAAATCTACAGCAATGAAAATCAATCTGTCTTTATAAGCTGCTAGCATTATTAAATGCAGAAAAACAGGCTGCTATAGTGAAAAGGAAGACTCAGTAAATTTAAAACTTTGTACCTAAAGTTTATCAGTTTCCTCTGAAGCAGTGCAGGTAAGAATATGTTATCGGTTCAGACTGTTTAGTGGATTTATTTCACAAGCTAGCAAAACCACATACACTTGGCATAAAAACAGATTTAAATCAAATAAGATTCAGATGTACTTGCCTTTGATGTTGTTGCTTCTGTCTAGCCATTTTTTAAACCAGAAAACTTAGCTTTTCACGCATATATTATAATTTATATCCACAGAAGAAAACAAATCTTTGTTTTACAAGATCCTTTTATCAGGACATCTGTAAGAATAAAAAGGGTTATTTGGAATGGTATGAATACCCTGAACTCCCACTGGCTTTGGGCGGGAGCCAAGCATGTTCACTAAGCAGTTACTCAGAAACTCAGCACCTTACAGAATCAGAATCAGTCCCTGCACAGCCCTCAAGTTACTTCACCAGGTTTTTTTTTAATGAGACAGACTGCTTTGAAGGAAAAATTAGCAGTATCTCTCATCAGCCAGATTAAGGAACTGATTCAGGAGTGAAAATGGCTTGCTCTACAACAGTTGGACTGGCTCCTGCTCTAGCTTTTCTCCCATTTGCAGTTTTTCATCTCCACTACAGGAGTGGCTCTGTTGTTTTGACATAGCCACTTAACTTTGCCTACCTCATAAAAAGCAACGCCAGCTTTGGGTTGCCTTGATAACACATGCTAAAATACAACAGTTCAGCAACTGCTGCTGGAGAACCTGAGTCATCCCTAAGTAGCAGAAAACTCTCTATGGAGCACAGAAACCGCTACCACTGCTCCATAATAGAGCACTAATCTAGGTAAAACATAGGCAACCTGAGGAAAGCTGATGATGTTAGGGATTAATGAGCCCATGTAGTCACCAGTTATCATGGGTTATGCATCATGGAACTCTGATTAGTTTCCCTTCTATTCCTAAATTTCCAGGCAACCATTGCAGCCACAGCAACTGAGCATACCTGTTTTCTGATAACAATTCCAGACATGCTATTCATGTGCTCTTGAAGAGATTTTTTTTAGATCTTTCTATCCTTACACTTCCTACCTATCCTTATTTTAGATAAATATATTTAGTATGGATCCTAAGCCTGTTAAATACCAGATCTGGATTCAATATCCATATATGTAGCTATATACATATATATTACAACCCATGTAAAGTCATCATGGCCATTTGCTTGTAATAATGTACTATAATAAAAAAAAACCCCAAACCAAAACCAGAGAGGCAGGCAGGGATAATTACTTTGCAAGCAAATACAAAGTTACACCCTAAGCTGTCATTATAAGGGGAGAGACTAATCTTTGTCCCATTCTCCTGCTGACTTTGGTACTTGTTCAAGTGAACTAATTCAGCCTGCTAAACCAGCAGAAAACTAGTGCACTAAATAATGTTTTGCCAAGCTTTTGCATTGAATCAGCTCAGCATAAGCTCCAGCAAAAGCCAAAACAATGGTTAGACCACAGGGCCAAGGCACGACACTTAGAGGATCGGGACCTCCTCTATGATGATGAACAACTTCATAATGCACACCTTCACTCAAAAAAACCCACCAAACTGTTGCACAATTTTATGCAGTTTTGCTACTGAGCAATGCTGATTTAAAATGATGCATCAATTCACTATTTAGTTGCAGGTTAGCTATGTTTTGAAAGAAGAGTAGTGAGCTATGTTCCTCCTTTTTCCCTTATATCAAGCCTGAACCCCGGCTCTAGAGATTTTCACCTTGCACTGCCAATGAGATTGCAGTGACTGGCTTTTCCACATACTTCCTGCCACAGTTTTCATCCTTTCACACTTTTTCTTTTGTCCTTTCACATGACAAGAGTATTGGTTCTACAATAGATAGGTATGCAAGTAAGAGGCAGGGAAAAAGAAAAGTAAGTTTTATTCAGTGTTTTATAAATAAGATTTATAAAAAGTAGTGGTAAATTTAGAAATAGCATTTCTATAACAGGAAAAAGCAACAGCAAATAATAAATGTACCCATTTAACAGCTGGCCCACAAGCACTACAGACTAACACCTCACTGTGTTAAGCACCACGCTGTCATAGCTGCCTACTAGCAAGTAATACTTCCCAATAGCCTTGCTGGGCTAAGTAGTAATAATGATCTTCTAGATCTCTCCTGTCACTTCGAGCAATTATTCCTTTCCCCTCACTCTGCAGGTAGACCCATTTTCATCATCTACTTTCCACTCCTCCTTGTGTTACATGCATATAGCTTGCATATCTATACTACCTGAAAGCCTTTTAGCTGCCTCCTGCCAAGCAGAGAGCACACTTGTACAAAATAATAACAGATTATAAGTTACTAGAAGCAGGACAACAAGAGGATGAATATTCACATAAATGGGTAACAAAGAAGCAACAGGAACAAATGTAATGGCTCATTTACTAAACACAGTAGACAGAGTTAATGCCTGAACCCTTTCAGATGCCAATGCAGCCCCAGAGTGGGTTGCTACTCTCCCTTCCTACGTGTCCTAGCAATGGAGCACTGGCATAAACACGCTTCAAACACAGGAATTCCTAAGACATTGATGTATCCTGCAAGTATATAGGACTGTAGTATCACTGCTTGCTTCTTCCTACATCACCTGTCAGCTCCACCATGACAGCAAGTGAACTGCACTGTCTCTGCATTCCCTCTGGGAAATGCATTACCATGCTTGCACATTTGAGGGACTTGCCCACTCAACAAGGCCAAGTGAAGCACGAGAGCACGATCAATTCCTGATCTCCAGAAATACCTGAAGTTCTGCAAAACCCTTACTAGAAACAATCCATAGGATGATGTGTACTGCCTCCTCCTTTCAGGATTTGCTCCTATATACAATCATGATTTATTCCAAGCAGCATTATTTATGGCAGTTTAGCCACACAATAGCTGTATGTGCCAATCATTCTCTCAGTACAATTCCAGGCTGCATTTGATACTTACCCAGCTCACAAAAATTAGAGTGGGAGACACTGGCAGAAGACTTCTGAGCTTTGCACTAAATGCAATGTCTCATATGTAAAATAAAGAACAGTTCATAGAATTGTAATGCAAAAAAAAAATTTAATTTTTAAACAAAATGTTCATGATACGGAAGGTCACAATACAAAGTTTATAAACACAATACAACACAAACAGTTGAAAAGCCTTTTTTGATTGGAAGTGGTTTTTAATACAAAGACTAGATGCCAACAATACTTATTGTACAAAGTTTGACAGTGGATTTATATATTGATTCCCTGAAAATCCCCTCACTTTGAAGAAATTTTGAATATTAAGGTAATGCCTGAAATGGATTCAAGAAATTCAGAGTTACATTTGTCTCCACCCTCAATTCTAAGCACTTGGATTGGGTTTCACGGTACAAAATGGATAGTAAAGGCACACTGTGGTTTGAAAGCAAGGCTAGAGATTATAGCCTTTACAATTTCTTGGTTTTGTCTGGGTGTTTTATAAACACTCAAACATGCAGCGAAAATAAGGTAACCCTCTTGAGGGGGTACAGAGTGAACCAATATTAAAGTCTGCAAAAAATGTAACCCATTTAACCTATAAAGCAGTATAACTATTCTTATGCACTTCTGGGTGTTTCCTCAAATCCTTTGAGGTTACACACTTTAGAAACAAAGTACCTTGCTCCAAGTTATTTCTGTTACTTCACTCCTGACAGAACTAGTGTAAAATGCATGTTTAAGATCATTATTCACCTTCATCAGTTTGGTTGATTATAGAAAACAACAGATGCACTGCTAAAAAGTTGAAGCTATTGGCCAAGTCAGTTACTTGCTTATTTAACATTTTCAACACAGATTTCCTATTTAGAAGAAAAGCTTTAAAGAAAATGCTTGCTTCATCCTTTAAAAATTACTAGACTGCAAGTCTTGCGTGTCAAATTCTGGCATAAAGTGTTCCTTAATGTTAAGTTATAAAGTCTAGACAGGCCTATTGCAGTTATTAACACAAGTCTTGCCACAGGGCTGTAAATCAATGCACTCTGGCTTAATCACAACTACCACAATTAGCTCTGTTGGTGAACCATGTAAATTCCTATGGGACTATTATACAACTCAAAATTAGTTGACAGAGTTTGGAGGAGTTATAAACAGACACTATGAAAGATTGTTCCAGCAGCACTGGCCTGTACATAAACATAACAAACCAGTTTACACCAAACATTTCTAAAACTACATAGAAAATAATAGTTTTACCACATTTTTGTTCCCTGAGAAGAAAAGTGCTCTAACTACAAAGGTCTTTGGAATGCCATCAGTATAGTGAATAAACATGCACCTCTTGCACTGCTATTGCAGGGACATGGCCTACTTCCACATTGATCAGACTTATTTGGGGATTTTCATTCAAAATAAACCTTACACGCCACAAAACTGGCAGTGGAATGGGAGCAAGAGATGACTAAAAATAGCCTAGTACTAAAACTGGTTTTATCTGTGACGATTTGTTATTACAAACTGGAATGCATAGGTAGCACACTCATGAACACAAAGTCATTAAGAGCACAGATCACATCATCTGTTTAACCCATAACTGAAATTTTGGATTATTCTAAAGTTTTCAACAAACAAAGTTTTCAAATATGTTTTTGGAGAGCATGCTATTTTTTTACCTAGGGGCATAGTTTATGTTTATAGTGAACATGATAAACATCATGAGAATTAAGACTTCAAATACAATAAAACAGCGCACAGCAGAAGAATGAAGTCAGGAACCATTTTATTTCCATCCAGTTTTGCACGTATTAAGGATGGCATAAGAATTGATCCCACCACTATAATTTATGAAATTATTACACTCCTATAATGCTTCCTGTCTTTTCCTCCCAAGTGCTTATAAGCTGTGTGATTATTTAGTTTGTTTTAACTATGTCTTTCTTTCCCTATCTAATACAAACCTCCTTCATCCTCTCCCCACTAACTGGGTGTGGAGAAGCGGCACTGAGGCAGTCGGTAATGAAAAGTTATAAAAATATTAATCAGCAACATACATTACACTAACACCTGGGATGCTCACAACATACAACAACTTTGCAACTACATTGTGTTCTGTTTGGCCATCATTGTCTCTGAAGATCAGTAATGTTAAGACTGGTTGTCTGGTACATCAGTACAACAGTTATTTCAGATTCTTCCTATTCCTCTCGATTTCTAGGCAACAATTTATTTTATATTTACTATTTTTAAGACAAAACGCTGAAACTGGATCTAGGTATTTAACAGCAAGATTCAAATGGCATTGTCCACAATTATCAGATTAATGCTTAGTACTTGTCAGAAGCTTTAAAAATTATGTTGCAAAATTACTTTCAGTATACCCCATGCAATTAAACTGCTCAAATAGTTTAAACTCTTAATTTAATACATTCTAAGTTAGTGAAGAGTTCATATTAAGAAACTAATTCCAGACAGTCCTTAGACCTCATATGGCAGGAGATGAAACTGTTTAAAATCATCACTACTGACAGAAAAAAATTCTCATAGGAAAAAAGTATGTACACTCTCACTACAGCTAGGCAATCAACTCTTCCATTTCAATAGTATCTTAAGCATTTAACTGAATTATTCCAATCAGTAGAACCTAACCAACAATTTATGTTTCAAATTTTTCAAACATGTTTATCTGTCAAAGCCTGCACTGTTGTTTGAATCTAAATAATTTTTTCTTTTCCAATACAATCAATTCAGTTCAACGCATTTAAGACTGATTTGTAAATTGTTCTCTCTCCTTTGTTTCTCTCTACTTATACAGGTCTTTAGAGAGATATTAAGCGAAAACCTTGTAGAATGCAATTAATTTTAAACTTAGGACTTATCTGAGCATGTCTGCAAACGCTCTCTTACACGAGGTGGAAGTGTTTTTAACAACCTTTCTTCTACAATGAGACTATTTCGCTTTAAGAACTGACATTCTTCCAGTTCAGCAGGAAGTGATTCAAGATAGTTTCCAATGAGTTCTAATTGAACAAGATTCGGTAGCTGACCCACAAAAGGGGACAAATTCATCAGACTGTTATTTCCCAGAAGAAGAAATTGCAGCTTTTTGCATTGAAATAATCCATCAGGCAGCAATTCAATCTAGAAAAAGGAAAGAGAAGAACAAAAATAAAGTACATTAGAAGTTGTTAGCCTATGTGCAGCTACATGTTTTGACATTTCCCATTTTTATTTTTAGGGTAAAAAATCCCCTTAGTTTATGAAAGGATAAGAAAAAAGTAGTGCTTCTATCATTATGTGATCAAGTGCTTGAGAGCACTACAATGGTTTTATTGTACTTGTTCTGTTAACAAAGCTGCTGGTAGAAGTCGAGACAAGCATGGAAGGGGAAGCACATTATGTGCCTGCATGCACAGAAGTGCATGCAAAGGTGTGCAGGTGGCAGGGGAGATAAAGAGGCTACTGTCTCCTAAGGATCATTGAATGAAGGACAAACACAGACTGCGGAGAGACAGCAGCAGCTCCTGTGTCGTGAAGCCCGTACAAGCAGTTATCTGTGCAGTGCAGGAGTCTGGTCCGCACTACTGACACAACTTCCAAACCCAACCTCACCAGCAAAACAATTATAAACCTCAAAAGAAGTCTGAAGTCACAAGCCTGAGCCCCACACTAACGAGCCAGACAGTTCAGCACTGCTGATAAGGTTACCAACCATAATTATTTCCCTCTTCCCAGTCAGACAGCTGAGCTATCATCATCTAGCTATTGATTCACTACATCTTTCAGTTTCACATTTACTGTCGTTCACTTCCAGTAAAATACTACATAGGAGAGACAGCTGCAGGGAAAGGGAAGCTCTGTGTCTGCAGCCACACTAACCTATACTATCTCTGGATCAAAGCCCTTCCAGACCAGAATAGTACTTATTCTGTATTTTGTGAGCTTTGCAGACTGAAGTTTTAGTAATTAAACAAGCACCACTCCTTTTTTCAGATTTCTGGGTTTACTTTAATCATGAATAACCACAAAATCATTTTGAGCCAGAGGCTGTTCCAGAAGAAATAGTAGGTTACGTTTTGGGTTGTTTTTTTTGTTGTTGTTTTTTAGTAGTAATTCAAAGTTCTACTTACGTGGTTCTTTGTCAAAGCCAAGTACTGCAGATTGGTCAGAAAACCGATTTCTTCAGGGATGGAGGTTAGTTTATTATAGCTAAGATCCAAATAGTGTAATTTTTTACAAAGAAATAGCTGCAATGGAACATTCTTAATATTATTATAATTTAGATACAATTGTTCCAGGTTTGATAATGCACCAATTTGCACTGGGACATATGAAATACTGTTGTGCCACAATTTTAAGCACGAAAGGTTCTTAAGATGTTGAAAACTAATTATTTCTTCCACTGTTCTGAGATTATTTTCTTTTAAGTCAATTTCATGCAAATTGTTTAGTGTAAAAATGGAATGGGGAATGCGCTCTAAATCACAGCAGATTAATTCCAAGGTTCTTAGGTTTACCAGCTTCTTCAGATTATTTAGCACGATCAGTTTATTTCCCTCATTGTTGATACACAAGTGTTGTAAAGAAGGTAGAAGATCTGTAACCACTTGAGGTATTCGGGAAAGGTTGTTTTTTAAGTGAATTGATCTCAGATTTTTTAGCCCCTGAAAGCCTTCATTGTATATGGAGTTGTGATGATCTAGCATGAAATATCCTGTTAAGCACAATTCTTGTAGGTTTTTTAGATGAAAGACCCAAAACGGAATTCTTCCCATCTCACTAGATTTCAAGCGCAGTGTTTTCAGATTTTCCTCTAAAAAGCTGACTGCTGGATAATCCATCGTTAGTGATGAATGATAAACATTGAGTTCTTTGAGATTGACAAGCTGAGTCACAGCTGAAGGAAGTTTGGCTTCAGGAATAAGTTCCAGGCTTAGGACTTCTATTTCTGTCAGTTCAAAGACACTGTCTGGAAGACCATTTAACATGAAAAGGTGAAGTTCAGTCTTGTCTTGGGAATTTTTTACTAGCTTATTTTTCAGTTTTTCCACTGACCATTCATTGTTAAGATTTATCTGTTTGAGTTCATTTTCACTCAAATCAGACAGGAATATTGAGAATCGTTGGGAATAAAGAGGATCATACTGATCTGCCAAGTGGAGAATAAATGCAAAGTCATTCTTTACATCAGGTATATCAGTGTAATTACTTTTCTCTCTCAACTTCTCAAAAGAATATTGCTTAAGTGAACTTCGTAACATCCACCACAAACTGTAAGTACAAGTTAATCCATAGAAGATCACTAAAACAACATAAAATGAAGCCAAAACTTTAAAAATTTCTGCTAGGGAATAAACACACTGGTACCTTTTGTAGCCTGTAAAGGCTTGAACATTAACTACACAATCAATTTCAAGTGTAATAAATGATAAATAGTAGGGGACATAAATTATTATTATGACAACGACAAAGACTTTCACTATAATCTGTTTCATATACACTGTATATACGACATCCTTTTCTTCGGCATGTACTCTGAATTTCTTCACTTTTTCAAATATAGCTTTAGCTTGTTCCCCTTCTTTTTTGTCAAGAACACTTGAATTTTCTCTTCCAGTTGTTTCCAAGCCAGGTTGTGAGTATGGCAGGGACTGTCTGCTGGCCCCTATGTCTCCTGAACACCCAGGTGATGAAATCACTGTTTTTGATTTGGCTGTTGGCAACTTCCTCGCAGACTGCTCAGCAACTGTTTCTGAGAGGGCACGTGTTGTCCATGGAGAATCAAAACACTTCTGAAGAATGGCTACAAAGTGCTCAAGCCTGGAACTTGTACTAGGATAGTAAAGCCAGAAATTACTGCAAGCTGCAAAAATAAAGGTATGCAAAAGCACTAGGTATGGGAAAAATTTGGCAAACCAGTGAAGCTCTCTCTCATAACATACTGCATCGATATAGGAATACTGCTGCCGATGGAGATAATTCTGGATTTTAAGCGGGATGATTATTGGTGCTGTAGAGCTAGCTGACATGTTAAGGTTGGCTTTAACTAAATCCCAAGGCACAGCACAATGATTGTCAAATTCTAGCTTGCAAGGAAGACAACATAATACTCTGGTTTGAGTAAGCTGGAGGGCCCCAGCGAGCACAGCAAGTAGCAGCATTATCATGGTGAGGTAATACCAGAAGACATCCCACCATGGTTTTAGTATGTGGTAGGATGACTGGGCATCTGCTAAGCATTTGAGTTCTGTTAGCGTGATCATGACTGTCACCTGTGAGAGAACAGCAGCTGGTAGAGGAAAAAAAAACAACAAAGGACACTGTCAGAGAATTATAAAAAACAATTTATCTCACCATTAAACACTTTAAGCTTATTACTGTTTTCAGAGTTTTAAATATGTGTAACACTTGGCCCAGCCTCCAGAGCACAGCAAAAGGATCCAAGAACTCCTGGCACCTGACCCTAACCATCACCTTATGGATTGATTTTAAGGAAAGGTACTTGGAATACAAAAAACCCCAGTGTACGTAGCATCAGAGATTAGGAGAAAATATATTTTGGCCAAACATTTGGGTACTGTTCAAGTAGAAGCAACAAGCAGCAACAAGGTATAAGTTAAAAGAAGTGGCTGATACATTACTCACAGGCCTTCACCACCATCCTAAACTTAAATAACAGAAGTGATTTCTTATTTATGAAGAATTCCAAAATCAGAGTGATACATTAACATGATGCCTTTCATAATCTAGAATTTTCTATCAATTAAATAATTCTAACCAATTAAAAAAATACATAAAAATCCTCCAAAAAATATTTTGCATTACATATTCTTATATAATTCCCCATCTTCTCCCATCAAGACAATTAAGCATATTGACAGAATGAAAATTAAGCTAGTACAATTTATTATTGTTCAATACTGTAATCTATATATAAAAATGTCACATTTAACCCCCAGGAGCATACTTACTTTACTAATTAAAGAGAATAAATTACACAGCACTGCTCAGTCAGGAGGTCTACACCTTTTAAAATTCCTTGGACATGCCATCTTTACATTTGTCTTCATTCTGGATGGAGAAAACATTTAATATACTTATTTTTAGTGCCTTAATCTAAATAAAGAGCAAACATTTCAGCTTTCGTATGAACTGCTGCCTCATTGTGGATCCATTAAGCTCTGCATTGTTACAACTACATAAAGTGGAACAGTACATACTCATATGTGGAGAAGCAGAATGTGAAGTCAAAGTTTTCCAGTCACATCAGCACAACCCACCCCTCAACGTCTTCCTTGTTGTGAGGGGCCCAGAACTGGACACAGGATTTGCAGCCTCACCAGTGCCAATCACAGAGGGACAATCACTGCCTGATCCTGCTGGCCACAGTATTTCTGAGACAGCCCAGGATGCCATTGGCCTTCTTGGCCACCTGGGCACGCTGACAGCTCACGTTCACAATATGTTGGTACTGTACATTTCAACTCCGAACAGAGTTGACAAATTGTTGTAAAAAGTCAAACAATAGCTGAACTAAGGTAGAACCTTATTCTTACTCCCCAATCACATTTGAAAGGGGAAGGATGAATGAAAATAATTTAACTCTTCTTGCATTGACAAAGCTGCTTTTAATAGAATGTAAAAAACTTACCAGGCCCACTCAAGGGAAAGTAGCTGAAGAAGGACTGGATGGTTCCAATACACTCCTGAAGGGAAAATAAATTGTCATCAAATTATGAAATATTTTGACTCCAACAATGAAAAACATTTGAAAAGTCAAAATTATCTGAACTGGCTTGAAAGAATGTGAAAGGTCTAATTAGCATGAGGATGGGAACTATTCCTGACAAGCACATAAACCGCATCAGGGACTTGGGCAGATACTAATGTTTCAAGAAGATGTTTTATATGACTAAATGTTTATTGGAGCATTCTTGGAGAATAGGGTATACATATTCAGTATAAAGGATAGAATTCAGAGTACAATAAAACTCTTTGATAAAGTATATTCCCTAAAAGTTACAGAAGGGAAAACAGAAAACGAAACTTAAGCCAATTCTGTGAAAAGCATGTTGGTATACTTGAGAATGTGCATCACCCATAGACCTTCTTCAAGCAATGACATAATGCTAAAAAAAAAAAGTTTATTTTTGTAGAGATTGAGAACTCAAAGTGAGACTGACCTGCATAACTTTGTGAGGTGTGTTTCTACAAAATGCTTTGTCACTTCTATACTTTGCACTGGAAAGCTGTTACTGCTATCACAGATCCCAGAAAAAAGACTACATTCTTGCTGTGATTTGACAAGACTTTCTTGCAGAAAGCAAGTGTCACAACACTAAGTATTTAAATACTTGAACTCTGGTCCAGTGAATGGCTACTTTTTGAAGCCTTCCAATGAAGCATGTGTATCCATTGCAATTCTATATGTATGAAATACAGCTTCCCATCAGAGGAGCACACAGTACATACAAGTGTAATGTAAACGTGAACTATTAATGATAATTTTGCTTAAGATGTTTTTCTTTAAAATACTGTCTGTTTGCCAAGAGTGACTAATCAAATGGAATAATGCTGAACTGTAATGGGTTTGATAAAGCTCACCTCCAGCAGCTTTCAACCCATATCAAAGCCATAACAGCTTTTCAAAATGGCCTAATTCAATTGGCAATCTTTCTTAGAAGATGAGAGAGTGAAGTTTAGCCCCAGGCAAATTGGTGACTTCAGGAGGGTTACTCCAGACCAGTACAGAGACACAGGCCAGAAAAATAAAGTAATAAAGATCATTAATATCTAGGCAATTTTTAGTTACTTCAAGACTTATTAAACCTAATCAGTAGAAACATACCCAGAAAGTGAATAAAGGCTTGTTATTTTGAAAAACACTATCTATAAGCATCAAAGACCCACCACCACCCCCAGCGGCCAAAAGGTTACTTAACATTGCATTTCTGTCACGTGGTCATTGCTTACATAATGATAGGCACATTTAGTTAGGGATGGCTCTGCCACAAGGTATCTGCCTTGCTTGTCCTCCCCAAAGGGTATTCAACTGGTGTTTCTGATACACTAATTTAATCAAAACAGATTTATACAACTCAAACATGCCCTGGCAGGTATTCCTGTGGCCCCTCTATCTTGCTTTTCCCCCCCCCTCCCTCAAAGAAACGCAGCCACCAAGTTTTCAGCCAATCTCTTAGACTCAAGTAGTTGCTTCTCAGCTTCGATAAGGAGATGCTGATGTTTT
The DNA here is from genome assembly GCA_013397135.1 of Pachyramphus minor. Lineage (NCBI taxonomy): Eukaryota > Metazoa > Chordata > Aves > Passeriformes > Tyrannidae > Pachyramphus > Pachyramphus minor. Next base: position 1,243,179 of record VYXB01004616.1, read on the forward strand.
TAGCAAATATGTTTGTTCTATCAATTTTCTATCAAAAGTGATTCCTGAACTACAGTACCAACTTAGCTTCTAGCTAGTTTCTGAAGTTTCAGATGGAAAATTGAGTTCAATAATAAACTAAACACACAATCAGTTTTGCTTCACAGGCAGCTTTGAGACTCCCCTATGGGATGCCCAGTACCTGCTTATGGTTTCACATGCACAGCCCGAGTTTCCACTTGCAAATAAGCCCTCAGAAAAATTCCCAAAGGAAAAAAAATAAACTCTACCCATATACACACTCATTACCCAACACAGATCTTTCCTGGCAAAACCTTCTGCTTCCATTGCCATGCTACCATTTCCTTTCTCAAGCATTATCTGAAAACAAACAGCCAGGCACTGCAAGAGTTCTGCAAGTCTGAACTTCATAAAGAATGATACTGTCATGCTTGCTTTCAGCAGAAGCATTCAGGTGACAGCCTCTCCCTTTTTGAAGTAGCAGACTACTCAATTCAAACACTGCATTTGATATATTGTTTTTCAGAATCTGTACTTCGGTCACCTGTGTGCACAGGCAGATTCAGTTGTAGGACCTTTTTGATGGGGATTGTGTTTTTGAATCCCTATTCCACTGAATGCAGAACATACAAACAAGATTAGAGAAAGCTTCTTTCCAGTTTCTTCTGAAGAAGGTCACAGGTGATAATTAAACATGTATAAGTGATTATCCTTTCGTATTTAAAATAAGCCCAAAGACATTCCCACATTCTATATTAACCAGCATATTCCTCAAGCACCAGATGTTCACAACTACACTAACACTATTACAAGTTTGCCATATCAACCTCTCAAATAACCAAGACCTAAAGTCCTCCCAAACACCCAGACATTGTAATTACAACTACAGACAATCTCAACCATCTGTACCTGGACTGAGTAGAGACCTTGCCTTTCTTAAACACTCCTGCTCTCAAGACAGGAACATAAGGTGCAGAACAGTAATAGCAAAGCTTTATGCTGTTTAAGAAGCAGCCCTTGCTCTCTGGAGAAGGCTTACATAAGACTATATAGCCAAATAATTTCTGAGGAAAAAATGGTAAGCGTAGTTTAAAATTTATTAAGTTAGGCTACACTTATATTTTCACTTTAGCAGACTTACTCTTCTCTGCTACTGTTTCAGAGCTAACTGCACAGCACACACGCTGATAAAAAAGTCTGGCAAAACTCAAGCAGCTACTACCCATCCCTACCACTACCATGCCTTCATCCAGCTAAGAACAGGAGTCCAACATGGCAAGTGTATTTCATTTTCCTCAACTACCTAAAAGCTTGAACACTCCCAGGTTCAACACCAAAGGCCTTAGGCAAAAAAAGCCCAACTTAAAGGCAGCTTCACCTAAACTCAGAGTACACATCTTTATTTTATTACTTCCTTTCTCTCTCTGGTACACTTGATGCAAGAAAAAATACTTTATTCTGCAGTATAATTGAAAATATGCTTTACTCCAATTTGATTTGCTTTAAAAGCACAAGATTTACTCATCATATCTCACTGTGCAAGATTAGATACACTACATTAAGCATTTCCACCCTATGCCTGCAGCACTCCAGAAAAGACTATTGCCTTCCCTGAGCCATAATAAGTTAATTTCTCACTACATGTCATTGATAGCCAAAAATTGAGCCTTTGCCTCTGCAAGGAAGTCCAACCAAGTTCCTTGGTTGGAAAATATGTCACTGGTCAAACAGTCACTGGGGAGATGGATCATCTTCAAACATTCCAGTTGCCTAGGTAGCTGAAATTACATACCTGTAGGCCACATGATAATGAATCGTATCATTTAGGTCAGCCCAAGTGCATGAAGTTACTTGAGTTTAACTGAATAGCAGATGGGAGGGAAAAAAACAAGTCAACTATTTTGAAGATTTAACTCTGTAATGAAGTTGCATTAGAAGATATGTATTGAAAAGTTATGTTAAATGTGCTTTTTATTTAATGCTAATATATCCTGTAGAGCAATTTTAAATATAAATTCATATATAAATACTTTAGCTAGTAAAAGTACTTTCTCCAGCCCTCTCTTCAACATAAGTCCAAGGTGCTAAGGATTGTGTTGTAGCCAAAATAGGTCACAACCTATGCTCCTAGAAAGGCCTGTACTAGCAAGAAAAAGATTCAGTTTAAACTGAAGTTTATGACCAAACAGACAGCACGAGAGACAAACAGTTTTACACAAAAATCAAGCAGAAAAACTGACAAGCAGGTACAAACCTAGGTTTCTGAACAAGGATGTTTCACAGTTGAAGAGGTAAGCTGTCTAACAGCAAAAAAACTACAGTAAAATGAAAGGTAGACCAGCTTTGTTCTGCATGTAATTGCATCGATGTGATTGACCTCTTTTAGAGCAAGCCTTCTACTTGCCCAGAATATATCACTCCATTTGCAGCCATGGTGCTTTCTCAGATCCCCAAACCAAGCAGAATCCAGACTCTGAATCAAATCTGAACATTTCTAGTAAGCAATAGTTGGTCCTGAGACACTAAAGCAGTACAGTTTTCAAACTCAAAGATGCATTAAAAAGGAAAGAAAGGATTTTAACTTGAGACCTCTTAGAATCTAAACTACTGACTGCAATAAACATCAATACAAGCACCTGCTTAGAAGAGAATGCTTTGTATTGGTCATACAATAGAGACATATCTTGTTTCATCCTAACATCTGACAAACAATTTAACTTGTGTTCTCACTGGAAACTCTAGCACTCTTTTTATTTGCCCCATTAATTTACATTTCTTCAAGCAGTTGTACATTTCACTGCCAAAACTCCACATTGGTATTGCCCACTAAAAAATAGCTATATCATGAGTCTCCTTGGCAATTCCTAAAAGAAACATAGAAAACCTCACTAACAATTTTAGTTATTGGAAAGAGTTCCATTAGGTTTTAAAACAAAAAAAGTATAATGAATTGCAGTGGTTCTGACTGGAAGACCATGGCACACTGAGGTGTCAGTGATCCACTCTGGGCAGTTAACAGTTCAAACCTGTGCTGTGCAGATCTTTTGTCCACAGGATTAATTTGGCCAGATCATAAGGAGTCTGCAGGTAAGCTCCCACTTGGTACCGGGGATTACTGCAAGAAGTTCTCCTGTGAATGTCTTTCCTCATTAACAGTAGAAATGATGCACAGAGTTGTTTTCTTGTAAGAAAATTCTACAGTAGCTTGACTGATCAAATTGAGGTAACCCTGTCCACAGACAGAGTCTGCACAATGTGCTGCACAGGGATTAAAGGCTCAATTGATGATACACAACCTGTGTTCCCAGTATAAACAGATGTAAGATTATGTATACTATTCTCCTTCTTTATAGTGTCAAACCCAATAAAAAACATTTCTAATTATACTGTACAGTGTCTGAGTACCTTTCTTACTGAGATTATCATGGACCAGCACCTTTCAGTGCAAAACAAACAATACAGATTTTCTTCCAGAACATCAGGTCTGAACTTCGCATGAATAACAGGGGTCCAAAAACCTGAAACAAAGAGCAAGTCCCAAATATCCATTATGTGACACCGCACAGTCTGATCACATCTCACTCATTTTCAACACAAAGAAGTTAGCATGTAAAGTAAAGCACTATCTTCTCTGTCAGCCCCCTTTCCCCTTTTTTTTTTGGTCCAGCAACACTTTCAAGTAAACAAAACGTTCAGTATTAAATAAGAGGTAGGAGAGGGGTGTGTATTCCTACTACTCTAAAGTATCTATCCACTGTCCAACCTGTTCTAGGCGAAGCTCCTTTAGCAGGGCTCAGATCTGGTGATGTTTAGAGGTCCCTTCAACTCCAACCATTCTGTGATTCTAAGAGCCTAAAGAATTGTATTATTTTTAAGCTTGGCATTAGACAGTCCATAATGAAGTACACACATTAAGGCAACAGAAAGTCAGTGTATGTTAAGTCTCAAAAAAGGGACACAAGCAGAATCAGCACCCAAGCAGTACAAGAGAATTTTTGTACAAATAATGTTGAAGCCAAGCACATTCAAAGCACTTATCCGTTATCTCCTTGCAAACAAGCCTACCCTTTTATAATGAAATGCTAATAGATTTGTGATGTAATATACTCAATTCACAGTAATGTACTTAATTCATCAACATCTTCCCAGACAGGTTCATGGTATGACAGATCCAACAAACATATAAACAAGAACTCCACATATATTTTAGGAAACAAAGAAGTCCACTTACAAATTCACAGCTTTTTTTTCTCCTTCCTTTCAAAAAATCTGGTACTCAACTTGTAAAAACCAAACAGAGCTAGCCAGACCAAGTAGGTGCATTTCACTGATAAATTAAATGGTTTTCTAAACAAGTGGAGTGTAAGAGATTGAATTTAGGTTACAGAAAAAAAAACAACTTCCAGAGTGAGTCCATACTACATCAGCTACAACAAAGCTGGTAATTTCACAAAAGCTACAAGCAATTCACAGAAAAGGATGCAGGTCACAGGCCATACTGAACACAGGAAAGAAAAGAAGAGGTATCTGGTTGCTTTGTCCAATTAGTAAATACATAATGCAGAGTAATATGAAGATACTGAAGAGGTTGAGGTGATTATGCAGCCAGTTTGCACACTGCTGGAGGATTGGTAAAACCCTATTTCATTTCAGGGGAGTTTGGATTTGACATTTAATCAAATGAAAGGACTGAAAGACAAATTCCACATTGCACATACTGTGTGATACAAATTACATACCAACACCTAAACACAACTCTACAGTTTGAGAGCTTCGCATCCCCCTGGGATCGGGAGAGCCAAAAGCAGCGCTGTGCTTATCAGAAGCATCTCCCAGGGCAATGCTAAGTTTCAGAACCACAAACAAGTGATCAGACTTGAATTCTACAGTAAATCCACAGTAATCCTTCTTTGTCTCCTGAACAAACACAAAGTTAGTTTAGGACCTATGTTCACCCTGTGTACTTCCATCAAGACCAAATATGCTGTGCAACAGCCCTCTGCTGCACAGAATTTCGTTTTTTGAGTAGGCTGTCTGAGGAGACCAAATAGCAGGTAAGGTTTTTCAGATAGCAGCACTACAAGACACACACTTTATGGTATGAAGCCAAGTTTAATAACTTCAAAAACAAGAGTCAAGGTTTTATCATCAGCTGAATCAATTAAGAACTTTGAAGTAAAAAATCTCTAACCCCATACTTGTAAGAAAACAAATAATACTTCGAAGCAAAGCAGATGCTACTTTTAACTCCTGTTCAGTAAAGCACTTTGAGTACTGGCATATGCCATCTCACTTCAATTAAGCAATATTTTGATGCTTTTCTAACTTTGAGTCAGTGTCACCACAGTTAGTATTTAAACAATGTTACTGTTTAATAAAAAGTATTTACTTGGAGAACAGTTTTCCTTTACTGCAAAGGCACTGGCAAAGTAATAATCATTTTCACACTTGCACTGGTATGGGTTTGAAATGATAGTTTATCTTGTAAATAATTTAAACACAGCCTAGAAACAGACAGTTTTTAGTTAAAAATTTTCAAATTCCCTCCCCTCTTCAAATGTTTTGGATTACACACAACAAATGCACACCAAGATTGTTTTGATTCAGATGGAAAATTAGTTTAAAGAACAAATACTTTAGCATTAAAATCTAAATGTGCAATTCTTAAATTTCGGATAGGTCGACCTTTACATTTGGATGCAAATGAACTTTAGCTACCAGAAAATGGTGAAATAAATATTTCACAACCTGAACTCTCACAGATTAGTGATATTTTCCCCCAAAGCTAAGACAATAATGTCTGGGAAATAAGGGGTTACATTTTCTGGGGTTTGAAGTAAGAGCTCTAAAAATCAATGTCACTTTAATTAAGCCTGAGTAAACTATGTGACCATAGATTTATAGCTGCTGTTCCACAAAACTGAAACGTTGCTCCCATTAAACTAAAATCACGACTCAAACTATTATCACCCACAGAAACAAAGTGTTTGTTACAATTAGCAGCAACCAGATTGTGTTACTACCATATTCTTATTGGTATCACTGGCCCCCTTACTGGCATTGTCAATCCTTCAGTTTCTCACAGTCAACTAAATTCTCAATTTCAGTAGAACAAACTGCATTCCAGCTTGGAACACTGGAACATAGTTAGAAGCTGAGCCCTTATGATGGAAGTGCACTCACATAATTTATTGCCAGGTGTGTAAATACATTATTTTGAAACAGAATGGCACTGATAAGCACTAAATTGAAGATACTCCATTACCCGTTTTCTCCACAATTTGCTTCTGATTGTTAGTAGACCCTAGAATTCTCCTGGGTGTACATCAAAAGATGTACACTATAGCTCAAACTGCATTTGTAACAGATTTATTGAAAGCCGCATCATCTGCTTTCCTTAAAGTACAGCCCTTTCACATCACTAAGTTTAAATCAAGTATCTGGAGAAAATATTCGTGTTATGACACTTCAGTTCAATATTAAATTACAATTTGATTTCAACTAGTTAGAAATTAAATCCAGAATTTGTTTGTAGCCCACTAACAACCACCTGGGGAAAAGAATCCCCAAAACCAAGCATAACTACAATAAACTGAAGCCCACTAACCAAGTTTAGTAAAACTCTAATTGGAATTACATAACCTATACCACTTAAACTTTAAAAAGACAGCATATTTCAACATTAGAATATTAATTCTACTTTTCTTTCCTTGCTCTTCTACATGGCTACCCATGGTATCTGAACCAAATAGCTTCATAACCACAGCACAGACTGCTAGCTTATCTTTAGGAAGAGTAACTGCAAGAACAACTGGCAGAATAACACTGTTTGCAAGGCAACAGCTGAACTGCTGTTATAAAGATGCCTACAGAAAGGATAAATACAGCCCACAGAATACAGACAGCAGTGTGAAACACTTAGATAGGCAGCACAGAGACCCATACAAACCACACCTTATCCCCTTAGTCACATGAAACATCCATTTCTAATCCTAGCTGAGTAAAGCTTTAAGGCTTTAGCAGTAGGTATTGTAAGCTGAAATAGTATTACTAGTACCACAGTCTCTTTTGCTACCTGTAGCATGTCAGGCAGATCAAGCACAGTAGCAGCTAAAGAAACATAAGATTTCCCCCTCCACTATCCTTCAGAAACCCCTTAGAAAAACAATTATTTGACAGTGACATACTGCTCTACCAGGTTGATTTTAAAATGCTGAAATGCTAATGGATGTTTCTTTAGCATTGTTGGTCCCTCTCTAAAAATTATTCAACATGCTTTCACTAACTTCAAACAGCAGCTGAATTAGTAACTTGCTATAAAAAAAGACAATTTTCTTTTTCTCCCCATGAAAATCCTGTTTTCCTGAAAAAGGAAGAAAAATACAAGTCAGACGAGCAACTCGCTCCTCTCAGAAGTGTAAGGGAACAGGCATGTCAATACTGCAAATTTCTGGAAGTTACATGAATCCTACTGAAGATGAAATTCAGTTATATTATGCTAATGTAAAATTCAGTAGAATGTAATAACATATGCTAATGTAAAACTCTGTGATAAACATTTTGTTATCTAGCTACAACAGAATGCTTTAAACACTGCAGAAAAGCCTTAAAAAAACCCCCCATATACTAGCGACTGGTTCTCTACTACAGTCATTCTCCTTTCCGCTCTCATTTAATTTCATGTCCTTTACCCTGCTCAGCACCACAGATACTGAAGAAAAGTCACTCAGGACAACTCTTCTATTCCCCACACAGTCAGCTGAGCTACACAGAGTAAAGAAAATACACAAATATAGACAATACTTAAGTTCTCCAAGTACTCTAAGATTTCACTACTTAAACCTCATGGGCTTCTCCTAGGACTACCAAAGGTATGCTTTTAAATGACCACACTAGAGGCCAATTCAAACAGTTTACCTTATCACATAATTAATTATATTCTTAATAAAAAATTAGCTTTAGTGAAGTCCCCTTTAATCAATCCTACAGAACTGGTCCATTGCAGCATTCACCATGGACAAATTCTGACCGGGAGGCAGGAAAACGCCTCAGTTTCACTACTGAGCAGATGGGCCCAAAGCAAGCCTGGTGTCACCAGGACTACTCAGCCAGGGTGCAAGTAGAAGTAAGGGCTGCTACAAGATCACTGACTTCCTGGGCATGAGAAATGCATTGGGCAGGCAGAGGAAAGGAAGAGAACAACCAAGAGGACGGTTTCTTGTTCGACACGCAGAACTGTCAGGCCTCAACACTGAGTTTAACTCTTTTCTCCCTTCCGGGGAGAGGCTGGGATGTGGCACCCACCAGCCCCTTTACCCAGGGCAGGTGCCGCCGCCGCCGCCCTCGGGGCCGAAGGGAGGCAGCTGTGGGGCGCGCCCGGGGCGGAGGGAGGCGGCCCCAGGCGACCTGTAGCGCCCGGGTCACCCGAGGACACGCAGATACCGGTTACGCAAACCGGAGAACGGTTTTGTGCCGAGCCCCGCCCGCGGGCCGGGGCGGGCACAGCCCCGCTCTGCGGCCCCCGGCCCGGCAGCCCCGCGGCCGCGGCAGGTGAGCGGCCCCGCGGCC